>JAVXUO010002094.1:0-51309 GCA_033065855.1 Escallonia rubra
AAATTGTGACTTGTTAACACATTCATAGCATCTGCACTCAAACCTTTACAAATAATAGAGAATTACGTTTTTTACCTTTGAAGAGAAGAGGTTCGAGAAATTTCAGATTTGTATAGATTTGAAGAGAAGAGGTTAAAAATACCTTTTTGTTGCCTTTGTGAATGGTTAGGTAATAGTCAAATTTTCAATCATTGTCAATTTTTTTTTTAGAGCATGAACGACTTATCTTCCTCTTGACGCCATGCTTACCTATCATCTTTTTTTTGTATTAAATTAAGTGTCGCTGTTGTCGATGTGAAATTGTGTCTCACTACTTTTTTGTCGCCATGCATAGGCACGTGGCTCAACAATGCAAATACATTTCTTGATTTTGTGAGATTCTTGTTTTTCATTTCTCTTCGTTTTATGGTTTACTTCATAAAGGAGAAAATATAGGAGAAGAAAGAATCTGAGGGTATACGTGAGAACACTTTTCCATAATGTTGACTTTGAAAATTGAAATCAACCTGCTTCTAGACGATATCAAAGTGGCCCACTAAAATCTCACTGGATGTCCAATTATTATCTATCATATATAACGTGCTTACTAGGTTATGCAAGTCATTTATTTTGAGTCCCACTTTTGTCTCACTATTTGCTTCGACTTGTCAGCGTCAAAGAGTAAAAGCTCGTAAAATAATTAACTACACGACTGAAATGTTGAGAAATATAAATTTCACATCGAATAAATAATAAATAATATTTTAATATATAAGTCTTGTAGGTCTCTTATCTCATTACCAATTGATTTTAAGTCGGATGTTTTCACATAATATCAAAACTGGTCGATCTAGACCCAGTGGACAATTCAAAAATAAGTTCATCACTGTCAGCCAGTCAATTTTCGTGTTTAGATATACAAATCTCACATTGGGTAAATAACAAATAATTCAATTGGATGCTTTTACATGGACATTGTATCAACTATTAAAATTTAGTACAATACAATTGGATGCTTTCACATGGATAAATCCCACATCGGGTTAATAACAAATAATACATTTGGATGCTTTCATATTGACATTGTTTCAATCATTAAAATTTAGTACAATACAATTGGATGCTTTCACATGGACATTATGTAGTGCAGAAGAGAATACAGTTAATCAACCCCAGTTTTTGACTAAAATCACGTTTACTTTGACCCAAAATTGCTCAAAGATAAAGATTAAAAGAAAAAAAAAAAGATGATATATAACACATTGTAACGATAAATTTTAGAATATATCGGCCTTACAAAGAATCAAAGTTATTACAAAGATTACACATAACATATATGAACCGAGGATCACATCTTCTGCGATTCTCAAGGACAAAAAAGTTATATGTTTTACAAAGTTTCCCGGTTTCCCCCTCATTAGATATTAATCCGATCCCCGGAACAAAGTTATTTCACTTAGTGAGGCTTGAAGAAACTGACTTGAATACCAGTGTCGATGACAACGTAAAGTCCTGCGGCAATCAATATCCCACTCAAACCCATCCCGAGGACACCCAGAATCCAGTTGAGCCACCATGTTGAGCTATAAGCCTTTGGTTTCTTAATCTTAAGCCACATGAAACACGGATAAGCCAATGTCACGGGTAACCCTATTCCTCCGATGAGACCAGCAAAGCTTCCCAAGAAGGGGATTGCCACTGCGACGAAGAAGCACCCGTATCCGAACATGCAACGGATGATCACGCGAAGCCACCAGGTGCACGGTTTCTTGAACCTGGTGGTGTATTTGGACTCCATGTCGTCAAACATGGGCATGCCATAGATTTGGAAGGAGCTGAGTGCGTTGATTATGATGAATACGCTTGTTAGTCCCAGGATCCACTGAGCCGTGTCTTGCCCGTGGAACATATATAGAGCTGCTAGCATGCCACCATTTACCGGAATCTGGCATTGAACAAAAATAGAACCAAAAGGCACTTTTAGATCACCCGGCCTTCCTTTGATATGAAACATACACTAAATACATAATTGCAACTGAAAATGGATTATTAATTAGGAGAATGTAGACATACATCGCGACCGTATGCCCAGTATCCACCAATTGCAAGAGGAAATATGCACGCTGCTATGAGTGCATACGAGAACTTGACACCGCTCCACATTGGCACACGCGATGGGTGCTTCTCACTGGAGGGCATGGTAGCCTGCAACAAAATGAGTTCGATTTATCAAAAGTTACTTCAGAAACTTTTTTCTTGCTAAAACTTACAGTATATCAGACAAAGTCTTGCTACCAATGCTGCATGGAATCGTACGAGTTAAGATCTTTAATTTAGTTACAAACCTTCACCTCTAAGAAATTTTGACTCTCTTTTTCATAAAATACTCAAAGATTCCCTCTATCATTTAACATAGCCAAACAAACACTCAACTTGCTACACTTTAAAGTCATTTGTTTAACTAATTTTAACGTGTGATAAGATCACATGCCAATTTGCTATTAATTTACGGAAAATACTGGCACTGCAAGCTAGAAAATAAAGATGCAGATCGATTGTTTTACAGTTTTTTATTGCTTAATTCTTTGCAAATGAAGAACATTTCCTCGATCAGTAGTAACATGAGAGGCCGCAGAGCTTATTTTGGTCTCCAACTGAATAAGATTGAAGTACAAAATCAAAAGGGTTATGGGTATTTAGTGATGATGGATGATACCTGTATCTCAAGTATGAGATTGTGGCCTCTGAAAGCGAATGCAACTATTCCAAGCGCATTAAGGAGGTCAAAAGCCCTAGCAATTTGCTTGCCGGCCCTCACTGGGTTGTACGACACGTTCGGAACTCTGCCCTCGGTCACTGAAACCACCCATATGATGGTGCAATATCCCACCGCCGTGATGGCACCGATAAGAGACACGCCAGCAATGGAGTTCAGATTGGGCAACTGAGACAGAAGCACTGCACCGCATGTGAACACCAAGTACCACTCCACAGTCGTCAATTTGGTGGCGGTGCACGTACCTGCGCACACTATCTCGAAGAACGTCTTCATTGTAGAGCCTCCGATGACAATTAGAGCAACACATGTGCCCCCTGCTAGGTACATGATTGGAAACAAAGCTAGCCACTTCCCTAATCTCTCACCTGATGCGTTTCAGATCGATGCATTAGAACAACAATTATTATTATCGTACTGGCTTGGTTTTTCTAGTGTATATATTGGCTGTTCAATCTAGAAAACGTATATTTGAAAAGATTTATTAATGCGGAAAGTCTCTTCGATCGATAAGTAATGAAAATGGGTGTTCATGAGAACTAAATAAACAGGTTTGTTTCTGCGGGTGTGCTTACCGAAGGTGGCACAGGCCAGTTGTATGTATCTGCTGTAGCGCATACCGGTCTCAACTGACTCATGAAGTTGAACCAGTAAGTATAGAGTGTAAAGCTGCCATATGAATGCTAAGACTAAGGTTATCATTCCCCATGCCCTGCAACACATCAAACAGGTATGTTTACATATTAGTAACTTGTCGGTTGGCTTTGTTTGGAATGGAATTTTCACGGCTAAATCTAGAAAGATTTTAGGAATTACCAGCCAAGAATGGCAAAGGCTACGGGGAGCACGAGGGCTTGGATTCCGATCCCAGAACAAAGAGTATGAAAGGCTGCGTAGTAAGCATTACCATTTCTTGATTCAGTGATGGGGAGCCAGGCGTCTTGCGGATCGAGCCTGGTAAGTTTTAGAGCTTTCCTGATAGGACTTCCCAAAGGTGTAAGGAACCTTGGCGTTATATTCCGAGACTTGTTGGGTGTTTTCTGGACAACAATAGGCCCTGGACGATTACTACTGGGGCTGTGGAGGAGAGGTGACCGAGACAGCGACGGCGAGTGAAATTGCGAGGCAGGAGCCGACGTAATGGCCAGTGTTGGAGCCACGGACGCCGGTCTAGGCGTTATTGGGGCGGAGCTTACTTCATCAACCTCACCCATTTTTCCTTTCGAGCTGAGGGTTTCTCTGTTAACTAAGCAGCTGTTCTCACTATTTTCTTCTGTAAAGCTTCTTCTTGTTAGTCACATTGATGATTGGTGTATATATAGATGTCACAGACTGCCTTTTTCACTGTTTTCTTCTGTGAAGCTCCTTGTTATTAGTCACAGATGGCTGATTGGTGTATATATAAAAAGATATGTGACAGACTGTTTACTTCTCGTATATAGTAATCACGTTTATGCCGTTTTTTCATGCACTTCGTGGAGTGTGTATGTTGACCAAAATTTCAGACAAACTAGTTTAAAAGAGAGCAATATAAAATCACAGGGGGTGGCCAAACTTGGCTGCTGAATCCTTTTCACCTCTTTCCCTTCTGCTTCTGTAGGCAACTCTTTATGACCGACGAAGTCATTGACTAGGTCGAAGTCTTTTTGGGCTGAATTTTGTGAAAGGGAATTATTAAAATATAAAAATATATGCACAGTTTGTTTGGATCTAAGGACACCAGCAAGCACGACTGATAATTGATTCATTTTTGTTAAGCCCTCGGATGTGATTTATTTGGTCCTTTTTATTTGTCTCGCGATTATTTTTCGTGTTACAGTCACATACATCACGTATGTTAGGCGTATGCCATGTACTTCTACTGTTACACATGGAACTTGCATGATTGTTCTAATCGAGTTATCAACAATCGCTATAACTAAAAAATACAGCAATTAATTTGTGGGTTCGGTGGTTTATGGTATTCAAACTTTCTTATACGTAGTTTTTTGTTACTCATGAGATCAGCCCACCAATTCGTTTTTAACCTTCTGCAGCAAGCTTACCCGTCGAGCGGAACCATCAAGAAATAAAAGTAAGAGTGTAATATCATGGCATCAAGCCGAACCGATTGATCAAACTGCATGTTTTGTTCAAATAGGATGCCAATATGCTACAAAAAAGGCACATCCTCGTTGCAAAAAGTTGTCTAATTAAGGTCTGGGTTGATCAGCTTCTAACTTTCGATGAGGCTATATATACACCATCTTCACTACTGTTGAATTTCTTCGTTCTCATTTATCGCTAAAAGTAGGCCTTAGCAATAAACAGATTTTGGAATCAATAATCAACCCTGAACTATAGATTTGGTGGGGGCTATATACACACCCATCTTCATTGTTCTTTTTTTTTTTTTTGGGTAAAAGGTCAAATTGGTGCAATTCTTAGTTCTAAGTACCCCATAATGTTGTGCATCTTCTTCTTGTAAAAGTGGTACATGGTGTTTTGGAGCAGTTATGTGTGTGTAGCTACTCTGTCTCACACTTTGTATAGTTCTGACTTTATGAGGAATCCCAGAGCCTGTAGTTAAAGGTCACCTTTGTCCTATAAATTCGTATCCAACTTTACAAACATCACCATCGGGTATTCATTTTAGGAGGCCGTAGTTCCGCCCTAGGGTGTATCGTCTATAAAAAAAATTGCGCCTCTTTTGTCAGGAATTAAGCCATGAATGATTCACTTCAAAACTACACTAGTCCACTTCATCCCATGTATAAAGTGTTACTTTGGAATGAACGGGCTTAGTTTTGAAACAAGAATTATCAATTCCCTATTGATCAACCAAAAAAAAAATCTTATGATTCCTAATTGAATTAGAGCGAAATTAATCCGAAAACAAAGGGTAATAAACTATACATATAATAGGGGGGATGTTTGGATAACCACCCTTTTAGCTAGCTTAAAAATTATGAAAGACCAAACTGCGCTCACTTTTTTCTGGTTTTTAAGGGCTTGCAACAAAACAAAAAAAGGTTCGAAATGATTTTTGAGCACCATTTTTACCATTTGCACTCCATGTTTATCTCATAAATGTCAACCTAATGTGTGGCTGAAAGCAAAGTTGGAGCTCAAAAGTGGAGTTCTCGGTGCTCCAACGCCTCTCTCTCTCTCTCCGCCTCCCTTCTCCCTTCATCTACCGTCGCCGATCCATCGGCATGATAGAGTCTAGCAGTCGCGTAGGGAAATATATGGGGCACGTATATAGTCCAACGCGGAAGCAATGCCGGCGGTGGTGCCATGGTAACAAGTATTTATGAAGACGAATCAAACTTATGTGTGACTTATCTTTCAAGAATCAATCTGAATACTCCACATTACAAATACACTGAAGATCAATTTGACCATCATTCTCAACAATAATAAAAAATAAACTTAAATAGAGCTTACAAACCTGTCCCTTAGATACTCTCTACTGAACCTAAATTGATCTAGTTAGTAGGCTTGAAGAAGCTAACTTGAATACCAGTGTCAATGGTAACGTAAACTCCTGCGGCAATAAGTAACCCACTTAGGCACATTCCAAGGACACCCAGTACCCAGTTCAGCCACCATAGTGGGCTATAAACCTTTGGTTTCTTAATCTTGAGCCACATAAAACACGGATAAGCCAGTGTCACGGGTAACCCAATCCCTCCAATGAGACCTGCAAAGCTTCCCAAGAAGGGGATTGCCACTGCAACAAAGAAGCACCCGTATCCAAACATGCAACGGATGATCACACGAAGCCACCAAGGGCATGGTTTCTTAAACCTGGTCGTGTATTTAGATTCCATGTCGTCAAACATGGGCATGCCATAGATTTGGAAAGAGCTTAATGCGTTAATTATGATGAATATGCTTGTCAGTCCTAGGACCCATGGCGCCGTGTCTTGTCCGTGAAATTGGTACAAAGCCGCTAGCATGCCACCGTTTACAGGAATCTGTAAAATGTACAAAAGTCAGACTACCTTTCCCATTTTATTTTATTTTTTTTGATGAAAATCTGAAAACTTGGTGCCAAAAGCCACCAAAGTAAAAAAAAAGGTCGTGAATAATTTGAAAGTCGTAAACTAGAGCGACGGTTTTAGTCAAAAGCCATAATCTGACGGAGATATATGGCCTACTGAGATGCATAACGAGTTTATACTGAGTTTTACATGTATGTAATAAAACTCCGTGGTCAAGAAAATATAGACTTACATCACGACCATATGCCCAATAGCCACCTATTGCAAGAGGGAATAAGCACGCTGCTATCAGTGCGTAGGAAAACTTGACACCGGTCCACATGGGCACGCGTGATGGGTGCTTCTCGCTTGAGGGCATGGTAGCCTGCAGGAAACCAAATTCATCCAAAAATTAATTTCGACACGTTATTTTATTCAAACTTTTCTTATAGTTTTTGCACCAAAATACTGGACATATGATAGTATGTTTCCTAATTATATTTTTCTCGTAGAAGTCAAGACTCAACTTCAATAGTACTCCTCTGTTAAACCTTCAATTTCAAGAAAACTTTGTCGGCCAAATAAAGAAAAACAAGAATAAGAAATTTCCGTCGCTATGTGTCAAAGAAAAGGTTCATGCCAGCCAATATTATATGGTCAAAAGTCAACCTTCTACTTCTTGATATTTTGCTGTCTCCCAAAGTTTTAGATCACACTGCCAGGTCATGTTCCAGCCAAGACTTGATCGTTTTTTTGTTTGACAAACTGTTCACATGTGTGAGAAGCAGGCCAATTTGCTTGTGAACGAAAACTGAAGATGCTCAACATTTAATTTGATCTTCCAGTTACCTATTTTATTTTCTTGGTGCAAGTGTGCTACTAAGGTGCTAAGAAATATTTTCTCCATGACATGAGAGACGGTAAAACATTTACTTTTGTGGGTCCAGCTGAAAAAGCATCATGAAGAGATTAAGATGTTATAAGGGCAGTATATACCTGTATCTCAAGTATCAGATTGTGACCTCTGAAAGCAAAAGCAACAATTCCAAGAGCATTGAGAAGGTCGAAAACCCTCGTCTTTTGGCTCCCGGCTCTCACCGGGTTGTATGACACATTTGCAACTCTGCCCTCGGTCACTGACACTACCCATATGATGGTACAATACCCAACAGCGGTTATGGCACCGATGAGAGACACACCAGCAATGGAGTTCAAGTTGGGCAGCTGAGACAGAAGGACGGCACCACATGTAAACACCAAGTACCACTCTACCGTCGTTAATTTGGTGGCAGTGCATGTACCCGCACAAATAATTTCAAAGAACGTCTTCATCGTGGATCCTCCGATGGCGATCAGGGCACAACATGTGCCCCCTGCTAGATACATGATCGGAAACAAGGCCAGCCACTTGCCTAACTTCTCACCTGAGATATTTCAGACATACACGTCAGAATACATGAATCATTCCAGAAAAACTATATTAGTTTGACAAGGTGAAACAGAGGAGAAATTTTTTTAAACAAAAATCAAACGGGTTATGAAGTGTATATCAGCGAAATTTCTACTGCTTCTGAACATAATAGTGACATAGAATAAAACTGGAGCTTGTTACTCAAAGAGCTCCAATGGTTTATGTGCGTACCAAAAGTGGCACATGCCAGTTGTATGTATCTGCTGTAGCGCATCCCCGTCTCAATTGACTCATGGAGTTGAACCAGCAAGTAAAGCGTGTAAAGCTGCCATATGAATGCTAATACTACGGCTATCAATCCCCATGCCCTGCAAACAGAAAAGAAGTAAACATCCATGTTAGTTACTTGTTGCTGGCTTATTTTGGACTTCGTGAAAATAAGTTGTATGAGGGGGAAAAATAGAACGACCAAATTACCAGCCTAGAATGGCGAAGGCAACAGGGAGCACGAGGGCTTGGATTCCAATCCCAGAGCAGAGAGTATGAAAGGCTGCATAGTACGCATTACCGTTTCTTGATTCAGTGATAGGGAGCCAAGCGTCTTGTGGGTCGAGCTTTGTAAGTCTTAAAGCTTTCCTAATAGGACTACCCAAAGGAGTAAGGAACCTTGGCGTTATATTTCGAGACTTATTGGGTGTTTTCGGTATGACAACAGGTCCTGGACGACGATTGCTACTGGGGCTGTGGAGGAGCGGTGACCGAGTTAAGGATGGGGAGTGGAATTGTGATGGAGGAGCCGACGTAATGGGTGGCGTATGTGCAACGGGCACCGGTCTCGGTGTTATAGGAGCGGAGCTTACTTCATCAACCTCACCCATTTTTTCCTGTTCTCCAAGGTATAAGCGAGGTTGATCCCCTCAAGCAACTATTCAATCTATCTTCCTTTAGGCTTTTCCTTTCCCTTGGTTTGACAAAGCACACTTGGGAATATTGGCTTTAGGGTCTATATATAATGACTTCACTCAGGGTTTAACTAATTTCAATTATTGTTACGTAGGGCCTACTATAAGGGAGAGATATTTGTTAGAGTAGCGTCTGATTGTTGACCAAAATAATTTTAATTGACAACTGGTTATGACAGAAGGTGATCTGCAACTGGGTTTGAATCTTGCCCGCCGCACTTGTTGGTGGCAAACTTACGTCATCGCCCTGCATGTGCTCCACACACGGGTCCTTGTGCGCTTCGGCTCCGACATAGGTGCGGGAATCGGGGGCTCAGATGTATGTGGCAGCCTTGTAGGTCTCCGAGGCGCAATACTCCCTGCCGGTTGGATTAGAGCCTTACGGTCCAGCCTTTTGAGTACCAAAAATAAAATAAAAAAACAATATACTAGAAAAGTTGCATCCTTTTAGCATGTCATCTTTTTAGACAAACATGGCTGCTGCTGGGGCTGACGTCTTTTTCCCATACTGGATGTACTTGGAATTTGGGCATGCCTTCTATGACTAAAGGGGTTCATTTACATCGTTGACCTGGTCCTGGTCCTTGAGGCTGAACCATTTGAGGGGAATAGAAATCTTAAATCTATTTGTTTCAAAGCCCAGGTAATCTCCCAGCTTTTGAGCAGCTTAGGACATGAATTCTATGTTCATCATGTACTAGTTTTGGACAAACATGGCTGCTGCTGGGGCTGCCATCTTTAACCCATCCCGGAATGTACTTGAACATGCCTTGTATGACTAAAGGGTCCGTCGATCATCTGATTCTTCACATGAAAAAAATTAAACGAGATAGTCACTGTGTATCGTCTTAAGTTTACATCAGCATTAATTTATTTGGTTTCATAAGTGACATCTTTTAATATAAGATTTAATAATGGGTGAAAGAGAGCATATTTACTCCCACCGCCCCACTAATCCTCTTCTTGCGTGCAAAGCTTCTTGCTATCCTTTAAGGCACTCAAAAAGAAGCATTTCTAGCAGTGTTTTTATTTTCATTTTCGCAACATATTTAAGCAAAAATTATCACTTTTATGGCAGTACCAACAGAATTGCCGCAACATACAGAAAGCATTTGTCAAAGCTGCAACAGCAGAGCGATACTGTTTAGAAATAGATTACATAGAAGTGTAAAATTACGCCCCATTGTACATGTTTTTACTTCTTTACTCTCAAAAGGTACATTAGCTCTTGAAGCACATAAGGTGTGTAATCTTTCGCATTCCCCTTCTTATGATTATTATAGTTACGCCTTGGCGCCCTCCTAAAGCTGCATAAAGGACTTGGCAGTGTTTTATTATAACAATGTTTCTATTATTTGCAAACAAGTTCAATTGGCAGTTACTGCTCCACATACAAATAAGATAGTCAAGACGCCCGTCAGATTTGTCCTCATCCCTATGCTGGGTACTGAATGTTGTTAGGCTAAGCTATAAATGATCAGGCCAACTTGGTTACTTAGGGAGGATTAGGATTGATCAAAGAAGGTGTGCTAAGTCTGTAAAGACGCTAGTGACAGAAAGCGACGGCCAACCGTTTTCATTTATAAGAGAAGGTAGACATAATGGAGTAGTCATAAAAGAGTATGTTGTCCGATAGAATCTAGTAACCATACATTCCATCATCATAGAACTTGAGTTCTGAATGCAAAAAAAAAAGTTATTCTAGAAAATCATTATTTTTTAGGAAACATTTAAATTTAGCCCTATATAGATAGTAATTATCACGATTCGCTCATGATGCTGATAATAATGCTAGCTTATAATTACATTTGGAAAAAACGGGTTACTTAATATTTTAGCTTTAAGGTCGACTTAAATATCTGAATATCTCAAGAAAAGAAAAGGAATGCCCTGCAGTTACAGGAACATGTCCCCCTCACAATACATATATATATCAATTAAATAGGTCCACAATAGACTCTGCACCGGAAGTGGGGATAATGTGAAGGTGAAAAAGGAACAAAGACGAAGGGTTGAAGTCAAACTAAGCCTACTAAAACCCAGATAAATTCGAAGCCACATGCATTTAAAAATCAATAATAAGGCAGTGCAATATCTAACCGACTAACCTTCACATCCTGCTCCAGAGCCTTTCCCGTCGCGAGGAGGAGGATCTGCTGTTTTGGTCGCTAAAGATACAGTGCAGAAATGTTGCCATCATGTCGCTGTAAATGTACTGCCTCGCCATGAAGAATCGCAACAGCCCCCGGATTACCACAGCCCTGAAAGGTCACAATGTCACACTCTTTCATTGTGCCTCTGTGCCCTTCTTCTCTAGAACAGTGTAGTGACAAACCCTAAACAACTAAGGCTTCGCAATGGGGAATTGACCGTTCTTTCTCTGTAAACTACTTCGCGTCAAAATTGGTTGTGGGAAGGATGTTGACACTGGTGGCGATAGAGTGATATGCTTCCATTGTTGAAAGGATTAGCGGCGGCGGGTGGCCCAGTTACTCGTAGGAAGGGAGAAGACGGGTGTTTGGTTAAAGGTCCTATGGTTTTCTTGGTTTGTTTGGGGATGAGGTTTAGGATTGTTGCCATCAGACTCAGGCTGTTCCGGTTTTAGTTTTCTGTTTTAAAAAAAAATCAAAACTAATTTAATTATTATTTTTTATAAAAATAAATTGGTATTTGATTACTCAATTTTTATTTTGAATTTTTTCTTTTTGATATTTGATTACTCAGCTTTTGTTTTGATTTTTTTTTTTTTTATGGTGGTTGTTGTGATGGTAGTGAGACATAACGGTGGCGGGCTGTGGCTATGGCAGAGGAGGGAAAGGGGTGGTCTCAAAATAAAAATCAAAACTGGATACCCAAAACTCTAAAATGGGAGTTTAAAACTGGTTTTCAAAACTGAAGGAAAAAAACGAAAACTGTGTGTCAAATGTTTTTTTTTTTTCAGTTTACAAAATTAGAGAAAAAACTGAAAATCAAATGGTTTTCAAACAAGACCTTAAGATAATGACTTTACAATTTTTTTCACCTCCTTTTGTATATCAATCTATATGTACTGTCTATATATGTTATATCTATTTATCTATATATACTACTTATTAAGAGAAAATATGATTTGATATAACACATTTTGGTGTTACGTAATTACCGACCTACAATAGCAATAAGTTGGCATTCTAAGAAAATTTTAAAAAGTGACACAAAATAAAAATCTTTAGTGATAAATAATTACCTTTAAAAATATGTTTAGTTTTTATAAATTAAAATTCATTAAAAAATAAAATTTAAATGTCAAATTTGATATGATAATAATATTTTACTAACTTATTTTTGGACATGCTATAAACATATGCTTAAATTTTTTTAACAAAATTTATACTATTAATTTCATCTAGGTGACTCGTTTGGTATAATATATCTTTGGTGTTACCAACTACCTATCTAGAATTGTGACAAGTGGCAATCCAGTAAATTTATTAAAAAATGACACAAAATATAAATCTTAAAATGGTAAATAACTACCTATGAAGACACGTTTGATTTTCATAACTTAAAACATTAAAAAAATATAGTTAAAATAAATTATAAAGCTCAAACTTGATATTACAAAAATGTCATATCGCTAACTTTATCTTTTCATATATTTGGTTTTAACAATTTCAAATTCATTAAAAATTTGTGGTTAAAATTAAATCTAACTATGCTATGATGATAATATTTTACTAACTTATTTTGTCACACGCATAACTAACTTATTTTCTGCAATCGAAGATTCATTTTACCAAATGTGACTATAAATATTTATACGCGATACTTGAATTTTTTTTTTAACAAAATTGATATTATCAACTTTATTTTTGCACATTGCATGTGCCACTATGACTCGTTTTTTATAAAGGGAGTAGTTAAAGAGTTAGAAGACATATGGATGAAAATGACATTTTTACGTGATATTAACGAGAACTTCATTCAAGTAAACGAAAATAGAAAAGAAAATACAAGACTAATAGCGTTTGACAGACCTTTTTATTTTTAGTTTTTTCTTTAGTTTTATTATTTGAAAAAAAAAAGGAAATTGACGTATGGTACATAGTTCTTATTTTTTCTACGTTTCATTTTAAAAATAGTTGTCAATTTAGACTTGGTTTTGAAAATTCAACTAGATAGTTTATCTAGCGGGACACAATCAGAGATATCTAGCTACCTTAACATGCAATCTCTAAAGACAAATTAGTTTACCATTCTGTTTTTATAGAAGTCAAAAGTGCTCGAACAATTTGAACCCTTTCCACTGAGATGAATATGGAAATGCTGAAGTCAAACTTAAGCATAGAAAGGCTTCTCCTCGTATGGTTGTCACAAAGAGCTATAACTAGAGTAGTGTTATCAAAGGTCGGCCTAAGCGCAAAGTATAGAGAGCAGGCCTCGTCTAGGGCTAGGCACAGCTCGTTAAAAGAGGGCGGGCACGCCTACGCGCAAGGCCCGTGGTGGTGGTGGTGGAGGCCCAAATAAAAGCCTAAAAAGTCAAGTCTTTGATTTTTACATCATGACACATCTCAATCATGTATTTCTTTAGTTCTTTATTTTATAACATCATAAATCAATATTCGAAAACAAAGAAAATGAAACATAAAACTTCGAAGAAGATCTGCTCCTTCAATTCACCTTGTAGACGAATAAAATGAAATTGAGAAGGAACTTTTATCGGACTTGGAGCCCATGAGTACCCTTGAAAAAAATATTGTTGCATTGGCCCCTACTAATGTCTAATGATGAGGATAAAGTTGTCATTTTCACTTATGATTAACTACCTCTATAGATTTGAAACTTTTTTTAGGTTGTTAAATTTTTATGTTATGATTTTTTTACATGATTTAATTGGTAAAATACACTAATATCTTTTTGTTTATATTTCATGTCTCGCTTCAAAAGGCACATGCTTGTTACTTACACCTAAGTTCCACGGACCTTTTTGCACCCTAGGTGCATTTTAGAACAAGAGGAGATGCTAGGACGGTGGATTCCATTATCTAAAACTCATTAACTTTGACCTCGTGCGTTGCACACGGAACACTGTGTAAAAGTATAAAAAATTTATTTGCCCACTTGAATAGATTTCGGAATACAACTGTGTTATGAATAATCATATATTAAAAACATATGAAAGAAGAACATGAATTTCTTCAAATGTCAAAACTATAAGCGAGATCTAAATTTTTTTTTTTTTTTGTACAATAAGACGTTAGATAATTATAGTGCATATTCTTGAAGTGTTGACCTTAACTTGTGATATATTAGCAACAAAAAAAAGTGGACTTTAGTATCCTTTTATTAGAAAGGAATATTCCATATGAGATTAAAAAAAAGAAAAAAATAACATTGAAGCCAATTTGGTAACAAATGAGAAGATTGGAGAAGTAAGATAGAAAAAAAAAATTAGGTCTACCTTGGTCAACTTTTTCTACATGTATATAATTTGATTCCGAAATTTGAGTAAGGAGAGACAGTGAGTAGAGCCACTAAAGATGGCCGATATTTGCAACAAGGTTTTCCAGTTTTTTAAATGCGCCCATTCCCTGTAAGCAAGACGTCCTCCACAGTAGAAGAGCAGTTTGTTGCCTCTGACTATATTTAAAAAAAAAAAGCGGTAAAATAATTATTTGGTCACTAAAAATGATGAATCTGTCCATTAGCGATAAATGGGTTTACGACCCAAAACTTGTTTGGATGTTGGAGGATTATAATTGCATAATCTTCTATCTGTGCATCAGATGTTCTTATTCGGCAAGTTTGTGCATAATTGGTAGGGTTAGGGGCTTAGGGCCGTTAGGCAGGCCACAGGTGCAAAACGCAGCACGTAGATCAGACATCGATCATGTGTGCATGACCTTCCATACTTTGGATGAACTACTTCGCAGAAGCACTCACTGGAAATGATCAATCTATGTTGATCTTCACACACTGATTCCCCCAATGAACATGACAACCACTTACACGGACCCCTCTTAACATTTGGATTTCTATGCCACGCTTTGTGGCATCACTGCCTTCAGAACTTAGCCAGATCAATTAGCTTCTTCTCGGTGGAATCTTACTCCAGATGAAGTACTTAACTGAGTCTGGGTAATGTCACCTTTATGAACACCAAGAAGCTCATCATATGACACAAAGGAGATGCAGCTTAAGAAGAAAGAAAGAAATACGGGGCAATGCAGTTGATCGCTTACAGTTCCTAAAAATATTCCAAAAATTAAGCTGCCGTGTGATGTCAACAGAAGCAGAACTTACGTCCGTTTTGACTGATGCGCGGAGAATATACTAATCAGCAAGCATGGTATCTTACAATAGCTGATGTTATCCATTAATTTCTCTGTAAGAACACATCGAAAATTTTTGGGGGCTTTCATTAGATGTGACCAGCTACAAATTTCGTTAACTATCTACATACTAGACGTACTATAAATCTCTCAGAAGCTGCTAATTAACTGTTGTTCACTAATCTGACCTAATTGATTGTATGAAGATGACACACAGCGATCAGAAGTTATGGACATGAGCAGTGCTTTCTCCATAGCTTCAGCTGGATGTCGTTTGATAAATGAGATTGCATACTCCATGAAGGTTGCATCACATGGCAGCGTGATAGGTCCGCCCATTGGCAGCCCGTACATTTCTTCAGCCAATATTAGAAGCTCTATGAAGACGGCATTCTTAAGATAATCCAGCGGAATAACAAACCTCGTCTCATCAGCTGTGTACACAACAAAGTGACCCTTATTCACCGTGGATGATGTGTTGCACCTGGCTGCATCACGACTCCTAGTGGTTCTCCGCAATGTCACTCTCTTCTGGCCAATATCAGCCAGCTTCTGCCACTTCCTTGCCATTTTGATGAGCTTCTTAAGACTGATCATTTTTCCTTTCTGTTAGAAGCAATATCTCTAGGGAGGAAAAATCTCGATCTTTTAGGGTACTGTAAGCAATTGCTTTTATATTTTTGTATTGAAAGAAATGATGTGAGTAGTTATATATTGGCAACCAGGAACACTACCTTCAATGCAGCTTACCTTGTGCGTGATACGGAAGCAAAACCATGTGATCACTTGCAACTCGTATGAGAAAGGGTATTTGGGCAGTGGCAATACTTGGTTCTGATTGTTAATTCACCCACCAAGTTGGAGAATATAGAGCTGCTTTAATGCATATCTTGCTGTCAAGTGGTCTGTAGAGACATTGGGCCATAAATTGGTGGCTCATAGCGCAGGAAAACTATGAACCACAAAATATAGGATACCGTGATCAAGTGAAAAAATGTGAATATGTTGTTGTGTCTATAGCTTTCTCACTAAAATTGATTCAGACCTGTTTGGTGGTGGTGTTTTGGTGCTAGAAAGCTTACCATGGTGGAGATTATGGGCTCAATGTCAAGAAAGCTTATCAAAGCCCGCAAGCTCTTCAAGAGCTGCCTTAAGACCTCGTTGTTAAAATGCACCAGGAAATTACAAAGCGCCATTCATCCTCTCAGAAAAATTACAAAGCGCCTGCCATGAACTTGACGGTCCAACTTTTTTAGGGACCAAATGGCGTTCTTTTCTATCTCTGAAGGCTCTTTAGTCACGTCTTTTTAACGACACTTTTTCGATGGGACTAAAGTTGACTTGAAGATTGATCCCCTCTGCGACCAAAATTACTGGTGGGTTGTTGCTTGTCGGTAAAGATTCTTAGCGATAAATAAACTGATATTTAAGCCAAAGAATAAATCCGACATTAGGCGCAATAAAAGGGATTTCTCATTTTTTAGCGATGAATACCGGATCTGTCGTCAGAAACTCCTTAGCGACAATTTTCAAATACCACCCGCTTGTTATGACTTGTTGAGCAGTGTTTGATTGGGTGCAACTCTCACATAATAGAGTTGCTATTTGCTGAATTCCTGGGTATTAAGCTCTAAAATAACCGAGGAATTTTATCTATGAGAATTCAGAAAAGAGAAAAAGGTTCGGTTAATTTGGAATGGAAACGTAATTTTGACCAAAGTTCTTTGGATATTTCATTAGTTGAATCAAGCTACATTGTTGCTAATAATTTACAAAATGAATCAGCAATCCATCAGAAGCTGCTTATTAGAGATTGCTTATTGTTTTGCTGCAGGTGAATGTGTGATGATGAGCAACGACCAGAAGTTATCGACATGAGAAGTGCTTTGTCCAGATCTTTAGCTGGATGCCGTCGGATAAAAGAGACTGCATACTCCATGAATGCTGCGTCACAGGGCACGGTGATAGGTCCGCCCATTTGCAGCCCATACTCTTCTTCTGCCAATTTTAGGAGCTCTCTGAAGACGGCATTCTTAAGGTAATCCAACGGAACAACAAACCGCCTCATATCAGCGCTGTACACAACAAAGTGACCCTTTTGAACTGATGATGATGTGCTGCACGAGGCTGCATCAGAACTCCCTGACCCTTTGGTCCTTGGCAATGTGACTCTTTTTCGGCTCATAGCAGCCAGCTTCTGCCACTTCCTTGCCATTTTAATGAGCTTCTTTGGACTCATCATGTTTTCTTCTTTGTGAGGTCGAAAGAAAGAAATTGAACCCTTTTAAGGACGGTGAGGTGTTGCTTCTTTGATTTGTTGAAGGCAGAGGATGTGAGTTGGTTATATAGTGGCAAGCCTGCAGGGACACTGCTTTAAATGCAGCTTCCCTTATGAGTATTTTGGGGAAGCAAAACCATGTGTTTTTTGCAACTTGCAAAAGAAGGGATGTCTGGACAGTGGCCATGTTTGGTTTAATTATGAATTAACACGTCAAGTTGGATGAAGTACCGCTGCATCGTTCTATTTCTCCATGTCAGTTGGTTTATAGACATATTGGGCCAAATATTGGTGGTTAGCAGCACAAGAGAATGTGCTAGCTACAAAGTAAACACACCCTGATTAAGTGACAGGACTGTAAATCTGATGATATGGTTCAGTGGGAGTGAAAACCATTTCTGTTTATGAACTCCAAGCAACAAGAAGTCTACACCATCATGGCATCACGTGATTAAGCTACACAATTGGTAGAATATAGTCCACTGTATGCTCAAATGTGAGGATTCCATTTTATTCAATTTACCTAGTTCAAACAAGCATTTAGAAACCTCATTTCTTAACTTTCAAGGACAAGATTCAGATGAAAACATAGAGTCAACGACTTCAATTGTTGGCTGATGTTACCTTGCAATTGGCCAATGGACTGAATGTTACTGTATGCTAATCCTATTTTGAAGTTTTATCGCCGTATAAATAGCATTCGTAGGTACATTTGTCCTCTTTGTTGCCTTAATTAATTGTTGAGTAGGGTTCCACTTAGAGAATGTCCTCCATCTTATATTTCCTTGGAAAGGATGTATTTCCTTCCTAAAAAGTCTTTGGTGGAGCAACTGGTCAAAACAAGTTTCCAATCGCAATCGTTGTACTGATGAGTTCTCTAGAGATACAATTTCCAAATTTTTGTGAAGCAATGAAAGTAATTTAATTTCCATCAGAAGATAAGAAAACTGTGAAACATGTATTTAACTAAAAGTTTTGATCATGTACAATACAAAGGAAAATAACGGTCATCTCAGTGTACAAGCAATTGTTGGTTTGTCTTTCCTTGGTGCAAAGATGATGATGATAGGCAGCGACTTTTGCAAATTGACATTAGCAAAGCTATCTCTAGATCTTCAGCTAGGCCTCCGCGGATCATGCTGATTATGTATTCCACCATCACCATGAATGCATCACTTGGCATTGTAATGGGGCCATGGCCTGGCAGCCCAAACTCCTCTTCTGCCATTATCAAAAGCTGTCTTAGGACCTTGTTGTTTAGATAGGGCAATGGAATAACAACGAGCCTTCCATCGTCGAAGTAGACAACGAAATGTCCTTTATCAGCCACAAATGGTGTACCATTATGGTTTACCTCTACATCTTCTTTGTTTCTTGGCAATGAAATTCTCTTCCTTCGAATGACTGCTAATTTTCTCCACTTCCTCGCCACCTTAACAAGTGTTATTAGAGTGATCGTCCTGTCCTAATTGCCGGAAAAATGTCTGCAAGAGAGAGGGTGGAAGGGGGAAAATTGTGAACGCGAGAAGACAGATATTTTGACAACTAAATTGCTACTGCTGTGGTTTTATAAAGCAAATGGATAGGTAGATTTATATAAACTGAGGCCGATGACAGCCAATTAATTCTAGCTCTAATCTTGTCGGGATTTATGTTATGTGCTTCTTAGGCACAAGGGGCCTGTCAAGGTGGCATGGTTGGTTCTGTTCTGATATCGATGCAGCAAGGTGGCTTGAGGACATAATGGGTCTTATCAGTTTAGTTGTCATTTCATACAAGCCATGGAAATTTCACAGACAAATTTTGCATGATAGAGAGTACTTTCTATCTTTCTATTCAAGGTGAAGATGCTTATGTAATTGTCCATGTACCTGAGCTGCCCAGGGGAAGGGGATTTTCCTACACCATCTTTTCATTAAGCAGAGAAACCGAACATTGCAACCACTTAGTCCCTTCTCGACATCAACACATAGCTTAGCGTCCATGAGATGCTACACAAGGAAAGTTACCGACTGTGCACCACTACCCTCAGAAATATAAGTTACTTTAACCATTGCAACAAGCTGCTAGTCAGCAGAAGCAGACATATAACAAAATAAGCTGGTTATGTCGCACCAATCCTTTCTGGTATAAGACAGGATGCAATAGTCTGACTTAAAGGAAAACGAGAGCATCTTATAACAAACAAGATAAATCTGGTTTTGTTGCACCAATTCTTGCTAACTTCAGTCTTTCTATTAAGGAGCAAGACGGCATGCTTATTTTATGGTCTGTCATTACACTGTGCATGGGGTGTGCTTGTTTTTTTTTTCTTTTTTTCTTTCCCAAAAAACTTTTGCCAGCCAATGGACTAAAATCTTGGGGAAACATTTCAATAACTTGTAGTTAAATCTAGGGGAACAAGATTCCACGTGTCATTTTTGTAAAATTATTTAGCTGGGACTTTTAAAGAGTTGCCACTGAACAAATCGAGTCAGATTTCAAAAGGCAGAATCTTCTCAAGTCGGCCGGAAGGAAAAGAAAAGGAATTTATGGTCGTTGATAAATCTGAGAAGTTGGAGCTTTGGAAGCCGTCCTGTATGATATTATCTACCGAGTATTGGACAAGAAAGGTAGCAGCAATTCCTTCTTTCTCGAAAAATTTCATTGTATGTATTCAGCTGCAATAGTTCTCATCAGTTACACTACATAGCTAAAGATTTGGTTATACCACTATACAGGTAACTGTTTCTATGTCCTTGCTGCAAAGATGATAATGATGTGCAGTGGTTTCTGTAACTTGACACAAGCAAAACTTTCTCTAGATCTTGAGCTACACCCCTCCAGAGAAGGTGATTATGCTCCATCAAGAAGGCATCACATGGCAATGTAATAGGGCTATCTGCTGGCAGCCCAGAATCTTCTTCAAACATCTTCAATAGCTGTCTTAAGACCTCGCTATTGAAATACACCAAGGGGACTACAAAGCGCCTTGCCCCATCCTCTGAAGTGGGAGTACGCATACATATCTAACCAAATAGATTAATAGATACTGTATGTTACTCCGTATTAAACAATCCGTCTTTTAGACTACATTAGTAGAATATTGTTTGACCATCAGTTGTGGACTATTTATCTGGTGTAAATTTATGCCAGAAATGGCTGGGTATTCACTATAAAACCTGTGTACCGAATCACCTTTTTACCCCAAGAGTCCATCAGAACTCAAAATTTGCTAGATTCGTCCATGTCAAATGACATTGGAAGTCATGGATTCATCCTATGTTTCATTGCCATTGTATCTTGAAATTTTATCGTGAGACAATGCAAAGGGTGTGCCTGCACTTCATATGAAACATGCTCTCAGGAGACTTAGAAAATTACCTGCTTAATCTCAGAGTTATGAAACTTAAGTAGCAATCATTTTGGAGGCTTTAAAAATTCTAATCGAACAAGATTTCACATTTACAATTTCTTTCTTACATAATTTTCCAGATGAGACTCTGAGGAGATGCCAATGAATAAATTTAATCAGTTTGGAGAAGATGGTGTTATTTTTGCTTTAGCCAGTCTAGGGAAGAAAAAAAGAGAGTAAAAATGAAGTTCAATATGGTTGATAAAGGTGACAAATTGGAATTCAGTAAACATCATATGTGAGATTTTCCTGTTAAGTAGCCTACTTTGTCATTTCTCCATAAACAGAATACTACAAAGGAAACTTTCAAGGAAAAAAAAATGATAATGATTCTAAGAAATTACACAAGTGTGCGGCTAAAAGAGCTCTGATCATACATTACAAAGCAAAACCTTTTACCATCTCAGTATACAAGTAATTGTTGGTTTATCTGCCCTCGGTGCAAAGATGGTGACAATGCACAGCGATTTTTGTGAAGTGACAGAAGCAAAGCATTCTCTAAATCTTGAGCTACTCCCCTCCGGATCAAGGTAATTATGTACTCCATTAAGAAAGCATCACATGGCAATGTGATAGGGCCATCACCTGGAAGCCCAAACTCCTCCTCAGACATCTTCAAGAGCTGTCTTAAGACTTCGTTGTTTAGATACACCAAGGGAATCACAAAGCGCCTTCCATCATCCGAGTAGACAACAAAATGGCCTTTATCAGCCACCGTTGTCCCATTACTGTCTACCTCCACATCTTTGTTGTTGCTTGGCAAAGAAATTCTCTTCCTATTGATGGCAGCTATGTTCCGCCACATTTTTGCCATCTTAACAAGTGTCATGAGACTGACCATTCTGTCTTAATTGCTGGAGGAAAAAGAAGTGTGCAATGTGACTGCCTTAGAAAGAGGGAGGGAGAATTCTGAACAAGAGAATATATTTTCTGCAAGAGTGGAATATTATGGTGCTTAATGGGATGCAAATAGCTAGGTGGATTATATAGCACTGAGGCTGGTGAGAATCCTCAACTTGTAGCTTTAATTCTGTTGGGTTTTATTGGTTGCAAAACCATGTGCTAGTTAGACACGAGGGACCAGTCAATGGTGGAATATATGGTAGGTTTTGTTCTAATATCAACTCATCAAGGATAGCTTATGCCCATATATGTCTGTTCTGCTATTGTTTTGAAGACATAATGGGTCATTTTCATTTACCTGTCAATTCACAAATTATTATCATATAACAGGCATTTCTTATGACTTGTTTGGTGTTTTTGAAAAGCTTCAATGGCCGGTAGAGGTAACATTCTGTAATTCTTGTCAAGGGGAAGAAAGCTTACTTGACTGTACCAACGTTTATGAAGTGCCTATGAACTACGGACATATCTGTGGCTCCAAGAATCTGCACCTCCTGTTGATGGAAAACAGCAGATGCACCCAAAAGTAAATGATTCTGTTTTTTGTTCAGTCAACCCTATTCAAACTACCAATCTGTGAGACTTCAATTATAATTCGGGTTACTTTGTGAGTTTAGGCTCCTCTTTTGAGTTATTGTGTAGAAACTAGAAAGGTTTACACTCAATTATGTGGAGTATTTGGTTTAGCCAGCTTATTTTTTGGTAATTAAGTCCTATGTGGAGTTTTTTTGTTCAAGACGAACAAGGATCTTCTATCAGATTAAGGGAAATCCCCAAACACAACCGAACTACAAATAAACAAACAGTAGAAGACTAGCTCAATTGTCTGCAAACTGAGTACAAAAAGAAAAGGCCAAGAAAAGGATCCAAGCACCTATGACTAAGTTCCAAATGTTAAGCAACAAGTGATTTGTCAAATGCCTTGGGGGTGCCTCTGCATACAGCATTACACCTTTGGAGTATGGACATGGAAATAGTCCCCCTCTCCGTCAAAAATGATATATACAGCACTACCCAAGTTGACTCTTCAGATCTTGGTTATGACTAATATCTGAGTCAGCTGGTTGATTGCAAAATTTAACTCTTGCTGCCAATAAAGGTTCTGTCCAGATTTTTGGTTGGAAGAGTGCTACAGTAGGGTATTGCGAGGAACTTATAGTAGTTCAGACATCATGCAGCACGTGCAAAACAACACTATTATTAAATTTTCAGTCTGAAAAATCGAGTTTCAGAAGGTGTTTATGTAAGTTCTCCACTAGAAGAATATTGGATATGATGCAGTATTCAGCCATATATCTAAAAGTGTTGGATCATTTACAAAGCTAGAATGTGGTTATAAATAAGTTTACAAGTAATTGCTGGTTTGTCTGTCCTAGATACAAAGATGATGATAATGATATGCAGTGACTATTTGTAACTGATATAAGCAAAGTATTTTCTACATCGTTAGCTAAACCCCTCCGAATCATGGTTAGCATGTACTCCATTAAGAATGCCTCACACAGCAATGTAATAGGGCTGTCTCCTGGCAGCCAAATTCCTCTTCAGACAGGAGCTGCCTTAGAACCTATTTGTTTAGATACACCTAGGGAATTACAAATTGCCTTCCATCATCCGAGTAGACAACAAAATGACCCTTCTCAGCCACCAGGATGTATCAATGTACTGTCTATGTCAGCAACCCCACATTTTCTTGGCAATAAAATTCTCTTGCTCCATATGGCAGCTAACTTCTGCCACTTCCTCGCCATTTTTGAAAGTGTCTTAGAGACTGATCATCATGCTGTCTCGGTTATACTTAAATTAAAGGTGTAGATGTGAAATACTACTTACTTGACATACAACCGAGGCTGGAGACAGTCCTTCAGTTGTTCCTTTAGTTTAGTTGGACTTCATAGGTAGCAAAACCATGTGATGTTGTCGTGCTTGGTTAGTTTTCTATGATCAAACACATCAAGGTGGAACTTAAAATGAGGTCTCTTCCATATACTATTCTGTTGGTTTGAGGACATGATGGGTCCTATTAGTTTAGCTGTCATCTACTTGTAATCGCAGAAGTTCATAAGAAAAAGGTCTGGATAAGGTTCATAGTTATCAATCTGAACGACGCTTTTTTTAGGGAAACAATAATTGCAAACTTAATGCCTTTTAATCTTTGAAAGAAACAACTTGGCCTGCTCTATTTACTTCATCTGCAATATGCTTATACACCACAACTACCAGGGAAACTGATCATAGTATTTGGGGCGAGCAGCAGAGGCTACACCCATGATGACATATGCTAGGTATCTAACAGGACTCCCAGCAACTAGGCATGTATCACAGAAATTTTGTTCTCCTTTACCAAAGATTAATTCCCACAGAGGCAGCAATAAGTATGCTTCTCAGTGTAATTTGTAGCATGAAATGTAACATTTGATTTCTGAAAAGAAAAAGGATGTAAATAAAATCGAAAATCAGTAATGGCTAAATTTGTAATTTAAATGCATGGAGAAGCAAGTTGATGCTGCCATTGAAAATTTTGCTCTTTTGCTTATCATATCAAGCAAAAGATTGTTGATGTTAGTTACCAAAGACTGATGCAGTCATAAAATCATTCATCAATATATCGAGATTGCTGGTATAATTCTAAGCTAAATCAACAAAGTGAAGAAGGATGAGGCCTAAAGCATGTTTCCGAACCACCACTCTTAATCGCACTCGGCAGCCTTAAGATCTTAGATAAGCTTGCAGGAAACATGAATACTTTCGGAAAACAACAAAACATGAAAAATGAGACTGCGCTGTCGACGACTACAGTTCATGCCTTACATACTTCTAAAGATGAGTGAAGTTCGATGATGCCAAAAGCATGTTTTTGTACTAAGAAACCATTTATCTTAATTGGCACTCGGCAGCCTTGTGGTCTTAGTTAAGCTTGCAGAAACATGAAAACTTGCGGAAAACAATGATAATATGTATTTCGCTAAAACTAGCTCTGATCACTTACAAATTAGAAAAAAGAAAAGCTAAAAAGTTGTTTTATCAGTATACAAGTATCCGTTGGTTTGTCTGTCCTTGGTGCAAAGATGATGACGATGATGTGCAGCGTTTTTCGCAAATTGTCATAATCATAGCTTTCTCTAGATCTTGAGCTACACCCCTCCGGATCAAGGTGATTATGTATTCCGTGAAGAATGCATCACATGGTAATGTGATAGGGCCGTTGCCTGGCAGCCCAAACTCCTCTTCAGACATCTTCAAGAGCTGTCTTATGACCTCGTTGTTTAGATACACCAGGGGAATTACAAAACGCCTTTTATCCTCTGAGTAGACAACAAAATGGCCTTTATCAGCAATCAACGGTGTTCCATTAGTGTCTGCTTCCACATCTTCACTGTTGCTTGGAAAAGAAATTCTCTTCCTGCTGATGGCAGTTGAGTTCCGCCACTTCCTTGCCATCTTCACAAGTGTCATAAGACTGATCATTCTGTCTAAGAGGAGGAAGAGAAAATGGTGTTTCTGGTGACTGAGTGAGAGAGAGGGAGAGGGAGTACTTTAATTAGAGAAGATAAACTTTTGACGAGTAAAGTTGTGCTTGATGGAGTGCTGATAGATGTTGGATATATATATACCGATCGAGGCTGGTGAGAATCCTCCAGTTGTAGCTTTAACTTTGTTGGATTGATCGGCTGCAAAACCATGTGCTGGTTAGACAAGGGACCTGTCAATGGTGGCATTTATGGTTTGGTTCTGCTCTAAATCAACTCATCAAGCTGGATAGTTGAGGTCCATACATCTCATTTGTTCTGCCGTTTGGTTTAAGGGCATAACGGGTCTTAGTATTTACTTGTCGGTTCACATTAAACTAGGGGAATATAACAGAAAAATGCTCATGATGGAGCCATCCAGTTACAAGAGTACAGCACATATATCATCCCATTTTTTTGTTCTCAAACAACCATTCTGAAACTTCGGTTTTGATCACTGTTGTTTTCTTTTTGGTTTGCTCCTGAATCCTGATAGACCCCCTTTGGGTGGAACCTTATAAATAACTCTGTGTAGCTGCCAGACGAAAAGTCCTAGTCGGTTGACCGGCAGGAAATATCAACTATATGATTATTGGCTTGTTTCCAAGTTAGGGTTTCTTATGGCTTATGTATAAGAGACTGTACGGTTTCATTTTGATTATTCTAACTTTTTTTTGGTTGCCAACTTTGGTCATTATGTTCGAAACGAACGAGGATCTCAAATTAGACCAAGGGGAAAGCCTCTAGTAGTAACAACCCCATCCCAAGCTAAAAAGAGAAAATCAAATACTCTGAAAAAGAAACTGCCGCGCGAGAAAGGGATCCAAGCACCTATGCGTCTGCTGCCAACAAGGAGAGTGTCCAGATTTTCTACTGTGAAGAGCTCTCTTGTGAACCCTCGGGTGTTCAGGGGGAGCTTATATTTGATCAAGTAATTGTTATCAGACCAATCATGCAGCACAACAGGACAACATTTTCGCATGTCCAAGAAATTGAGTTAATGAATGAGTATCAAATTGTGAGAAACGAAGGAGAAGGGCGAAGGAGGGGAAAGCAAAAAGAGGGAAGAGCAAGATGGTTTTAAAAAAAATTGGGTTAGAGATCCACCGAAGTGGGTAGCCTTAACCGGATGTGTGGTAACAGGTAAGTCCGAAGACTGTTCCCGGCCCTGTCAGGGGAGATGCCAACCATCTCTCCTTTCTACGAACACAGTTACTTACCTCCCAAGAAGTTATATAAAGCATAAGTTTAGCAAGAAACTAAGCGATGTGGGAACTTCTGCCTCTCTGGATGGCTAGCCTCTGCCACTTCCTTGCCATTTTCATAAGTGACTTTCGAGTAATCATGCTGTGGGGAAACGCGAGAAGATCATTTATGTTCGAAGAAATACTGCCCATGTGCCTTGTCGAATGCGAATGAAAGTGATGCATATATGTAACAAAGGCTCTAGAAACTCTTTCGATTGCAGCTTTTTGTTCAGTTAAAATTAATAAGTAGCAAATCCACGTGCTGTTGGCGTGCTTGGTTAGTTTTCTATGATCAGAACGCATCAAGGTTGAACGTAAAAATGAAGACTAGTCTCTTCCGGAATCATTTTGTGTTTGGTTTGAATTCTAATAACGTAAGTGCATAACATGAAATAGTTATCAATCTGAACTTCTCTGTTGGGGATCAACTCCCTTGCATATCCAAGGCCTTTTTACTCTTATAATACATGGGAAAGCAATTTGATGCTGTCATTAAATTGCTTCTGTTGAGTTCATCAAATTACTCGCAAGACTGTTGATACGATCATATGTCTATCTGGAGTTTGCTAGTAAATGCCCTAGATTTAATTCGCAAAGTGACATTGGCTGAGGCTAATGCATGTCTCTTATTCAAAAATAGAGACTGTCAACCTGCTAGTCAGCAGTGCTCGCGGTCATGCATAAGCCCGCAGGAAAATGTGACAATATATAGGATATGAGTTCAAATCTTGGGGAAATTCATTGTATGCATAACGTGTCTAGCTATAAATACACTGCCAAGTAGTATTTACAAGTCAAACATATTGTACTTCAGAAGCTGCATGGTAGCAGCTGTTCAGTAGTTTCTTCTAGTTGAACGTTTGACGATGATGAGCAACGAACAGAAATGAGCCCGTTATGTCCATACTCTTCTTCAGCTATTTCCAAGAGCTCTCTGAAGATGTCAGTCTTGAGGAAGACCAATGGAAGCACAAAACGTCTCTGATCAGCCGAGTACACAACAAAATGGCCCTTCAAAGCAACTGGCTGTTTCTCACCGTTTCTGGTCTTTGGCGATCTTATACTTTGCCGCCTAATAGCTGCCAGTTTCTGCCTCTTCCTTGCCATTTTGATGAGCTTCTTAGGACTGATCATGTTCTTTGTAAATAGTAAAACGAAAGACACTGAAGTTGAAGCTTTGCCAAAAGGAGCCAACTATATACTAGCATAGCCAGAGACACTGCCTTGATTGCAGCTTTCCTTCCTCAAGAGGGGAAACAAAACCATGTGTAGTGCCCTCGAAATGGCTATTTAGGTGGTGGGCATGTTTGGTTATGGATGGCGTTATAGCTCTCAAGTATCAATATGGGAAGGTTGCATTCCGACATTCTATACGTAGCCCAACTATTAAGCCTTTGCCAAAGGAGCTACATGAACGGAAAAATGCTCAAAAAAGTTTCTGAAGGACTTGCTTGTGAAAGCGAAAGACTTGGATGCAAAATCCAAGCTTAATAGGGCTCAGCATGTTCGTAAAAAGCCCAGCATGAGGCGAGATATATGGCTCTACACCATCACTTGATGATGGAACCCCCTTCAATTACCAGAAAATATGCCATGCAAATAATGTGATGTTGCACGACGTGCTATCTGTAATCTAGCTACTTCAACTACTCAACATATCAAGATCGTTACACACCTCTCACACACTGGTATTAAACGTGTTACCTGCCATATATTGCATTGCAAGAGTGCCTTGAGAACACCTCAAAATTTTGAGATGCATTGGTTATAGACCTTAGTTGGTAAATGCACGTAGAATACATAAATGTAACCTTAATAGTGCAACTACAGGTGGTACATGCGTTTTAAACCTCTAAAACGGATTCCCCATGCAGAAACGCGCTCTTATAATCATTTATCAAAGCCTCATAAGGAAAAGAGATCTCCGCATCTCAATGCCCTGTTGTGGAGATAATGCCATGGACTGTAAGAACTTTCCAAAGGCATATTGTTCGAGTCCAACAAATATATTCGGGGTAGCGGCTGGATATATTTCCTGCACTAACGTTTTGAGACATTTGAGAAATTGGACTGACAATGCCAATGCCATACAACACCTGCTACACAACAGCAGCACTTACACAAATGTGTTCAAGTGCTCTCTTGCATTACACCTTGATCCATTTTTTTCTCTTTTATTGTACACTGTTCCATTTTTGCCCCTAATATATTTGGAAAAACCTCATTTGTACACAGAATTCATATAGCCCTGGCATTAGTGCTCACTGTGTGAACAGTGAACCTGCAGTATTAAATGATAGGAGTATGTAACAAGCACCAATATACTTTTACCTTTAAACAAACAACAAAATATTAACTCAGTAAGGGTACAATTTGTAGAGATGTTAAGAGTTTTCATTGCTTAGCCAAAGGCCGTGTTTTCTCTTCCAGCTCTGCCATACTACTGCAGAAATGAGAAACAAATCTCAACACAGTTGGCAAATGACAAAAGGTAATATTATTTGGCCAATTCTTCCAGTCTTTAAGAACTGACAATAGGTAAAAAGATAAACCAGAGTATGGTTATGTTTCCGAAACAAACATACAGCAAACCTTAGGAGATGGTGATCAGGTTTCACATCAGCAGCAACAAGATCGTCAATTAGCATGGGGTTGGGGCCTCTTCTTGGTTTCGTACGGGTAGTACTCCTTACCGTTATCGATCCTCGTGGTCTGTCCCCCAGCATCAATCAGTGCAGATGTGACTGCAAGTGCTGCTCCAGCAGAAATTGCTGTTGATATGCTCCTTCCTGTGAAAATGGGACTACATCAGGCAAATTACTTGACAACAAGCGAGTTGAGGCTAAAAGGAACATAGAAGACCCCTAAATAGAAAATACAGGAGCTAAAGCTGTGATTAGCATCTGGCACTAACAGTCTAGCGTCAACACCGCAAAGTTCTGTAGAGATGGTCTGCATGCATAAGCAGTGTCATTGTCAAGAAACATCATCAGATGGTTCCGTCTTCTGTGCACCTGTGGTGTGTGTTCGTCTGCTTGTACCGGTAAATATGATAGTACAGCATGGTACACTAACACGTGAAAGCAAAACAAGCAGTTAAATTCCAAAGTCAACCAATGATTGAAGCAAGGAACCTTATCCATGAGAAAGAAACCCAAAGAGCTCTCAAAACAGACCAATCCACCCTTTCAAAATGTTTCTAGGGTGCTCCTATCAGACACCAACCGGGCAACCCCTCTAGCTCCCACCTTAAATGCTTCTGCAGAGTCAAAGTGACCGTCAGAACACTCGCTTATATAGGTAAGCTACAAGCCACTGAAAAATCATCACAACCATGGTGCTGGTAAAATGAAAAGTGAAGATGTTTCAGAAACTCATTTCAAAGCTCTACGCCTTCTCTAATTGTTAACAGAAAAAATAACCCCGCATGCTCCATAATTTTCCAACCATATTCCGTCAAAGCATATCTCTCTCAATCATGAAACACCACCACCACTTCTTGAGTGAAACTAGATTGAACTCCAAATACCCAACCCACCTACTCGAAACAGGATCACAAGCTTTTTATTCCCACGAAACGAAGTCGTAGCTCTGAGTCAAGCCTGTTGAATGTCATTTGGGAACGACGCATAACATGCATGCAGGAAATAATGTTCCTAACCCTAAAAAGAGTTATTAAAAATAAAATAAAAAAGAAACCCTCCCTTGGGACAATATTCACGCTTTCATACATCTACCAATTTTTAAACCGTTCAATTGAAACACAGAGATCTGCAAGCACCCAGCCGCATACCAAGTAAGTCCGTGTAAGTGTCTTAATAAAACACAGTGAAGCTGCCTTGCGTCTGCCCCATAGGAATCGTAGTAGTTATGAACTGAAAAACTCATGTGCAGTACACATATGGTCCAACATCCTACTCATCTTGTCCACTGTGTCAATATACTCGAGCCACCTCAAAAGAAAAGTCCTTTTCTACAGGGTGAAACACAAAATGTATCCCACCCTTCCATCTCCCTGGGCTAGAAAGCAAAATTTGAGATATTTATTGTCATCCTATCATCATTCAGTCCAAACACCCACTAAAATATCTATCATCCACAGAAAAAGGCATGAGCTCAATGGGTCTGGAGAAGGAGGCCATGTTGAGTCAGATATCTAGTTCGCAAGAATTACCCCTGCAACCTGCTGGACATAGCCACTAGAAGAGCCAACCAATTCAACTTCTGCTCCCAAAGAAGGCCACCCCCTTGCAATGAGCTCAATGATTCTGGAGAAGCTGGCCATACTAAGTCAGATAACTAGTTCACAAAAATCCCTGCAACCTGCTGGATATAGCCCCTTAGAAGAGCCAGCCAATTCAACTTTTACCCACCAAAGAGGGCCACCCCTTTGGGAATAACCTCCCGTCTTGGTTTCTTGTACAGGAACTCGGTCATTTAAACCAACACCCCCCTCCTTCAGGATACTTAAACCCCAGACGAGTAATGAAGTGGTCTTGATACAATAACAAGAGGCCCCCTTTCCAAATTTTTGGATGAAACCTGCATCGTGCTTCTTATACCCCTCATATCCTGTTTCCCTCCCTCCCACTAAAACTCCATTAACCTGAACAGTTCTTGGCTAAAACATTGGGATCCAAAAAAGTGCAAATGGTAATGATCACAACCACGAGCTACTTCCAATGTAGTAGGAGATGACTAATGCACCTGTTGGTCAAGACCTTTTGCTTACTGCAAAATTACCACGTGTGAGAATGGCACCCAGCCGCTGGCAATGCAAACAATGCCTCTTTTGGAGGGACCAGCACAAATACTCTTCCAGAGAAAAGTCTGAAGAATAGCATAAAAGGACCGAACTGGGAAGTCACCACTAGCATAATAGCATTACCTATCCCTCTCGATATGTGTCCATACCAATCTAGAACCATAGACCATGAAATAAGAGGGGAGACTGGAATGGGTACTCATTACAAGAGAGAATCTCCACCTGCCAAAAAACTTGTGAAAATCTAGGAGGGACTCTAAAAGGAAATTGTTGTGTGTTTTGGGGGGGTGTTCAAAGTCCCCAGTTCAAATAACCACTCCAAGGTAGTTTTACCTCAAATCTCCACAATAAGGTCCCTATCTTGCTTGAAATTAAAGAGCTGTATGTGAACTTTAAGCAACACCAATAAAGTGAATTTGTTACAAGAGAGGCATTCAATTGGATTACAATATTCTTATCATAATAATTCAGAAGCATAAACACAGAACAACATACTCCTATTATCGTAATTTTCTTCTTTCAGGGTACATAGGGCTGCACTCCCAGCACCTACTATGGCATATACATGATACGACATTAAACTTGTTAAGAAGAATAGAGTTCCTCACCTTTGTAACCCAGAACAGTAGCACCAGCAGCAAAACCACCAACGGCTCCATTGATGAAGTCTCTCTTCATCCTATAATTCTGCAACAACTGCTCTACACCAATATAGACTCCACCAATGGCAGCAAATGTAAGCCCGTGATTCCCCATCATCTTCAGTGTCCTGATCAGACCAGGAAGGGCGACGCTTCTCTCAACACGAGGCACGTCATACCAAGTAGCAACAATGGTACCCCAAATAGTGCCGGCAACTAGACCAGCCGTTGCACCTTTAACTGTTTTCACCAATGGAGTATCATCATCTTCCAGGTACCTAAGCTCAGAAGGATCCATGGTTTCTTCTATCTGACCAGTAAACCTACTTATCAGGATTTACGTGAGTTATTCCAAAAAAAATCTAGCAGTTACAAGGAAAAACATTAAAAACAATAAGAAGAAGAGAAGTTTTGAGTAACTTTTATGGTGCAGTCAGTAAATACTAGATAATGTATACCTAAATCACTTAATTGTGAGAAAAAAACAAAAAGCACAAATATCATTTCAAATCAAACTGCAAAGAAGGAATACATATATTCTAGAACCAGTTATTCTGAGTAGTTATGTTATAGGTCACAACAACATTGTCGACTTCTTTAACTTTAATTTGCAGTTACATTCTTAAAAGATGGTTTTGGATGGAAGATCAATAATGGCATGACCTTAAAGTGTAAAGTTTTGGTTGCATAGTTGGCTAGTAGATAGGCCACCCATAGAACTAGTGTTGGGGTCACTTTCTTCGATGGAAGCACAATAGACAGTTCTAGGTGTTTGCAAAGAAGATAAAGGGGACTGGGACTGGAATTTTCTGGATAGCCTTCTCTACAGCATGAGACCAGATATAAGCTTGTTTATGTCATGGTTTTATGTGAAATTGATAACCCAGATAAGCTGACCTGGAAACGTACTTCGAATGGCTCTCTCTCTGAAGTCTATATACACATTTTGGGATAAAAATCACAATATACATAATAGTACTTCTTGGAATAACATATATATGGGAAGCGAGGGGCCATCCGAGAACAAAATACTTCGCTTGGCTGGTCAAGCATGATCCTCTCTTAACCAATAACCTCAAAGCTAAATGGCTGTTAGTGATGACGCGAGCGGTCCCATTTGTCACACATATGTTGAAACTACTATTCACGCATTGTGAGATTGTACCTAGGTTAGACAGGTTTGGGACTACTTGATTAAACCTGAGCATGGAAGTCGTTATACTCTTGCTCAATTGCAGATTGGTTGGATTTAAAACCGAGCAAGGCAGATGATTCAAGTGTTGTTTGGGCAGCTTGAAGTTTTATATTGCTGGAGGGGTTGTATTCCATTTGGAATTGGAGAAATAGCATATGCTATGTTTTTGAAGGATGTCCTACTACTAGTCTTCCTCATATTCTCACTAACAAGAACATGGAAACCTGGTCGTTTTTTATCATCCCAAGGCTCATCATGGAGAGAAAACGCTATCATTAGTTGGTCTCCTCCTCATTTGGATTAAAAAGTTAACATCGACGGTGGATCACCAGGAAATCAGGGTCTTCTTCACGCAGCACGAGTGTGCATTGTGCATTAGCTAAGGAGTTGCTCATGGGTTTCATGTTCTTCAAATTGCACCTGGGGACATGCTGCCGAAAATATAACAGGCTCCATTAGGCATCCACTGCCTTAATCTTTATTTCTTTATTTTATTTTTGCTTTGCCATCTTATGTACTAAAAAAAGGAGGAAAAAGGTTTTAGGATTACCAATTATTGATGCCTATTACCAGTGTTTTTGATCGATTATCAGTCACTTCAAAAAAGAAGAGAGGTTCTTATAAGCATCTCACATAGTACCTCTTATGGTCAGTACTCTAATCATTTCGGTTCTTATAAGCATCTTACATAGTACCTCATTTATAGTCAGCACTTTAATTATTTCCCATTCCTCCTTATTAACGAACCTAATGAGCGTCGAGTGACTGTTGCACCCACACAGGATGAGACGTACATGATGAGTGACCTCAGTTTCTTTTCTTCACAAGTTTCCTACATTCCACGTACCAGTTATGTAGAGTATAGACCCAGAATCACTTTGCATTTTATAAGTAACTCGCTATACAGAATTGAATATCGGTGTGTTAGACATCCATATTTTTCTTATAAGACCTTATCTACGTAAGCTACCACTTTGTCATAACAGCAATTAAATGCCTTTATTCTATGAAATTCAACGCAGCTATACCATTTTAGTTGCAATGCGAACAGGGATGTAAAACCGACGGAACACCCAGAAATTTTAAGCCAAAAAAGCACAGATATACAGTAACAGTTGAAAGTCCCCCTTTCAGTTGAATATTCAAACCACAACCTAAAATTTCCATACAAGTCAAATCATTCAGCAAAAATATTGTAACAACAATCGAATACAGAACACAAAATGGAAAAGACTGAGAATTCAGGGCATCGGAATTGTTACTTCCACTCCGAAATTAAACAAAACAACCAAGATTGAATAAAAAAAATAACGCAGTGTGGGAGGAAAGCCACCTGTGAAGAGAGAGATGAAATGGAAGGAAGAAGAGTCGTTGATCTAGGGTTTCTGGTGGACTTTCTCTTTGATCTGAGTGAACAAAACTTCTTTTGGCTGAAGTTTTGAACTTTTGATAAACAAAGAAACAAATTCACTGGGGCAAAATACGATTTTAGCCCCATAATTTTCCCTTATTTCGTCACTTTGGTCCCAACCTTTGGTTTTTTACTTTATAGCACCCTCCAACTCTTAAATTAAGATTTATCCCCCGTTTTGCTATTGATTGCAAAGAAGGGTGTCATATTTGGTCGTAAGATTGGTTTATTATTATTTTTACGATACAATGTGTTACCGAAAAAAAATTCATGTGTCTTTTATAATCCAAGGAATTTTTTCAGCATCCTCTATTTGAGCTCTTTAGGACAAAACTATGCAGTTATTTGGAATCACCAAAGACTTTTCAGACATATTTTCACTTCTACTTAATATGGAACAAACTTCTTTCAACTAACTTATTATGTTAAACAAATCATCGTTACATTTCATTCGTGTCAATCCTGTTCACATCACTCTGAACTCTGCTTTCCCTTTCGTACACTGAAATTTTGCCAAAGGAATCAGCCTCTCTGGCCTGAGCTGAGGTGAGTAATTGTGATAAGAGTTCTACCTCGGCGAGAAAAGAATTTTATTACCTCTTAATGGGAAAGAAGAATTTTCTCCAACATCATACTCTCTAATACGTTTTCCTGATTGGCTAGCGCGATGGCAACAAGGATAAGGGAGAGGATGAACAAAACATCGAGCCCTATGGCATTTGTATTTAGCCGCAAGTAGGGCAACTGTGATATTGAGGTTACGATATGAACCTTGAATTTAAAGGAAAAAAAAAGTTTTTTAAAGGAAATAGCTTCAACAGATTGATATGCCTGCAGCCCTAATGGTACACAATTGTACCCAACTTACATCAGCTATTACAATTTTTGCCAAAAACTTGTGCTACTGCTGATAAGAGTAGTGGTCCAGGAATCCAACTCGATGAATAGGAGTCATGAGAACTACTCCGTACAAAATTCTCCTAAACCTTGGTTTAAGGCTATGAAACCTGAACTTTGAAGCATAATTATCAGAACTCAGCCGGACATCAAATTTGTGGAGGCACTGGTTCACGGTTCATTAGCTCAACTAGTGCTTTAAATAAATTAATTAAAATTATAACGAAAAAAAAAATTTAAAACATAAACAGTTATGTATAATATTCAAGCTCAACATTAACAGATGCAGTAAAAAAAAAAACTATGATCTTTACTATTCTTAACCCCCAAAATTTTTAAAAATACTGTAATTAAAAAAGCAAAGTTGGTGTCAAATGACAGATGCTATATATTTGCGTTGTTATTCGTATAAACAAAAAGTTTCTAAAACTGAAGATCATAGTTTAACTCTCAACGCCTCCATTTAAGTTGTCGTTTTCAAAACAAATAACTAGCCCAACCGACCCGGTTTGACCTAGAGGTGTCAATGGGCTGGGCTTGAGCAGGCCCAGCCCGGGCCTAGCGGGCCAAAAGTGAAAAAGGGCCGGTGCGGGGGCACTGTGGTGGGAAACGGGCCAGACCGGACCAGAGAAGAGGGGTATCTAGGCCCAGTCCAAGTCCTGGCCCCTAGGCCCAATATTTAGGGCCGGCCCAGGCCCAACCTGTTTTTTTTTTTTTTTCTTCTTGTTATTCAAAGTAAAGACTTTAATTTTGGTATTTTCTTGTTATTATGTAAGCAAATTGTAATGTAATAATGTGTGTGACACACACACAAAATTGCAACGGCTATTGCTAAGAGATCTTCGTGTTGTTCAACCATAGCGAAGCCATGTTAAATTCATGGTCAATGATATACGTCATCACAAAAAATAAAAAGCAAGTAATAGGTCTGACTTGGATTCAATCTCTTAAGGATTATTTATAGGCTGCTTCTAATTGCACATGAGTTAGGTCTACCATGGAATCTCTAGCTAATATTGACTCGAAAAGTCGACTGCCGAATTTGCTATAGTTAAAATGATTTCTTTCTCATGTCAACAACAATACAAAGTTAACAATATGGTATGTTGAATATATATACTATTATTTTTTGGCGACAAACAAGTCACAACAGTACATGATTCAATCTCGTCAGGTTCGAACCTAAGTGGAAGCAGAGATAATTTGGTATAACAATGCATCATCAGATATTCTAAACTAAAGTTACATAATTATCATGCTTTAAGTAAGAAAAAATTATTAGAACAAAAAGAATTTTATTGTCCATTCCTAGAATGCAGCATCTACGAGGCACATGTCCTTGGTAGTCTCGTCTCCCTTGCAAAATCTTCAACCAGTTTGGATTCGAGGCCACACTGATCATTCTCCCGATCGATCTCTGAAGATATATGAGAAGCGTAGATCACCACCATCATCATTATGATTATGGAGGGAGCCAAAAATTATACGATGTGAAGATTTTAGTCACCACTATAACAAAATTGATCTAATATGACCATATTTGGTGCAGCAAACGACGTCTTATAATATTGAAGCATTTCTAGTCTTCAATTTCATATGATCAGCGAAAAGACTCATATCTGCATTAGGACTAGTATCACATCTGTATTGAGGTTATATAATTTGCGTACATTTTTACATTCTCATTATGGAATTTTTTTTTTGTGAACACGCACAATAGTTTAAAAATAATTCGAATAAATGCTACTCACATTTAGCACTCGTTAGTATATAAGTTAATTATATACATATGAAAATATATATTTAAGATTGAGTAGTGAGAAAAGCACCAGTCAAATTTTGAGTTTGTCTATACAAAAAAAAAAGTATGTAGAATTTTAATGTGAAGTGGAATTAAAACAACAAAACATAGGAAACTGATAAATTCAATCCAAACTTACACTATCTCAAATTCCAAATGGGATTAGTGACACTTATTAATAACACATTTTTAACCTCAAAGACAAACATAACGTGGAATAGTTCAGATCTCAGCATATATATTAGGAATATTCAACTTTTTAACTTTAATGCTTGAACCAAATATAATGTAGGTAACACAAAAAACTTTAAATAACAAATATGGCCGTTGGAGGGAAAAGGGGGGGGGGGGAATAAATTTGAAAAACCGTGGGGCCTGCCAGCATTGGGCCAAAAATCGGGCTTTTTTGGGCGGGGCCTGACCTGGGCTTTTTTCTTGAATATTTCGTCCTGGTCCCGAGCCCTATAATTTTGGGCCGCTCATATTCACGAGAGGGCTGGCCCTTTTGACATCTCTAAATTGACCCAAAAGTTCGTAGATTTTTGCCCAATTAATGCCAAGTAATTCGGACCACATGCAAATCCGATCCAAATATGAAACCGGGGCGGTGAAGTCACTGATGTTTTGGTCTAGTTCCGATAAATATGCCTTGAAGGGTTACTTTGCTTGACTCGTGATGGTTTGATAATTGATCTATAATAGCATGCGATAAGCTAAGTTGCACTTATTTTGAACCAGAACATTCAATTTCTTTTAATTCACTCTTAACTAAAACTTGTCACATGATAAAGCATCTCAATCGTGACTAAATTTTATCACGCCACAATTGACGGGGTATGATAGTCTAATCAACATGCACAACCCATTTTGCCACCAAGCAAAACTCATTATCTCCGTAACAATATGTCATATTCGCAACACAGAAAGAGAGGGAGAGGAAGGAGGGAGGGAGATCATAGAGAAACCAAGATGGCAAAAAGGATGTCGATGAATTTACTCGTCTCGACCAAACCTTTGTCAACCATCTATGCACCTTGTTAGAAGTTGCTAACATCATACGTCCCTGCCCTCAGCCTCAACTCATTTTGTTGACACCATCCGTTCGTTGCTTACCTTCAAGGGGGAGGGGGAAAATTTGATCGTCATCGATTGTGTCACCCAATGTCCCTCACATTGCAAATTTTGTTACGTGGATGGTGACTAACATCTGTAATGGCATGTTACTACAATTTTATAAAACTGCTTGGTGTCACGTTACGATTATATTGAATATTTTCTCCCAAAGCAGTCAGGGAGAAATAGGTAAAAATTCAGCCCCACTTGACATCTGAATGGTTGCAGATTTAGGCCTTGTTCCAATTCCTTTCTTCCTTTCCCATCAAATCTAATTCTAATTAAAGAAAAAAGAGGAAGTCTCTTTAGTAACCCAAACAGGCCCTTAATTTATGTGATCCTCACTGCAATATACTGCAAATATGTGGAATACAGATATCCCCAAAAAGCTTATCTTATTCCCTGTACACCAACGTATATAACGCCCAATTTGAAAACCAAGAAGATAATCGTCTCAGACAAACACACACAAACGCCGTGGGTGTCCGTGTGTCTAAAGAGAGAGAGAGGTATGGAGGGCCTGAAACTGCCGTACTCTGTACACGGCGGCGATGGCGGCAAACTGGTGGTTCCACTTCCTGCTTTCACCTTAGCTTCAAGACTTCACCCAAGATGCTACCTTCCACCTTCCACGGGTATGTGTGTCGTGTTGCGCCGCTTTATATTATAGTACCCCGCCGCCAATATGATTCTTGTTCCAGTTCTTGTTGATGTTTTCCCTCTTTTTCACAATCTTTTCTCTTGTTATTTGGATTCTTTTTTTCAAAATGTGTTCCCCTTCACGGTTTAAATTGAGTTCTTGTTTCTCATTGTTCTCTGTGATAGAAAATATAATTATGAAAGCGCCATTAATGTTTTAATCAAGAGTACATCGTTAGAGCCATGCCGCTTTTTATAGCATAGCGACATATTGGAATATAGGGGACGAATTTTAATTTCTTCAAAACTTTTTGGATACGTTGCTGCGATAGAGAAGTTATCTATCACATTGCTCTAACCAAAGAGTAGTTTTATAAATATCGGGTGTGGAATGACAAAAATTCCATTGTTGATTCAATGGAACGACAAAAGTGCCGTTAATGATTTAACCAAAACTAAATTGATTACGGCCTCGCTATAAATAACTTTTCTATGGCATAGCAACTATTAAAATTCCCCATCATCTTGTTCTTTGTAATTCCTTTTTCCACCGAGCAAAATCAGAGTTAAAAGTATTACTTGTTTTCCAAGTCTTATAGGCCTAAATTTGGTTTTATTAAGCTAATCCTAGATATCGTAAACTCAATGTTTTTAGTGCGTTCTTGTTTACCAAGACAGTTAATTTGTTTTTTGGATATAAATAGGGGACTGAATGTGCTCCAAAAAAAAGCCACTTCAGCTTGCATATACTTTTAGAATCAATATTTGGTATATTTTTATGCCTTTAGCAACTGATGTAGCGCTCATTGGTGAAAAGTGGGGCTCAAATATCACCTTCCTTGATTAAGTCTTATAAGGCCCTTGTAGCTCTGTGAGTGTGTTTGAATATTATCACTAATAATAATTTCGTTTAGGCTGGTACGTTACACAGGTTCCAAAGGTTGTGCAGGCTTCATTACACGAACGGTCGCACAATTATACCCCAGTCACTTGCTCTCAAGATACTCTGGTATGAGGCAAGCACGTGACAGAGGATTAGGCACAAAGAGTGCATCAGGTGTCTTGTCTAACTTACTGTATATTGATGGTTCTAAGAGCTAATTAATTCTTCTTTCTTTAGAGATATTAAATTTCTGGATCTCTTTTTGCAGCATCAGTACAACCTATGGCTGAGGAACTTGTAGAGGACAAGTCAGAGGATTTACCCACAAGTGGGAATTCCATACGTCGGCGTTTTCTTGAATTCTATGCAGCACGAGGCCATAAGATTCTTCCAAGTGCCTCTCTTGTGCCGGACGATCCAACAGTTTTATTGACAATTGCAGGAATGCTTCCATTTAAGCCTATCTTCCTTGGGCAGGTATATACATGCCAGCTTGAGTGTTTTTGTTTCAAGTAAAAAGTGCATATGAATTGGGGAAAAAACTCTGAGCCAATGCTGGGGTCGAATATAGGGACGTGGAACACCTTGGGTTTCAAGATACTCAATTCAATAACTTGTATACTGAGAAAAACGAGTCTTTGCGGAACAATAAACTAGGTAACCTAGTTATTTAGTAGGCTCTCATGTGCTGATTTTAGATATATGGATTTTGTTGTTTAAGGATTTGGCTTTATAGTCCATCTCTTTTAATTCTATTAATTATCATCTAAATCTTAATGTCTGCCTTGATTCCGAGAGGTGTTATTCCGCATAATATGATCATTGGGATGGGCATGTTGAAGGGGGGATGGATGAGGGATGAACCTTGCCATATCTCTTGCACCATGCCATATTACTGATTGAGCTGGAAATTTTGAGTATGACCCTAACAGTATATCCTGTAACCCGTTTAGGTGCCCAGACAAGTACCTCGGGCCACTACTTCCCAAAGGTGTATTCGTACAAACGATGTTGAGAATGTGGGTCGAACATCACGACATCATACAATGTTTGAGATGCTTGGAAATTTCAGTTTTGGAGATTACTTCAAGAAGGAAGCAATCAGATGGGCCTGGGACCTCTCTACTTTGGAGTAAGAATGAACTGTGTTTGCGAGTTTCCATACCATACCGATTAAAAGTGCCCTTGACTTTTGATGAAGCATGACAGAATTAGTGTCATAACTAGTCTCTGGTTACAATATACTGTTGGCCAAGCACTAGAATACAAGAAAAACTATCTAAAAGTCAATCTGTTTGAACTTTTATGAATTAGTAGCAAATTAAGGTCAGGTATGGAGGCGATGCTGTCTCTTATGATTTAGACACCACTTAGTACTTCTAAATTGGACGTTCAACTGCACGTGTATTTTCAACATTCTATAGCACCTTTATACATCCGAATCCAATAAAATAAATTTAGGCAACTTCAGTGCTGTATATGTTGCTTCCTGAATCTAGTAAAAAAAGAAGTTTTATTACAAAGAAACTTTATGTCCTTGATTGAAATTAGCCAATAAACCCTAGAGGAAAGAACTGCATGTTGTATATTTCTTCCTTTTCCAGTCTCAAAGTTCTAGTTTGTAATGTTTTTGAAATGCCTTACAGATATGGATTGCCAACCGACAGATTATGGATTAGTGTTTATGAAGATGATGATGAAGCTTTTGAGATATGGCATAATGAGGTGAGACAGAATTTTTATGAATTAAAACCACTGAGGGCGAGCCTTGGTACATGCAATCCTCCTTAGACGTGAGATGCACTGTTTCTGCACTCTTCCAACTTTGCTGGATATGAAAAATATGATGCTTTGTTATCTGAGCATGAGGACGTGGGCTGCTTTTACTACAACCACATGTAGATTAGGGTGTGCAACTTTACGCGTTTTTATCTCCTTAAGATTTTCAGTATGCATTCCGGCCATTCCCCAATCGCGTGTTGAGCACATTTGCACTATTCCCCATCAACCAATATAATATGTATCTGCTAGTCACAGGATGCTATATTAATACAGTTCAGAGGGTGCATTGAAATATTCTCATTTGTGTTGCTTTTTAATGAAGTTTTTGTAGCATCGTCAATCCCATAGCTTACAGACCCTTTTCACATGTTCTTGCCCCAGATTGGTGTTCCAGTGCAGCGTATAAAGAGGATGGGTGAAGATGACAACTTTTGGACAAGCGGAGTTACCGGTCCTTGTGGTCCATGCTCTGAAATCTACTATGATTTCCATCCTGAGAGGGGACATTCAGATTCGGTAAGGACTTGTTCTCTCTCTCTCTCCCCTCCTCCCTCCCTCCCTCTCTCTCTCTCTCTCTCTCTCTCTCTCTCTCTCTCTCTCTCTCTCTCCCTCTCCCTCTCCCTCTCCAGTGAGGCTGTCGGACTGCTTCTTTCTGTTGGGCTTTCCTTCTTATGGTGAAAATGACTTTTATGCAGGATCTTGGAGATGATACCAGGTTCATAGAGTTCTACAATCTGGTGTTTATGCAATACAACAAATTAGATGATGGTTCTCTAGAACCTTTAAAACAGAAGAATATAGATACTGGGCTAGGCTTAGAGCGTATGGCTCGCATCCTTCAGAAGGTTCGTATAGGTCATACACATATCTGAGTTATGAAGAGATAATACCCTTCCATTTTAAGCAAGTAAGACGTCCTTGAACAGATTTGTTTAATGGAATCAGTATTACTAACAGCAAATCCAGAATGGAAATCGTTGTGAGGATTTTTTATTCTTTTTGTTGATCATCTATATAGTCGTCATATTTCCAATTTTTCCTGCAGGTTCCGAACAACTACGAAACCGACTTAATTTTTCCCATTATAGAGAAGGCCTCAGAACTGGCAAATCTATCCTATGCTCTTGCTGATGATCCTACAAAAACAAACCTGAAAGTATGCTTTAACTACAATATTCTTTCATGTCTTTAAAATATTTTTGCTGATCAAAATGATTAATTCGTTTTTTTTAAGAAATTATCATCTACTAAAACGATTATATCGTTTCAGAAGAAATTATCATTTGCTAAAAAGATTATATTGTTTCAGATAATAGGAGATCATTTGCGTGCAGTTGTGTTTCTTATATCAGATGGGGTTGCCCCATCCAATATTGGGAGGGGTTACATAGTTCGGCGGCTCATCAGAAGGGCTGTCCGTATGGGCAGGTTACTTGGTATTAAGGGCGATGGAAGGGGAAACACTGAAGGGGCTTTCTTGCCAATACTTGCTGAAAAAGTAATTGACTTGAGCACCAATATAGATTCAGATGTAAAAGCACGGGCTGCTCGCATTCTTGAGGAGTTGAAAAGGGAAGAACTTCGTTTTGTCATGACACTGGAGAGAGGAGAAAAGCTTCTTGAGCAAATGTTGTTAGATGCATTGCTAAGCGCTAAAGAGAAAGGGACTGTACCTTTTTTGTCAGGCAAGGATGCCTTTCTTCTCTACGACACCTATGGATTTCCTGTGGAGATTACCACAGAAGTAGCTGGAGAACGTGGTGTCAGTATAGACATGAGCGCCTTTGATGTTGAAATGGACAACCAACGACGTCAATCTCAGGCTGCACATAATGTTGTTAAACTTACTGTTGAAAATGGTGCAGATTTAACAGGAAATATCCCTGACACTGAATTTCTTGGGTATGACACCCTTTCTTCCAGAGCAAAGGTTGAGGCTCTTTTGATGAATGGTAACCCAGTAGTACATGCTTCTAAAGGGAGTGAAGTAGAAGTTTTGCTAAATAGGACACCATTTTATGCTGAATCTGGAGGGCAAATTGGAGATCATGGTTTTCTATTTGTTACTGAATCTGATAACCAACAGAAAGCTATTGTAGAGATAAGCGACGTACAAAAATCATTAGGAAACAAATTTGTTCACAAGGGTACTATTACAGAAGGGAACTTAGAGGTTGGCAAAGAAGTGGAAGCAGCAGTGGATGCAAACCTAAGGCAGAGGGCCAAGGTACTGACTTGCAATGTCTTTTAAATCAATTTTATACATTGCTCGATAATTGGTGTAAATTTTGCAAAAGATGGGAGTCCACTTAAGTGTTCGTATGCGTATCATTGGTGACAGAAATTTTATAGGTATTTAGGCCTTTTTCTTTTTATCATGTAAACCCTCTTGGCTCCTTGTTGACTTTATTTTGTTCTTCTGCAGGTTCATCATACTGCTACTCATTTGCTACAAGCAGCACTTAAACAAGTCATAGGGCAGGAGACGTCACAAGCTGGTTCAATGGTGGCTTTCGATCGTCTAAGATTTGATTTCAACTTCCATCGTCCGCTTCTTGAGAATGAGATAGCGGAAATTGAAGGACTAATTAATAAATGGACCGGAGATGCTGCACTTCTGCAAACTAAAGTGATGCGTTTAACCGATGCCAAAAGTGCTGGAGCAATTGCAATGTTTGGAGAAAAATATGGGGAGCAGGTCTTGTATTTCTAGCAAATCTCATCCTTCATTATGCATAAAAATGAATATGCAAAGTTTGAAATACATTTTGCAGCTGGAAAGTCCAACAGAACTTGTTTTTATTAACTTGTTTGAAATCCCCATTTCACGACTTTAGACACACTTCTGCATCTGTGCCAAGCTATCAAGCCAACAGTCAAAGAAAGCTTTTGTTTTTGACCCAACAGCATGGGCTAACGAAGAACCGCAGCTTGTGATTCAATAACTAAGGCTGGTCAAGTTGACTGTGGCGTAGAATGTAGTTATGAGACTTAACAAGCATTCTTTACTAGTGAAGTAATTATAGACCTTTCACTCACAATAGCTATCCCTCCTCTTTACTTTTGAAGTTATTAGCTTGCTGATTTTTTGTTGCTTTATCCTAATATGTTTTAGGTACGTGTTGTAGAGGTTCCGGGTGTATCCATGGAACTATGTGGTGGAACTCATGTCAGCAATACTTGTGAAATACGTGGTTTCAAAATAATCTCAGAACAGGGGATTGCATCTGGAATCAGGCGTATTGAAGCTGTTGCTGGTGAAGCTTTTATCGAGTATGTGAGTTCCAGAGATAATTATGTGAAGCAGCTGTGCTCCTCTCTCAAAGTACGTTTTGTTCTAGACTTCTTTTAGTGGACGTAGAACTTGATTTTACTTTTTCACTATATCTGCAAAATTTGCACTGCAGATTTCTTCTTAGCATTATGATCTGCTTCTGTTTGCTGATGTAGTCTGTATATCTATTACTACTATGATATAGCTCCTCCATCATTACTCTTCACAAAAAGAACGAGATTGACCTTAGTCCCAAAAAGTTTACAGGTGTATTTTTGCATCATATGGACAAGTAAACTTGTGTATCCTTGACATATATGTAATCTTTATCCTGTGTCGTCGTCATCTAATTTTAGAATGTACTTTTTTTGCAGGTAAAAGCTGAAGAAGTAACAACCAGGGTTGGCACTCTCATGGAAGAACTACGAATGGCAAGAAACGAAGTCTCAGCCGCACGTGCAAAAGCGGCAATCTACAAAGCTTCTATTATTGCAAGCAACGCATTTCATGTGGGGACTTCAAACAAAATTAGGTAATGAGTAGCACTGTAGCACAAGAAAACACAAAAATTTCAGGTAAAAACTAATATATTGCGCCAGGAGCTCACAAATCTGGTTGATTGCTGATTGTAGCTAATGAGTAGCACTATGATGAGCCTTTGAAAGAACAAAAGAAAGTCAACATAAGCACCAAGAGGGTTTAAAGGTAAATAAACAAAATTAACCGTGTACATGCTTACTAACCTGTTCAGCAGTTGAGCTCCGGGCGGCATATATTGGTTAGCCATTGTCTTCTAGCTTTCTTTGATTGTAAATAGTTGTTTGTGAAGAAAAGGGATTAGGATCGCTAATGGTTACAGTGCTGTGATGGATGCTGAGAGAGAGGGAAGAGAGAGGGGGCTGTAAACCATGGTTACTCTCTCTCTTCCCTCTCTCTCTCAGCATCCATCACAGCACCCCTGCTGTAACCATGGGTTACACAGGGGATCCAAATCCGAAGAAAAGTATAATCGCTAATTTTGAAGAATTTCTCAAATAAGTGTGTAAATTAGGGACAAAAATTAGAGACATTAAGTTTTGCCGATGGAGGGCTCATGAATACAAACAAACTCATACTTGCAATGATGGAAGCCGTAGTTATCATCTGAGTGGTACAAATGCAGAAAATTTTGTGTTCTACAATGCAGCATTTTTGTATAGTTTCTACAAACTTGTTTTTCCAGGGTGCTAGTAGAGTGCATGGATGACACTGATGCTGATTCATTAAAGAGTGCGGCGGAATATCTGGTGGATACCTTACAAGATCCAGCAGCTGTGGTTCTCGGCTCATGTCCAGATGAAGGAAAGGTGACTTTAATTGCTGCATTCACTCCAGGTGTTGTTGATCTGGGTATTCAAGCAGGGAAGTTTATAGGGCCTATAGCTAAGTTGTGTGGTGGTGGAGGGGGTGGCAGGCCTAATTTTGCTCAGGCAGGTGGAAAGAAGCCTGAAAATTTATTGAGCGCCCTTGAGAAAGCTCGAGAAGATCTTGTTTCCCTTATATCTGAAAAGACAAGCTGAAAATGATGTACACTGCATGAATTTCACCATCTGCGCTTGTATTCAGAAGGCAATTCAGACCAGTCAATTCGCACATCTGGAAGCATCGGCATGCTCTAGTGACTCCACGTATAAAACCGCTTGGGAAAGCAGACTTCCACTTGGGGAAAGTGAAGTTGTCAAGACCGACTCTTTCTTCAGTAAGTGAGCCACTTCCTAGAAATCCATAATCAAGCTTCTGGCTATATTGCATCTGTAGTTCGCCTTGGTTGTGGACAGTTATATTTTTCAGTTTGTAAACATGGGCTAAAAGGCAATGCGAAGCTGAATGAGAAGCCTTGAGCGTGATGATTAAATATTTTAAGAAATGGAATTGTTTTACTCAGTTGAACTAGTTTGGAAAGAGCATTTTTTTATTCTAGTTGAAGAAAGAACTATGGAGTGGAAAATAAGGGCTCAATGGTACAACTGTTCTGATCTCTCTTCCAGTTAAGCCCGACCGGAGGAGGATAGGGATCTTAGCTGGCTATTTTATCAAGTCTGGCTTTTGCATCAGCCACCAACGGTGGTGTCCTTCACTCAACACATCCTGAATCTCTTAATACAAATCTCTGCACGTTGCACTTCAATAATAATCTATAATCATTACAGTCTGAACTTAAGATTGTCTCCTTATGAGCTCTATAGGATTAATAAGATCACGTTTCCACTAGTTTTATATGTTATTTCGCCATATGAAAGTACATTGAATACCAGGAACAGGCCCCAACATGTTCACATTGCATCTTATGGGTGTGAAGGTGCAGTGAAGGGCCCTTTGGTCGCTAGAAATAATTTTAGTAACACTCACTCTGCATGTTGTCTCCAAATGTGTCGTGTCTAGTGGACCAGTCTTCATTGGATCCAATTTCAAGCCTTCTTTCTGAGTTACAAGTGAAATTTATTAAACGGGCCAACTGGCTAACCTACAGCTCTAGTGCATAGTCAACTAGAAGTCTACAGTGTCCTTCCAGGCAGATCAAAGAGAAGGGTGAGCACTTTCGAGTTGAGAGTCAAAAGGAAAGAATAAGAGATCATAGCCCAGAACAGCTGTTAAGTTGCAAACTTATCTTCACAAAGCATTTCTTTTGCTTTTGTTCTTAACTTGCCCGGTTGGATACACCTAAGCTTCTATGAGTAACGCACAAAAAATGCCAAAGTTTCTCTAACCGGGGTGCTCCACATTTGAGCCCATCTGCCAGCATCTTTACTCGTTTGGTGCAAGAAAGAATCGTATCTCTAACTTAGAAAGAGCTTGTCCTACTTGTAACAAACCAATAAACATGACGAATTCCCACAAGAGCCGTATCTATTTGTAACGGACGATCAAGTTACTATTCTATCTTCATAGAACGGCAATAACTACATACGAGAAACCCTTAAAAGTTTTAATAGTTTTTACTGTAAACTCACTAAAATAAAATACTAAGAATCATCTATTGTACACCGTTGCTACTGTAAGATCGTCTGAGATACGACATTTCTGTTGTAAAACCATCCAAGTGCATGACGCGACGATTGCTTTTACCTTCTAAAACAAGAGAAATAAATGCACTCACAACAGAAGTCTCTTTGTTCCCACAGAGTCGGTCACAGCTGGTAGTGGGCGGGCAAAAGAGACCCCCCCTCCCCCTTCATATTATCCTCTTTTGTCCCGCGCCGCGTAGACGCAAGTGCCTGTCACTTTCCCTGCCGATGCCACCCGGCACCCACCGTTACCCTGTATAAAAGGGAGTTCAATGGACCAATCTACATTCCACTCAAGCTTCTTCCAAGTGCTAAACTTTCCTCCTCCACCCTTCTTCAATTCCCACTAGCTCTATATTCGTACATCTTATCGCTTCCATTGAATTCTTGTTGCAGCACTGCGCTAGTAAAATGGCTTCCTTTCTTTGCTTTCTTTTCTTTGCGACCATCTCCTCTGCTGCTGCTTGTGATCGATGTGTGCATCAAACTAAGGTTTCTTACTTCTCCAGTGCTTCGGCACTCTCGTGTAAGAATTATCCTAATTTTGTCTTCTCTTGATTTTGTTTCTTCATGCTTTGTAGTTTGTTTGATCACGATTCATGACTCTGTGACTTCTGATCTAGATAGAGCATAATTGGCATCAACCCAGTTCACATTTCTTCAAAACATTAAGTGGGTCTGACTTATTGTTGTAAATTCAATGCAGCTGGGGCTTGTGGGTATGGAACCTCCGCTATAAGCTTTAATGGCGGCCATCTTGCTGCTGCCGTTCCTAGCCTGTACAAAGATGGAGCCGGTTGTGGTGCCTGCTTTCAGGTCTGTATGATATCCACCTCAAACAATTCTTTGAGGTTCACAATGTTGCTGTGTAGCACAATTCTAAACCTTCTATTTTACATGATTATGAATTTGCTTATTTGCAGATGAGATGCATGAATAAAACACTTTGTACCAAAGAAGGGACAATAGTGATGGCTACTGATCTCAATAAGAACAACCGGACAGATTTTGTAGTCAGTAGCAGAGCTTTCATGGCCATGGGTAACAAGGGCATGAGCAAAGACATTTTGACACTTGGGATTGTTGATGTGGAGTATAAGAGGTGAATACTTGATTCATATGCGTCCCAATCAATTCAAACTAGCACACTTACGAATCACAAAGCCACACTTATGGAGGAGATTAAGCCCCTCAAAATACTTTGCAATGATAATGGTTCTGGTGCACCTACTCCATATAAATAAAAAAGAATAGCCAACTTTTTTTAAAGGATAACAATCTCACTCCAATTTAGATTAGCTCACTTCAAACTTGTAATAGCCATTAGAATACACTCTGCACATTATTGAAGCTATTAATTTTTTTTTTCCAGTAATTAATAAAAAGGTAGCCGTTGGTCCAATTGAATGTATTGAGGTCCCCACCATATCCTAGCAGGGTATATAAAAAATAGATACAAGAAAAAGAAATGCCAATTAAAAGATCATAAATGTTGGTCTCCCTGGTACCTTTTGTCTTTCTGCTCTGATTGGAGTAACCTTTTTGCAAGGAACAGGGTACCTTGTGATTACAAAAACAAGAATTTGGCGGTCCGGGTGGAAGAATCAAGCCAAAAGCCACATTATCTAGCCATCAAATTCTTGTACCAAGGTGGTCAAACAGAAATCGTCGGTGTTGATGTAGCCCAGGTACAAATTCATTCCAATCTCTGGATTTCTTGGGTGGCACTAGCCCTGCGTTTCATTTTTGCTGGTCTTCATTTTTGCTAACCTTTTGGTTGATCTTGGCGGGTAGGTTGGTTCATCAAACTGGAATTTCATGAGCCGGAATCACGGGGCAGTTTGGGACACAAGCCGAGTTCCGGCCGGGGCATTGCAGTTCCGGTTAGTGGTGACGGCTGGATATGATGGGAAGTGGTATTGGGCGAAAAATGTGCTGCCTGCTGACTGGAAGGTTGGGCTGACCTATGACTCTGGAGTGCAGATCACTGATATTGCACAGGAGGGCTGTTCTTCGTGTGACGATGGGAGCTGGAAATGAGTTTTTCTTTTTTTCGTTTCCACGTTTCGCTCTTTTTCTCTAATACGATTACACAATTAGGTTGTGAATGTCACGGAAGATTATTAAATAGTATAACAAAACCGTCGAAACAGTCCTCATTTCTTACTTTATACTCTATTCATTTCATGTTTCTTGTATACCTAAATTTGGTGCAAAGAAAATACAAACAATACGAACAGTGTCGTTATAACCGTTACTAAAAATATTATGTAATTGATAGTGACTAGAAAAAGAAGATGAGAATGATGACGTTTCCCGGGACAGTTCCTAAAAACACAAGGAATAGGATGCTTTTAATAGTAATTCGGTACAAATTGTGAGCGGAGAAAAAAAAAGGAATAATAGTTAAAAGAGTTCAAATACAAGATATTGTCACTCAGCGTACAGAATGCTCAATTGTCCTGAATTACAGAATCTTGGTATAGCCCATTAAGTTACTTTTGGGCTTATCAATCTATCTCTTCTTGAATGGGCTCGTTTACTTCATCAGGCTGTTTTAATTTTAACCCAATTGTAAGACAAGGCCATCTGGCCCGAATCGAGAGATTGAAGGTCTTCCTTCACCTTCAGGCTCAGCCTAGCTGTGCTGCAATGCATAAGCTCGGGATTGGCCCAACCTGTAGAACATATGGGCTCAACCAAATTGCTTTCCTTCTATTGTTCCCGACTCCCTAATCGTAATTTCTAGTCCTTAGAACTAGGGGTGAGCAACAAACCGATAAAATCGATACGAACCGTTCAAACCGTTGGAACCGAACCGATCGAATCCGAACCGTTGATGAGCTTGAATGGTTTGGTTTGAGATTTTCAAACCGATGTCGGTTTGGTTCGGTTCACGATTTAGGATTTTCAAACCGGCACTAAACCGAACCGAACCGAGGGTTACATTAGTATAAAAATATATATATATACCTTACCCTGATTGTCTAATAACTAGGATAGAATAAAACATGCTCACCCTAAATTAGCCTTCTCTTTCAATTCTACCATTTCAAAGTCATTACTCACTATATATTGCATCATTTACACTATGGCTCCTGTAATGTAAACATGAAGCCAATAGACTAG
>JAVXUO010000724.1:0-154100 GCA_033065855.1 Escallonia rubra
CATTAGGACTAGTATCACTTCGGTATTGAGGTTATATAATTTGCGTACCTTTTTACATTCTCATTATGGAATTTTTTTTTTTTTTTGTTTTTTGTGAACACGCACAATAGTTTAAAAATAATTCCAATCAATGCTACTCACATTTAGCACTCGTAAGTATACAAGTTAATTATATGCATATGAAAATATATATTTAAGATTGAGTACTGAGAAAAGCACTAGTCAAATTTTGAGTTTGTCTATGCCAAAAAAAATATATGTAGAATTTTAATGTGAAGTGGAATTAAAACAACAAAATATAGAAAATTGATAAATTCAATCCTAACTTAAACTATCTCAAATTTCAAATGGGATTAGTGACACTTATTAATAACACATTTTTAACCTCAAAGACAAACATAACGTAGAAGAGTTCAGATCTCAGCATATATATTAGGAATATTTAACTTTTTAACTTTAATGCTTGAACCAAATATAATGTTGGTAACACAAAAAACTTTAAATAACAAATATGCCCGTTGGGGGGAAAAGGGGGGGGGGATAAATTTGAAAAACCGTGGGGCCTGCCAGAATTGGGCCCAAAATCGGGCTTTTTTGGGCGGGGCCTGACCTGGGCTTTTTTCTTGAATATTTCGTCCTGGTCCCGAGCCCTATAATTTTGGGCCGCTCATATTCACGAGAGGGCTGGCCCTTTTGACATCTCTAGTTTGACCCAAAAGTGTGTAGATTTTTGCCCAGTAAATGCCAAGTAATTCGGACCACATGCAAATCCGATCCAAATATGAAACCGGGGCGGTGAAGTCACTGATGTTTTGGTCTAGTTCCGATAAATATGCCTTGAAGGGTTACTTTGCTTGACTCGTGATGGTTTGATAATTGATCTATAATAGCATGCGATAAGCTAAGTTGCACTTATTTTGAACCAGAACATTCAATTTCCTTTTAATTCACTATTAACTAAAACTTGTCACATGATAAAACATCTCAATCGTGACTAAATTTTATCACTCCACAATTGACGGGGTATGATAGTCTAATCAACATGCACAACCCATTTTGCCACCAAGCAAAACTCGTTATCTCTGTAACAATATGTCAGATTAGCAACACACACACAGAGAGAGAGAGAGAGAGGGGGGGGGGGAGGGAGATCATAGAGAAACCAACATGGCAAAAAGGACGTCGATGAATTCACTCGTCTCGACCAAACCTTTGTCATTTATCTATGCACCTTGTTAGAAGTTGCTAACATCATACGTCCCTGCCCTCAGCCTCACCTCATTTTGTTGACACCATCCGTTCGTTGCTTACATTCAAGGGGGAGGGGGAAAATTTGATCGTCATCGATTGTGTCACCCAATGTCCCTCACATAGCAAAATTTGTTAACGTGGATGGTGACTAAGATCTGTAATGACATGTTACTACAATTTTATAAAATTGCTTCGTGTCACGTTACGATTATATTGAATATTGTCTCCCAAACAGTTAGGGAGAAATAGGTAAAAATTCAGCCCCACTTGACATCTAAATGGTTGCAGATTTAGGCCTTGTTCCAATTCCTTTCTTCCTTTCCCATCAAATCTAATTTTAATCAAAGAAAAAAGAGGAAGTCTCTTTAGTAACCCAAACAGGCCCTTAATTTATGTGATCCTCACTGCAATATACTGCAAATATGTGGAATACAGATATCCCCAAAAAGCTTATCTTATTCCCTGTACACCAACGTATATAACGCCCAATTTGAAAACCAAGAAGATAATCGTCTCAGACAAACACACACAAACGCCGTGGGGGTCCGTGTGTCTAAAGAGAGAGAGAGGTATGGAGGGCCTGAAACTGCCGTACTCTGTACACGGCGGCGATGGCGGCAAACTGGTGGTTCCACTTCCTGCTTTCACCTTAGCTTCAAGACTTCGCCCAAGATGCTACCTTCCACCTTCCACGGGTATGTGTGTCGTGTTGCGCCGCTTTATATTATAGTACCCCGCCGCCAATATGATTCTTGTTCCGGTTCTTGTTGATGTTTTCCCTCCCTTTCACAATCTTTTCTCTTGTTAGTTGGATTCTTTTTTCAAAATATGTTCCCCTTCACGGTTCAAATTGAGTTCTTGTTTCTCATTGTTCTCTGTGATAGAAAATATAATTACGAAAGCGCCATTAATGTTTTAATCAAGAGTACATCGTTAGAGCCATGCCGCTTTTTATAGCATAGCGAGTAGCGACATATTGGAATATCCCTGGACGAATTTTAATTTCTTCAAAACTTTTTGGATACGTTGCTGCGATAGAGAACTTATCTATCGCATTGCTCTAACCAAAGAGTAGTTTTATAAATATCGGGTGTGGAATGACAAAAATTCCATTGTTGATTCAATGGAACGACAAAAGTGCCGTTAATGATTTAACCAAAACTAAATTGATTACGGCCTCGCTATAAATAACTTTTCTATGGCATAGCAACTATTAAAATTCCCCATCATCTTGTTCTTTGTAATTCCTTTTTCCACCGAGCAAAATCAGAGTTAAAAGTATTACTTGTTTTCCAAGTCTTATAGGCCTAAATTTGGTTTTATTAAGCTAATCCTAGCTATCGTAAAATCAATGTTTTTAGTGCGTTCTTGTTTACCAAGACAGTTAATTTGTTTTTTGGATATAAATAGGGGACTGAATGTGCTCCAAAAAAAAGCCACTTCAGCTTACATATACTTTTAGAATCAATATTCGGTATATTTTTATGCCTTTAGGAACCGATGTAGCGCTCATTGGTGTGTTTGAATATTATCACAAAGTGGGGATCAAATATCACCTTCCTTGATTAAGTCTTATAAGGCCCTTGTAGCTCTGTGAGTGTGTTTGAATATTATCACTAATAATAATTTCGTTTAGGCTGGTACGTTACACAGGTTCCAAAGGTTGTGCAGGCTTCATTACACGAACGGTCGCACAATTATACCCCAGTCACTTGCTCTCAAGATACTCTGGTATGAAGCAAGCACGTGACAGAGGATTCGGTACAAAGAGTGCATCAGGTGTCTTGTCTAACTTACTGTATATTGATGGTTCTAAGAGCTAATTAATTCTTCTTTTTTTAGAGATATTAAATTTCTGGATCTCTTTTTGCAGCATCAGTACAACCTATGGCTGAGGAACTTGTAGAGGACAAGTCAGAGGATTTACCCACAAGTGGGAATTCCATACGTCGGCGTTTTCTTGAATTCTATGCAGCACGAGGCCATAAGATTCTTCCAAGTGCCTCTCTTGTGCCGGACGATCCAACAGTTTTATTGACAATTGCAGGAATGCTTCCATTTAAGCCTATCTTCCTTGGGCAGGTATATACATGCCAGCTTGAGTGTTTTTGTTTCAAGTAAAAAGTGCATATGAATTGGGGAAAAAACTCTGAGCCAATGCTGGGGTCGAATATAGGGACATGGAACACCTTGGGTTTCAAGATACTCAATTCAATAACTTGTATACTGAGAAAAACGAGTCTTTGCGGAACAATAAACTAGGTAACCTAGTTATTTAGTAGGCTCTCATGTGCTGATTTTAGATATATGGATTTTGTTGTTTAAGGATTTGGCTTTATAGTCCATCTCTTTTAACTCTATTAATTATCATCTAAATCTTAATGTCTGCCTTGATTCCGAGAGGTGTTATTCCGGATAATATGATCATTGGGATGGGCATGTTGAAGGGGGGATGGATGAGGGATGAACCTTGCCATATCTCTTGCACCATGCCATATTACTGATTGAGCGGGAAATTTTGAGTATGACCCTAACAGTATATCCTGTAACCCATTCAGGTGCCCAGACAAGTAACTCGGGCCACTACTTCCCAAAGGTGTATTCGTACAAACGATGTTGAGAATGTGGGTCGAACATCACGACATCATACAATGTTTGAGATGCTTGGAAATTTCAGTTTTGGAGATTACTTCAAGAAGGAAGCAATCAGATGGGCCTGGGACCTCTCTACTTTGGAGTAAGAATGAACTTTGTTTGCGAGTTTCCATACCATACCGATTAAAAGTGCCCCTGACTTTTGATGAAGCATGACAGAATTAGTGTCATAACTAGTCCCTGGTTACAAAATACTGTTGGTCGAGCACTAGAATACAAGAAAAACTATCTAAAAGTCAATCTGTTTGAACTTTTATGAATTAGTAGCAAATTAAGGTCAGGTATGGAGGCGATGCTGTCTCTTATGATTTAGACACCACTTAGTACTTCTAAATTGGACGTTCAACTGCACGTGTATTTTCAACATTCTAAAGCACCTTTATACATCCGAATCCAATAAAATAAATTTAGGCAACTTCAGTGCTGTATACGTTGTTTCCTGAATCTAGTAAAAAATGAAGTTTTATTACAAAGAAATTTTATGTCCTTGATTGAAATTAGCCAATAAACCCTAGAGGAAAGAACTGCATGTTGTATATTTCTTCCTTTTCCAGTCTCAAAGTTCTAGTTTGTAATGTTTTTTAAATGCCTTACAGATATGGATTGCCAACCGACAGATTATGGATTAGTGTTTATGAAGATGATGATGAAGCTTTTGAGATATGGCATAATGAGGTGAGACAGAATTTTTATGAATTAAAACCACTGAGGGCGAGCCTTGGTACATGTAATCCTCCGTAGACGTGAGATGCACTGTTTCTGCATTCTTCCAACTTTGCTGGATATGAAAAACATGATGCTTTGTTATCTGAGCATGAGGACGTGGGCTGCTTTTACTACAACCACATGTAGATTAGGGTGTGCAACTTTATGCGTTTTTATCTCCTTAAGATTTTCAGTATGCATTCCGGCCATTCCCCAATCGCGTGTTGAGCACATTTGCACTATTCCCCATCAACCAATATAATATGTATCTGCTAGTCACAGGATGCTATATTAATACAGTTCAGAGGGTGCATTGAAATATTCTCATTTGTGTTGCTTTTTAATGAAGTTTTTGTAGCATCGTCAATCCCATAGCTTACAGACCCTTTTCACATGTTCTTGCCCCAGATTGGTGTTCCAGTGCAGCGTATAAAGAGGATGGGTGAAGATGACAACTTTTGGACAAGCGGAGTTACCGGTCCTTGTGGTCCATGCTCTGAAATCTACTATGATTTCCATCCTGAGAGGGGACATTCAGATTCGGTAAGGACTTGTTCTCTCTCTCTCTCTCCCTCTCTCTCTCTCCCTCTCTCTCTCTCTCTCTCTCTCTCTCTCTCTCTCTCTCTCTCTCTCCCTCTCCCTCTCCCTCTCCAGTGAGGCTGTCGGACTGCTTCTTTCTGTTGGGCTTTCCTTCTTATGGTGAAAATGACTTTTATGCAGGATCTTGGAGATGATACCAGGTTCATAGAGTTCTACAATCTGGTGTTTATGCAATACAACAAATTAGATGATGGTTCTCTAGAACCTTTAAAACAGAAGAATATAGATACTGGGCTAGGCTTAGAGCGTATGGCTCGCATCCTTCAGAAGGTTCGTATAGGTCATACACATATCTGAGTTATGAAGAGATAATACCCTTCCATTTTGAGCAAGTAAGACGTCCTTGAACAGATTTGTTTAATGGAATCAGTATTACTAACAGCAAATCCAGAATGGAAATCGTTGTGAGGATTTTTTATTCTTTTTGTTGATCATCTATATAGTCGTCATATTTCCAATTTTTCCTGCAGGTTCCGAACAACTACGAAACCGACCTAATTTTTCCCATTATAGAGAAGGCCTCAGAACTGGCAAATCTATCCTATGCTCTTGCTGATGATCCTACAAAAACAAACCTGAAAGTATGCTTTAACTACAATATTCTTTCATGTCTTTAAAATATTTTTGCTGATGAAAATGATTAATTCGTTTTTTTAAAGAAATTATCATCTACTAAAACGATTATATCGTTTCAGAAGAAATTATCATTTGCTAAAATGATTATATTGTTTCAGATAATAGGAGATCATTTGCGTGCAGTTGTGTTTCTTATATCGGATGGGGTTGCCCCATCCAATATTGGGAGGGGTTACATAGTTCGGCGGCTCATCAGAAGGGCTGTCCGTATGGGCAGGTTACTTGGTATTAAGGGCGATGGAAGGGGAAACACTGAAGGGGCTTTCTTGCCAATACTTGCTGAAAAAGTAATTGACTTGAGCACCAATATAGATTCAGATGTAAAAGCACGGGCTGCTCGCATTCTTGAGGAGTTGAAAAGGGAAGAACTTCGTTTTGTCATGACACTGGAGAGAGGAGAAAAGCTTCTTGAGCAAATGTTGTTAGATGCATTGCTAAGCGCTAAAGAGAAAGGGACTGTACCTTTTTTGTCAGGCAAGGATGCCTTTCTTCTCTACGACACCTATGGATTTCCTGTGGAGATTACCACAGAAGTAGCTGGAGAACGTGGTGTCAGTATAGACATGAGCGCCTTTGATGTTGAAATGGACAACCAACGACGTCAATCTCAGGCTGCACATAATGTTGTTAAACTTACTGTTGAAAATGGTGCAGATTTAACAGGAAATATCCCTGACACTGAATTTCTTGGGTATGACACCCTTTCTTCCAGAGCAAAGGTTGAGGCTCTTTTGATGAATGGTAACCCAGTAGTACATGCTTCTAAAGGGAGTGAAGTAGAAGTTTTGCTAAATAGGACACCATTTTATGCTGAATCTGGAGGGCAAATTGGAGATCATGGTTTTCTATTTGTTACTGAATCTGATAACCAACAGAAAGCTATTGTTGAGATAAGCGACGTACAAAAATCATTAGGAAACAAATTTGTTCACAAGGGTACTATTACAGAAGGGACCTTAGAGGTTGGCAAAGAAGTGGAAGCAGCAGTGGATGCAAACCTAAGGCAGAGGGCCAAGGTACTGACTTGCAATGTCTTTTAAATCAATTTTATACATTGCTCGATAATTGGTGTAAATTTTGCAAAAGATGGGAGTCCACTTAAGTGTTCGTATGCGTATCATTGGTGACAGAAATTTTATAGGTATTTAGGCCTTTTTCTTTTTATCATGTAAACCCTCTTGGCTCCTTGTTGACTTTCTTTTGTTCTTCTGCAGGTTCATCATACTGCTACTCATTTGCTACAAGCAGCACTTAAACAAGTCATAGGGCAGGAGACATCACAAGCTGGTTCAATGGTGGCTTTCGATCGTCTAAGATTTGATTTCAACTTCCATCGACCGCTTCTTGAGAATGAGATAGCGGAAATTGAAGGACTAATTAATAAATGGACCGGAGATGCTGCACTTCTGCAAACTAAAGTGATGCGTTTAACCGATGCCAAAAGTGCTGGAGCAATTGCAATGTTTGGAGAAAAATATGGGGAGCAGGTCTTGTATTTCTAGCAAATCTCATCCTTCATTATGCATAAAAATGAATATGCAAAGTTTGAAATACATTTTGCAGCTGGAAAGTCCAACAGAACTTGTTTTTATTAACTCGTTTGAAATCCCCATTTCACGACTTTAGACACACTTCTGCATCTGTGCCAAGCTATCAAGCCAACAGTCAAAGAAAGCTTTTGTTTTTGACCCAACAGCATGGGCTAACGAAGAACCGCAGCTTGTGATTCAATAACTAAGGCTGGTCAAGTTGACTGTGGCATAGAATGTAGTTATGAGACTTAACAAGCATTCTTTACTAGTGAAGTAATTATAGACCTTTCACTCACAATAGTCCCTCCTCTTTACTATTGAAGTTATTAGCTTGCTGATTTTTTGTTGCTTTATCCTAATATGTTTTAGGTACGTGTTGTAGAGGTTCCGGGTGTATCCATGGAACTATGTGGTGGAACTCATGTCAGCAATACTTGTGAAATACGTGGTTTCAAAATAATCTCAGAACAGGGGATTGCATCTGGAATCAGGCGTATTGAAGCTGTTGCTGGTGAAGCTTTTATCGAGTATGTGAGTTCCAGAGATAATTATGTGAAGCAGCTGTGCTCCTCTCTTAAAGTACGTTTTGTTCTAGACTTCTTTTAGTGGACGTAGAACTTGATTTTACTTTTTCACTATATCTGTAAAATTTGCACCGCAGATTTCTTCTTAACATTATGACCTGCTTCTGTTTGCTGATGTAGTCTGTATATCTATAACTACTATGATATAGCTCCTCCATCATTACTCCTCACAAAAAGAACGAGATTGACCTTAGTCCCAAAAAGTCTTTCTAAAACGTTTACAGGTGTATTTTTGCATCATATGTACAAGTACACTTGTGTATCCTTGACATATATGTAATCTTTTTCCTATGTCGTCGTCATCTAATTTTAGAATGTACTTTCTTTTGCAGGTAAAAGCTGAAGAAGTAACAACCAGGGTTGACACTCTCATGGAAGAACTACGAATGGCAAGAAACGAAGTCTCAGCCGCACGTGCAAAAGCGGCAATCTACAAAGCTTCTATTATTGCAAGCAACGCATTTCATGTGGGGACTTCAAACAAAATTAGGTAATGAGTAGCACAAGAAAACACAAAATTTTCGGGTAAAAACTAATATATTGCGCCAGGAGCTCACAAATCTGGTTGATTGCTGATTGTAGCTAATGAGTAGCACTATGATGAACCTTTGAAAGAACAAAAGAAAGTCAACATAAGCACCAAGAGGGTTTAAACGTAAATAAACAAAATTAACCGTGTACATGCTTACTAACCTGTTCAGCAGTTGAGCTCTGGGCGGCATATATTGGTTAGCCATTGTCTTCTAGCTTTCTTTGATTGTAAATAGTTGTTTGTGAAGAAAAGTATAATCGCTAATTTTGAAGAATTTTTCAAATAAGTGTGTAAATTAGGGACAAAAATTAGAAACATTAAGTTTTGCTGATGGAGGGCTCATGAATACAAACAAACTCATAGTTGCAATGATGGAAGCCGTAGTTATCATCTGAGTGGTACAAATACTGAAATGCAGAAAATTTTGTGTTCTACAATGCAGCATTTTTGTATAGTTTCTACAAACTTGTTTTTCCAGGGTGCTAGTAGAGTGCATGGATGACACTGATGCTGATTCATTAAAGAGTGCGGCGGAATATCTGGTGGATACCTTACAAGATCCAGCAGCTGTGGTTCTCGGCTCATGTCCAGATGAAGGAAAGGTGACTTTAATTGCTGCATTCACTCCAGGTGTTGTTGATCTGGGTATTCAAGCAGGGAAGTTTATAGGGCCTATAGCTAAGTTGTGTGGTGGTGGAGGGGGTGGCAGGCCTAATTTTGCTCAGGCAGGTGGAAAGAAGCCTGAAAATTTATTGAGCACCCTTGAGAAAGCTCGAGAAGATCTTGTTTCCTTTATATCTGAAAAGACAAGCTGAAAATGATGTACACTGCATGAATTTCACCATCTGCGCTTGTATTCAGAAGGCAATTCAGACCAGTCAATTCGCACATCTGGAAGCATCGGCATGCTCCAGTGACTCCACGTATAAAACCGCTTGGGAAAGCAGACTTCCACTTGGGGAAAGTGAAGTTGTCAAGTCCGACTCTTTCTTCAGTAAGTGAGCCACTTCCTAGAAATCCATAATCAAGCTTCTGGCTATATTGCATCTGTAGTTCGCCTTGGTTATGGACAGTTATATTTTTCAGTTTGTAAACATGGGCTAAAAGGCAATGCGAAGCTGAATGAGAATCCTTGAGCGTGATGATTAAATATTTTAAGAAATGGAATTGTTTTACTCAGTTGAACTAGTTTGGAAAGAGCATTTTTTTATTCTAGTTGAAGAAAGAACTATGGAGTGGAAAATAAGGGCTCAATGGTACAACTGTTCTGATCTCTCTTCCAGTTAAGCCCGACCGGAGGAGGATAGGGATCTTAGCTGGCTATTTTATCAAGTCTGGCTTTTGCATCAGCCACCAACGGTGGTGTCCTTCACTCAACACATCCTGAATCTCTTACACAAATCTCTGCACGTTGCACTTCAATAATAATCTATAAACATTACAGTCTGAACTTAAGATTGTCTCCTTATGAGCTCTATAGGATTAATAAGATCACGTTTCCACTAGTTTTATATGTTATTTCGCCATATGAAAGTACATTGAATACCAGGAACAGGCCTCAACATGTTCACATTGCATCTTATGGGTGTGAAGGTGCAGTGAAGGGCCCTTTGGTCGCTAGAAATAATTTTAGTAACACTCACTCTGCATGTTGTCTCCAAATGTGTCGTGTCTAGTGGACCAGTCTTCATTGGATCCAATTTCAAGCCTTCTTTCTGAGTTACAAGTGAAATTTATTAAACGGGCCAACTGGCTAACCTACAGCTCTAGTGCATAGTCAACTAGAAGTCTACAGTGTCCTTCCAGGCAGATCAAAGAGAAGGGTGAGCACTTTCTAGTTGAGAGTCAAAAGGAAAGAATAAGAGATCATAGCCCAGAACAGCTGTTAAGTTGCAAACTTATCTTCACAAAGCATTTCTTTTGCTTTTGTTCTTAACTTGCCCGGTTGGATACACCTAAGCTTCTATGAGTAACGCACAAAAAATGCCAAAGTTTCTCTAACCGGGGTGCTCCACATTTGAGCCCATCTGCCAGCATCTTTACTCGTTTGGTGCAAGAAAGAATCGTATCTCTAACTTAGAAAGAGCTTGTCCTACTTGTAACAAACCAATAAACATGACGAATTCCCACAAGAGCCGTATCTATTTGTAACGGACGATCAAGTTACTATTCTATCTTCATAGAACGGCAATAACTATATACAAGAAATCCTTAAAAGTTTCAATAGTTTTTACTGTAAACTTACTAAAATAAAATACTAAGAATCATCTATTGTACACCGTTGCTACTGTAAGATCGTCTGAGATACGACATTTCTGTTGTAAAACCATCCAAGTGCATGACGCGACGATTGCTTTTACCTTCTAAAACAAGAGAAATAAATGCACTCACAACAGAAGTCTCTTTGTTCCCACAGAGTCGGTCACAGCTGGTAGTGGGCGGGCAAAAGAGACCCCCCTCCCCCTTCATATTATCCTCTTTTGTCCCGCGCCGCGTAGACGCAAGTGCCTGTCACTTTCCCTGCCGATGCCACCCGGCACCCACCGTTACCCTGTATAAAAGGGAGTTCAATGGACCAATCTACATTCCACTCAAGCTTCTTCCAAGTGCTAAACTTTCCTCCTCCACCCTTCTTCAATTCCCACTAGCTCTATATTCGTACATCTTATCGCTTCCATTGAATTCTTGTTGCAGCACTGCGCTAGTAAAACGGCTTCCTATCTTTGCTTTCTTTTCCTTGCGACCATCTCCTCTGCTGCTGCTTGTGATCGATGTGTGCATCAAACTAAGGTTTCTTACTTCTCCACTGCTGCGGCACTCTAGTGTAAGAACTATCCTAACTTTTGTCTTCTCTTGATTTTGTTTCTTCATGCTTTGTAGTTTGTTTGATCACGATTCATGACTCTGTGACTTCTGATCTAGATAGAGCATAATTGGCATCAACCCAGTTCACATTTCTTCAAAACATTAAGTGGGTCTGACTTATTGTTGTAAATTCAATGCAGCTGGGGCATGTGGGTATGGAACCTCCGCTATAAGCTTTAATGGCGGCCATCTTGCTGCTGCCGTTCCTAGCCTGTACAAAGATGGAGCCGGTTGTGGTGCCTGCTTTCAGGTCTGTATGATATCCACCTCAAACAATTCTTTGAGGTTCACAATGTTGCTGTGTAGCACAATTCTAAACCTTCTATTTTACATGATTATGAATTTGCTTATTTGCAGATGAGATGCATGAATAAAACACTTTGTACCAAAGAAGGGACAATAGTGATGGCTACTGATCTCAATAAGAACAACCGGACAGATTTTGTAGTCAGTAGCAGAGCTTTCATGGCCATGGGTAACAAGGGCATGAGCAAAGACATTTTGACACTTGGGATTGTTGATGTGGAGTATAAGAGGTGAATACTTGATTCATATGCGTCCCAATCAATTCAAACTAGCACACTTACGAATCACAAAGCCACACTTATGGAGGAGATTAAGCCCCCCAAAATACTTTGCAATGATAATGGTTCTGGTGCACCTGCTCCATATAAATAAAAGAGAATAGCCAGCTTGTTTTAAAGGATAACAATCTCACTCTCAATTTAGATAGCTCACTTCAAACTTATAATAGCCATTAGAATACACTCTGCACATTATTGAAGCTATTAATTTTTTTTTTCCAGTAATTAATAAAAAGGTAGCCGTTGGTCCAATTGAATGTATTGAGGTCCCCACCATATCCTAGCAGGGTATATAAAAAATAGATACAAGAAAAAGAAATGCCAATTAAAAGATCATAAATGTTGGTCTCCCTGGTACCTTTTGTCTTTCTGCTCTGATTGGAGTAACCTTTTTGCAAGGAACAGGGTACCTTGTGATTACAAAAACAAGAATTTGGCGGTCCGGGTGGAAGAATCAAGCCAAAAGCCACATTATCTAGCCATCAAATTCTTGTACCAAGGTGGTCAAACAGAAATCGTCGGTGTTGATGTAGCCCAGGTACAAATTCATTCCAATCTCTGGATTTCTTGGGTGGCACTAGCCCTGCGTTTCATTTTTGCTGGTCTTCATTTTTGCTCATCTTCATGTTTGCTAACCTTTTGGTTGATCTTGGCGGGTAGGTTGGTTCATCAAACTGGAATTTCATGAGCCGGAATCACGGGGCAGTTTGGGACACAAGCCGAGTTCCGGCCGGGGCATTGCAGTTCCGGTTAGTGGTGACGGCTGGATATGATGGGAAGTGGTATTGGGCGAAAAATGTGCTGCCTGCTGACTGGAAGGTTGGGCTGACCTATGACTCTGGAGTGCAGATCACTGATATTGCACAGGAGGGCTGTTCTTCGTGTGACGATGGGAGCTGGAAATGAGTTTTTCTTTTTTTCGTTTCCACGTTTCGCTCTTTTTCTCTAATACGATTACACAATTAGGTTGTGAATGTCACGGAAGATTTGAAGCACCAAAAAAAAACCGTCACGAAAGAGTATTAAATAGTATAACGAAACCGTTGAAACAGATTATTTTATACTGCATTCATTTCGTGATTCTTGTATATCTAGGTTTATGCAAAGAAAATACAAACAATACGAATAGTGTCGTCGTAACCGTCACTAAAAGTATCATGTAATTGATAGTGATTGGAAAAAGAAGATGAGAATGATGAGTTTCCCGAGACATTTGCTAAAAACACGAGGAATAGGATGCTAAAATAGTAATTCGGTACAAATTGGAGCGGAGAAAAAAAAAGGAATAATCGTTAAAAGAGTTCAAATACAAGATATTGTCACTCAGAGTCAGAATGCTCAATTGTCCTGACTTACCAATCTTGGTATAGCCCATTAAGTTACTTTTGGGCTTATCAATCTATCTCTTCTTGAATGGGCTCGTTTACTTCATCAGGCTTTTTAATTTTAACTAATTGTAAGACAAGGCCATCTGGCCCGAATGAGAGATTGAAGGTCTTCCTTAACCTTCAGTCTTATTTTAGCTGTGCTGCAATGCATAAGCTCGGGATTGGCCCAACCTGTAGAACATATGGGCTCAACCAAATTGCTTTCCTTCTATTGTTCAACTCCCTAATCGTAATTTTAGTTTAGAAAAAATCAGTAACAAACCGATAAAATCGATACCCGTTCAAACCGTTGTTAACCGAACGATCGAATCCGAACCGTTGATGAGCTTGAATGGTTTGGTTTAGATTTAAACCGATGTCGGTTTGGTTCGGTAACGATTTAGGATTTTCAAACCGGCACTAAACCGAACCGAATTAGGGTTACATTAGTATAAAAATATATATATATACCTTACCCTGATTGTCTAATAACTAGATAATTATAATATTTTTTTATTTTAGTGTTTTATTTCAATTCTACCATTTCAAAGTTTTTACTAACTATATATTGCATCATTTACACTATGGCTCCTGTAATGTAAACATGAAGCCAATAGACTAGTTATATCCAGTATTACAGTAGAGTCCTCAATGATTCAGATCACCATGTCTACTTAAAGAAAAATCAACTAATAAAAACTTTAGAGAAGTGCATATTTGTTAAATATTAAGACTTAGGAAATTATCTGTATTTTTTTACTACCATTGTGAGCACAAACTCTTCTACTCTCCAAATAGATAAGACAAGATATTGTTACTTACCGTGTACAATGTTCACGCGTCCTGAATTACTGAATCCTGGAATAGACCATTAAGTTACTTTTGGGCTTATCAATCTCTATATTCTTGAATAGGTTCGTTTACTACATCAGGCTGTTTTTATTTTAGCCCAATTCTACGACAAGGCCATCTGGCCCGAATCGATAGATTGAAGGTCTTCACCTTCAGCCTAGCTATGCTGCAATGCATAAGCACAGAATTGGCCCAACCGGTAGGACATATGGACTCAACCAAATTCTTTGGTTTTTTTTGTTCCCGACTCCCTAATAGTAATTACTAGTCCTTAGAACCGTCACGCTGCAATAATGCCTATTGTGATCATTGAATGAGGTGTCATATTCTGGTTTATTCATTAAAAACAAGTGAATCTACATGCTTGTTGCTAGAATTGTTTAGTACGAGAAAAACTTCAGTGTGACGGTAATACCATGTCATCACCGCAGTGATGCGGAACGATGTGATATTACCGCCCAATTAAAACTAAACAAATTGAGACATGGACACATAAAATCTGAGAACGTAAGCATCTTAACAGACGCGAACTCCACACGTCGTGACTCGTGATTGACAACAACACAGCGACGACGGCAAGTCGACCACGATGTAGTCGGAGATTCAAGCATCGGCAAATCGAACTTGCTGCCCAAAATTCACCAAGAATGAGTTAGCCTCAAGTCAAAATCCAGCATCAGTATCGAGTTTACGACTCGAAACATTTGGGTCAATGACAAGATTGTTAAGTCCCAGAATTGAAGGGAACAACGAGAACCACAACGAGTCGATGGGAACAGCGACCACGATGAGGAACAAAAGGACGACGATGGGCGTTCATGGATCTCGGTCGTCTTGATCGGATCTCAACGATGACGTTTCGATATCAACTGCTAATCTCAAGCGTGTCCCCCCTATTCGCCGGCAATTGGCAATTTACTTAGTTTTAATTGGGCAGTTATACCACGTTAACATTGATGACGTGGTATCACCGTTGTATTAAAGTTTTTCTTGTTTGGATGCAATTAAACAACGTTAGTTATTTAGCTAAAACCCAGTTGCTATACTCATTTTCACCAACTTGCCATTTGCCCTCCTTTAATGTCGTTTTATGATCAATATCATCGATACTTCATGTTTCTTTTCTTTTTTTTCCATAATAACCGCAAGAATCAGACCATATACCACTCGTATTGCTATACCTATTTTCACCCAACTTGCCCCATTTCCCTTCCGTTAATGTTGTTCTATGATCGATACTCCAGGTTTATTTTCTTTTAATTTGTTTTCCCATAGTAACCGCAACAATCAGACCACAAACCACTCATATTGCTTCAATGGAATGTGCAAGTTGAAAGCAGCTTTCCACTCGTATCGCTTCAATGGAATGTGCTTTCAACTTGCATTTAGTGGTTTGTTTTCTTTTCCTTTTTTTTTTTTTTTTTGTTAAAGGAGCATATACTTCCTAGTCATATGCTCCTTTCAGACAAAAAAAAAAAAAGAGTGCTCACAAAGTGGCCTAAAAAAATAAAAGGTATGTTTGAAATCACTTACAATTTTTGTTTTCAGCTTTTAAAAAATAAAAATCAAAACCAGTTTAGTTTTTGTTTTTTACAAAAATTAATGGGTCTTTGATTAGCTAGTTTTTATCTTGAGTTTTTTCTTTACCATTTTTTCCCTTAATTTTTCCACCAACCAATTTTCTCAACAGATTCCCAAAACTCCTTGAAGCACCACCATCAGTGGGTGGCACCTCCACCATCCAAAATTCACCACCACCACCATAATCAAATGCGATGTGGTGGTGGTGTGTGTGTGTGTGTGTGGGGGGGGGGGGGTTAATAGTAGGGGCAAATTATGGATTGTGCGACGATGCTGAGGTGACGGCGTTACTTGAGGTCCCATCGATTGTCCATAGCAGTAGGGTGGATATGGTGGGTTGAAGTCTGATTCACTATCGAAGGAGTGACGAAGGGCCAAATCCATGGGTGGATGGTAGGGTGGCAGTACTGGGGGAAATATGTGGGTCGGAGTGGCGAGAGTGTGGCGGTGGTGTGACAAATTCGTGGTTGTCGAAGGCGTGGGTTGGCGACAGGGGGCCAAATCCGTGGGTGGCAATGACTGTAGAGTGGCGGTGTTGGGGCAGATCTGTGGGTGGCAGTGGCGAGAGTGTGGCGGTGGTGTGACATACCTGTGGTTGTCGAAGGCATGAGTTGGCAACAGGGGGGCAGATCCGTGGGTGGCGATGACGGTAGAGTGGCGGTGTTGGGGCAGATCTGTAGGTGGCAGTAACGAGAGTATGGAGGACCCGTGGTTGTCGACGGTGATAGAGTGACGACAGCGGCAACACTCAGTTTCAGCCCTTGCTATTTCTTTTATCCATCATCACCCATTATCCGACAATCTTCTCATTCTCGTTCATTGATAAACTAATTAGAGCTTATTGCTCTACGTTGATCAGATCCTTGGGTGATTTCGAACACATGTTGTTTCCTCTACTAAAATCTAGTTTAGTTCATTTCATTACGGTAAGTGAATTTCAAACACAAGTACGAGCCCACTCTCGAGCTCGGTTCGTGAAGCATAAACGAACGAGTCGAGTCCAAACTTATGATCATTTTCACAAGCCAAATACGAACAAGTATTTACATACGCTTCACGAATTCGAGCCAAACTCTAACACAATGTCAAGAAAAACGACGAGTCTGAACATGATCATATTTGGCTCCAATTCGATTCTTATACAGCCCCCTAACATCCTATTATTCCATTGGAGTTCAGTCCCGTAAAAAAAGGAATGCTTTTATGGAGTAGACAGCCGGGCCCAAAGTGAGACCAAGTTGCGGTAGACATTCCCCGTTTGGCAGGTGAAACGTAGACAAAACCTACTGTGGGTGACAATGGAGAAAGCGGTCACGCGCATTAAATGTGAGGGAAATCAGTCTTCAACCCTTCACTTCACAGTTCACATTCCATACCACACCAGTAGCCAGCCACTGCAGAGCATGCAAAGTAGTCGTAATCCCGTAGCCGAGATCAGCCGATAACCTACTGGCTTTGGGCCCTGCAAGCCGGAAATCCCTACTGCGTGGTGGGGCTCCGTTCCCTCCTACAAGAAGGAAACCTTTAAAGCCAATATCTCAGTTCAGCATGCAACTACGTTCAAACAAATCTTGTTAGAGACAATTTTGGGCATAAGTTCTTTGGCACAGTTTTAAATAATTTGTTTAGTGTGCGTAACATTTTCAGGGTATTTCGAGCCTCACAGATATGTTCAATAGCTCACTTGCCTATTCATTTCTTACATCAAAAGAAAAGCTACTCTCTCAAGTCTGAAGCATACTTGGTTTATGAGAAACTAAAGCCCCGTTTGGAAGATTTTTTTTTTCTTCTTCTTCAGTTTTAAAATGATTTTTTAAACTGAAGAAGAAGAAAAAAACTCCAAAAATGAGTTTTTTTTAACCATTTTTTTTTTCAAAATGAGTTTTTTTTTTCAACTTGCTGGCGGCAACGTTCGACGATTGCCGGCGGCCACCGCAACAAAAAAGCTCAAAATAAAAATTGGGTTATCAAAAAAAAAATAAAATAAACTCAAAATGCCGGCGACAACACCGACGATTGCCGTCCCAAATAATTCGAACTGAAAACCAAAAAAAAATAAAATTTGTCAAACAAACCATAAAAAGTGTTATGCCATGTATCCGCTAATAAAGTGCCTCGTAAATTTTCATAACCTACGATAATATAATACTCAATTAAGAAATAAGTAGCATATTTGATACTTCATCCGTCCCACATAATTCGATCACATGTTTTTTTTTTTTGCACACAGATTAAGAATATTTGTCATATATTGTATGTTTCACATTCTACCATTTAGAGAGAAGAGAGAAATAAAGTGAATCAGACAGAGAAAAAATGAATTAGTAGAATGTTAAATATGGAGAGAAAAATAGAATAAAAAATGTACGATGACGGGCTAGGAGATAGAAAATGAGATTGTGGAGTGTTAAATGTAGAGAAAAAAATAGAATAAAAATTTATAAAAAAATTAATATGTAAAAATACCCACATAATCTTTTTTAATTTAGAAAAATAGTAAATTTTGTGGGACGATAAAAAAAGAAAATATAATCGATTTATGTGAGACGGAGAGAACAATATTCTATAATTCATTGAACTTGACGCGATGTACTTTAATTTCCTGGTATTTGCAAACCCATCAGGTTCCTGGTATTGCAAATACCATTGTCTATTCTTACGCACAATTAACAGTATAAGATCACATATCCAAGAATTAACTACTCTACACTGGTATATTTGCAAATCGATCAGGTGATATAGGATGTAAGTAATCAACTTCATATCCATCTTCCTTATAATCTTTCATTTTCTTTCCGTTAGTAAAGTGTGAAGCCAATTGGCGGATCAATGCTTTACCCTCCACCAGCCAGCGTCGTGCTTTGTCTAACATCATTGTTCTTCCGTAGCCATATTGACGCGAATACAAGGTTCAAGTGGCCAACTATGTAATTTAGCACTACATTTAAAAATTAACCGAGAGTTCAGTGTTCGTAAAAAAAAGCCTATATATACATAGCGAAACCAACTTATCATAAAAATTAAGTAAATACTACTTGATTACATTTTATTATAAATGTCCACCTTATCCTTAATCCTTCACACTTAGAAACTAACACAAATCCACTCCCACGCCTCAAAACTTTAACATAAAATAGAATGCCCAGCAAATAAAATCGCAGTGTGGTCGAGCTAGATAACGAGAAAAATGGTGGTATAGTGAAGAAATCAGAGAGTGAGTGAACGTGACAGTGGTTACTTGTGAGAGGTCATTGCTTGAGTGTCTTCCTCCCCCAAGACCCTGTCTAAAACGCTTTTTGGGTCATTGGGATGCTAAGTGCATTTGGCAGGCAGCAGAAGAAAGAAAAGAATGGCTGCATTGCTCCGTCTCTGATTGAAAACTAGAGTTGATCAGAGCCAATCATCACTAGACACAGGGCCTGAATACTTGACCCACGCGCATTCCCCAGATCCATGTGTTGTATGCATGTGTGTGTGTGTGTGTGTTGATGATGAGTAAATGCAACTTTGATTTTGATGCAGACGTTCTGCACCTTGTTTGAGTTGAGCCACCATGTTATGATTGCTTGCATTCAATTTGAGGGATAGGACTGTAAGAGCATTAAGGCAGAAAGAGCAGAGACAGGACAACCAGCGGCTCTGTGAAGAAAAAGATATACACACACACACACATAAAATAATATATTCACAAAAGAAAGTGTGGTGCCTTCTTAAAACCATTTTAATTCTAATTCTTTGGAAATTTTATATTTATCGAAAAGTCTTATCTAAAGAAGATCTTTAACAATGCGATTGAAGTGTAAGGTGATAAAAAATCTGAAGAAGATGTTGGTAGAAAACCTGATTGACCCACATTTTTCAAGGTCTTTGGTAAAGGGAATCCGTGCAAAATATAGACTTAGAGAAGGATTTGCACAACTTTTAAGGCATAATGTACAGCATTTCATAGTGAAAACAACAGAATAAACTGCTGATATTCAGACAGGGAGCCCTCTTCAAAGTTTAGCAAACAAATGGCCAACACGTGTAAGAACAGGGATTGAAGAAGCATCACTCTTCATTGCCCTTCAAGCTAATGTAATAATGATACTGTGCCAAAAAGGGGCCAACCTTTTACATTTTCTCTTTGTCTTCACCCTCCAACACCCATAGAAAACCGAAACTATTATGTTGTTCCTTTTTTTTTGGTACTAAAATGAAACAATATACTAATTTATCATTTCCTAAAAATGTAGATGTAGCTAACAATATATGCCAAATTCAGTTCAAGCAAGAGAAAAATAAATAATACGGAGTACAATTTAGAACTTCTTTTCTTTTTTGTTAAAGATGTGTTTTTAACGAACAAAAAATTATTATTATATGTCTAATGGATCAAGCGACATTTAATTGTTAACTTTCAAAATAGAGAGATGCAATTTATACCCACTGCCTAATGGGCAAGGCTGTATATAAGCTGTTTTCCCCACAGACGGTCATGAATCATCCACTACTCCAAACTGCAGTGAGGTACATTCGGGAGGGAACTGGTAGCCCATTAGAGAAAACATTTAAGGGGTGGGATGGAGGAGGAGAAAGTCGTAACCAATTCAAGGTTTAGGAGAGTATGTGTCTTCTGTGGGAGTAGTTCTGGGAAGAGGGATTGCTATAGAGATGCTGCCATTGAGCTAGGCCAAGAGCTGGTACTCCTTCTATTACCAAAATTTTTAGTCATGCTTTTCTACTTTTCCCTTTCTGTATATCTCTCATCGCACACGCATGGCTACAAGAGACCTAAATTTGTGTGTTTTCTGGTGGGTTTGAATGTGAAGGTGTCTAAAAGACTGGATCTTGTTTATGGTGGTGGTGGTATTGGCTTGATGGGCTTGGTTTCTAAAGCTGTTCACAGTGGCGGTGGTCACGTTCTTGGGTATCACACGACTAGCTACTAACAATGTTTACACACTCACTGTGGATTCTGTATATCCCCTAATTATTCATTCCTTTATATTCTCCCACAGGATCATACCCAGAGCTTTGATGGGCAAAGAGGTGCACAAGAGTCGAGAAGAACATAACTTTATACCATTTCGTTTATCTATTTTCAGTTTTTCATCTTTGGGTTTCGTATACATTACATGGTGCCCAGTTCTGACTTTGCTTACGTTTGGACGGACCCAGAAAACTGGTGACACGGTTGGGGAAGTGAAGCCAGTTGCTGGTATGCACCAGAGGAAAGCAGAGATGGCCCGCCACTCCGATTGTTTTATTGCTTTACCAGGTCTGTTCCCATGTATACAATGATTCTCCCTATCTCTATTGTGTCTGTGGTTGTACATATTGGCTAATTTTGTTCAAAGCCTTCCCTTCTTTTCACTAGGTGGGTATGGAACCCTGGAAGAGTTATTGGAGGTTATCGCCTGGGCTCAGCTAGGTATCCATGACAAGCCTGTAAGCCTCATATCAAGCATCAAAAGCCTTCATCAAACGCAAGGGATACATATATATATGTGTGTGTGTGTGTGTGTGTGTGTGTGTGTGTGTGTTTGGCTTAGAAACCCTAGATTTATATGTTGGTCCCATTTATTAGAACGAATAAAGGAGAAATGGAAACTATGTGCAGGTGGGATTACTGAATGTTGATGGTTATTACAACAACCTCCTGACATTCATTGACAAAGCTGTAGATGATGGTTTTATCAAGCCTTCCCAGCGTCACATTTTCGTCTCTGCCCCTAATGCCAAAGAACTGGTTCAGAAACTTGAGGTAGGCCAACTGGAAACCTCAGGTATATAGTAGCAATAATTCGTAGGGTTCCATTCATGGAAATGGCAAAGACAATTTGGTGTCATGGAAAAAGAATCTTCCCTGATTGACCATCTTGGTGTGTTCCATTTTGTCCTTGTGGGTCATATGATGATCACCGCAGGTTCCCTTTCCTTTCTCTCCTTTTTTTTTCTCCCTTTCTCTTTGGGGAAGAACTATGAATTTTGCTTTGATCACCAGGAGTATGTCCCAGTGCATGATGAAGTCATTGCCAAGCTCAACTGGGAAGTGGAGCAACAATCAACTTCACCACCAGCAGCAGTAGAAGTAGTAGGGTTCAAGTCTTTGCAGACTGAAATTGCTCTATAATCAAGACAGACATGGGATAAAAATGACGTGAAAAAAAGGTGTTTTGGGCTCATTCTGTTCTTTGATTTTAGGATTTTGTATTCGTACTTAAATGCTGATCCCACTGGTGATGGTCTTTTGGGTTACTAGTTGGATGGAGATCAGTGTCTTACTTGGAGAAGAAGAACTGAGAAGAATAGTTCACCTGACCGTATGCGTGGTACCCCTCATATATAATATATTTTCCAATGGCGTCCAAGTTACTATCCTCAGTGCACAATAACTTGCAACTAGGCAGTATTTGTGCTAGGAACGTTTTAATTAAACAGCTAAGGGATTGTCAATATGTTCCCATTTTGTAAGCGAGTTAAAAATGCTTTTGTATGTATCCTTGGTCTCAATATGCAATTATGTCTATTATATATAGTACTCTGTAGCATGTATGTTGGAAAAAGCCGCTAATTCAATGCAAAATGTCTCGGTTGGATGTTATTATGTACTTTATCTTTAAGATGGTACGTATTATCTTATTAGACTGATCAACATAACAGTAAATCTGTCTCTCAAAATATATCACTATAGATAGAAATTTTCAAAGAGAAAAATAATAAAGGAATTTAAGAGTAAGGTCCTTACTCTTTGGACAGTAGACCTATTTACAATGCATCAATATATGTCAATTAACAGGTCCATCCAGTTTTAAGAGTTTAAAGGGTTATGCAAGTATCATTTAGTAGTCATATTTATCGAAAGATACCGTGAAAATGTGCCTTTTGAATTCAGGTATGGAAACTGCCCTTACGCTTATAATATTTGTTTTCTGTTTTTATTTTCATGATTTTTATTTTTAGTTTGAAAATCTGTTTATGTACTTTTATCATTTTCACCAAAAAAAGTTTAGCTATTTTTTCTTATATTGGATTAAGTTTGAGTGAAAAAAGTTGAAAAGGTGTTTTCAGTTTTTTGTTATTATTTGAGTAATTTTATCCAAAAATGAAAACAGAAAATGATAAAAGTACGGAAAAAAGAATCTTTTTCATATCATTACTAAAAACAAAAACGAATTTCGTAAACGTATAGGGGCCGAAGTTTCTGAAAAAATTCAGTATTCACACTTCTTGCCTTCATCATGCGTAGGTGCGAAGTGTGCCTAAAAGTGCAGTAGCGGTAGTCGTCGTGTGCAGTGCGGTACATCACAAATGTGCTAACTCATGTCTGTGCACATTTTGTGTTACTAGAACAATGTAACATATTACTTGTGCGTACTCACAACTTTGTCATTTTCAAGTAATTTGAAATCCAAATTGCGATCCTTTTGAATTCATTATTGTTTTCGAACTTTGAGATCTTAGATTTTCTTAACTTGATGAAAATGAGTGATTCTTTTCGGACACTACACTTTGTAATGTAAACTTTAAGAATCCAAAGTCCAATATTAAAAATTTTGAACGACATATATATATAAGCAAGATGGTAGAAGGAACGTTATAAACTTTTAAGTGCCAGCAGCTTTATTATGTGAATTTATCTAGCATGCCTGTATGCATTTTTGACTCATAGTTACAACTACCATATCGACAATGCCTATGATAGATCAATTTGTATTATGACAGAAAAGGAGAACCGTACTCTCCCAATGAGCGACCATGTAGATTTTGGGAGAAATATAATGATGCAACATCGTTTTTTATATTCTTATGAAATTATACAAAATACTTACTTTGTACACCGCATAAAATTGGGGGGGGGGGGGGGGGGAGAAGGAGAAGAAATTGTCATTTAAAGTAAAAAAAAAATCTAAAGTTATGAAAGTTATGAAAAAAAGAGTATAAATAAATTTGGTAAATAAAAGAACAATGTACCTTGATCAGGGATAAAATCGCGATAAAAAACAATTTAAGGAAAGAAAAACAAAAAATAGTAACGACACTTCAATTCATTAGTTATCTATATTTCGCTGTTGCCACTAAAAGTATATTTTGAGGCACTTTTTGGCTCTTTTATAGTTTAGAATTTAAGAATGGGTGGTGAGTTAGATTCTGAACCAGCACATAATATGGAATTTAAGTGTGAAGCTAGGGACGCCGGACAGGCGTTGTTAGGCCGAGTCCAATTTGAGAATTAACTCAAAATTGGGCTATTCCAATTAGGCTCATGTTTGTCATGCCTAAAATCTAGATATGGCAATTTGGGAGTCTAATTAGAATTCCGTCCCGTCTCGTATAATACGTATTTGGTGAAGTTTTACATGGCCGGCAGCGTCCGTTGCCAGAAATTTTTGACAAACACCTCCTTCCACATCGCCCTCAAATCCAGAAGCCACCGCTACTACCACTACCAGAATAATATGACTAGTTTATTTAAACAAGAAAAAACTCAAGAGCTAAACAGGTTGACCCAGAACTTGGGTTAATGGAGCAGGTTAGATCTAAACGGGATGTGATGGGGCGGGGCAGTTAGATCAAAGATGATGCCCGGGACACCCCCATACTGCTATCCTAATAAAGTGGACAAACTAGGACCAATTGGACTGGGGATTCCCTGGGCCGATCCCAGCCTAAGTGACCTGAAATCGTCAAAAAATATGGGAAAGGTCCAAACTCAGAAGCTGTTTTATCTTTAGCACTGAGTTGCTCAGTTGTGGAAATCTTAAACTTTTAGTTGCGGGCAGAAGAAGTAATCTATACACGTAGAATGGTTAGGGCTAAGCATCGTCATACACAGGTCTCTAGTCCTGTGAATAATTTTTATCATCATTTTAACTATAGTACAACCGGATCTTTCAAGTCTTGGCTCTAATGCCCTTCGCAACGACCTGATCGACTATCCTATCATAGGGTAACGCCTGAGTTAATCAAAATAAATACTTATGGGTCTATGGACAATGTCTTTTGAGACGAATCGCAAATGTCGTCCTTCAACTATTATATTGGATCAATGCAAAGCAAAAGCTCCCCTCAAAAGGTCTATAAGGCAAACAAACCCCAACGAAGGGGTACAAAATACACCTTAGGACCAGGCGGATACTTCTTTTCTCTCTCAACACTTTTACTGAACATCTGTCTGAATGTGATTGAAATTTGTATGTACGGTTTATTCCGACTATCGGTTTTCAAGTCAAGTCTAAACAGCATTCTAGAACTAGCTTGCGTTGTTGTGCAAGGGCGTTAAAATCAACCATGCGTAGAATGTGGAAAACAAAAGTCAGGAGGAGCAAGGCCAAGACTCCTGTATACCACTTTTTGGGGTGAAGGTCCTTCTGTTCATTGAAGGGTGAACATGGTGTTGGATTACAGCATGCCCCAGGCTAGGACCCTTACCTTTGATTTCCAGTAATTAAGTGCTAATAAGATAGGCTGCTAAGTAGATACTTATTAAGCCAAAACTTGATTTTGTGTAACTATAGTACAACCGGATCTTTCAAGTCTTGGCTCTAATGCCCTTCGCAACGACCTGATCGACTATCCTATCATAGGGTAACGCTTGAGTTAATCAAAATAGATACTTATGAGTTTATGAACAAGGTCTTTTGAGACGAATCACAAAAGTCGCTCTTCAACTATTATATTGGATCAATGTAAAGCAAATGCTCCCCTCAAAAGGTCTATAAGGCAAACAAACCTCAACGAAGGGGTACAAAATACACCTTAGGACTAGGCGGATACTTCTTTTCTCTCTCAACACTTTTACTGAACATTTGTCTGAATGTGATTGAAATTTGTACGTACGATTTATTCCGACTATGAGTTTTCAAGTCAAGTCTAAACAGCATTCTAGAACTAGCTTGCGTTGTTGTGCAAGGGCGTTAAAATCAACCATGCGTAGAATGTGGAAAACGAAAGTCAGGAGGAGCAAGGCCAAGACTCCTATATACCACTTTTTGGGGTGAAGGTCCTTCTGTTCATTAAAGGGTGAACATGGTGTTGGATTTACACTACAGCATGCCCCAGGCGAAGACCCTTACCTTTAATTTCCAGTAATTAAGTGCTAATAAGATGGGCTGCTAAGTATATTTATACTATTTATTAAGTCAAAACTTGATTTGGTGTAACATTTTTTTGGTATTACATAATTACCAACCTACAATGATGACAAGTGACATTTCAAAAAAAAAAAAAAATTAAAAATGACACAAAATAAAAATCTTAATTAGTAAGTAACTACTTACAAAAAAATGTTTAGTTTTCACAATTTAAAATTCATCAGAAAATATAGTTAAAAAAATTTAAAGGCCAAGTTTGATACGATAATAATATTTTGCTAACTTATTTTTGGACACATATGACTAACTTATTTTTCTGTTATTTAAGATTCATTTTATTGAATATGACAATAAACACGTATATACGATGTTTGATTTTTTTTTTCTTTAACAAAATTTGTACTATTAATTTCATTTTCACACACGCATCTGTCATGCTGACTCGTTTCTGTAATAGGAAAAACATAATGGTTGAAAACGATTAGAGTAGAACATTCCACGAAATTGCCAGGAAACTTACTGTTAGGAGCTATCTTTAAGAAATATTCTCTTGGGCTATGGTTTGTCTTTATGCTCTTGTTAATCTTGCATGTGGATATCTAAGATTGTGTTTTCTCTTTCTGCGCTATTTGCTTGTCACAAGAACTAAATCGATGGGTGGTGGAAATGGCAAGGGGCCTCGAGGTCCCGAGTTCGATTCCCCATATCGACGGATTATATATATGAATTGCAGTTCTAACAAAATTTTCTATTGGGGAAATTAAAAAAAAAAAAATGAACTAAATCAAGGGGGTAGCGTTGCTAGAAGAAATTAGACCAAAAATATAAGAATATCTGGACTTCCTCAGCCGCAGGGGTCTTTGGAGGAGACTTCCAGGTCAAAGTTCTTCATAAGTATTATTCTCCATAAATTCCAATGTTGAAATAATTGATGGGAGACAACGCGGGTAAGATTGTTGATTTACAAAGCAGCACCACACTTGCAAGGACTCTCTCTTGGATATGAATTCATTTTAGTGTTACCCTCCTTGGCAAACCATAACCATGAGAATTTTACCATACCAAAAATGACTTTTAACTATTTCTTCTAACATCTTTAGTCGTCTACGTTAATATAATCGGAATCGTGCATGTTGATATACAAATCTTATTTCTGGCAAATAATGAAATATACATTAATATACAAGTTATGCGAGCTTCTCCTCTCATTTTCATTTGGTTTTGAGTTGGATGCTTTCAAATTGTATCAAAGCCTATCAATCTAGGCCTAGTAGACAATTTAAAATTAATTTATCCACCGCCATTCAATCCAATTCATTCATGTGCTAGGCCTACTGAAAAGAAGTTTGGCCACACGTGAGAAGGTCTTGAGATAGCTCCATCAGGCAAATGATAGATAATACTTCAATCGACAAGTCTTGTGAGCCTCTCCTCTCATTACCAATTGGTTTCATGTCGCTATGTTTCACCTCTGGTTGTTAAGGAGGTTTTGACGAAGGCCCCGACTTATTCCTAGAATTGTTGTTGCCCCATTTTTTTTAGGGTAAATTACACAACGGCACCCTTCAGGTTTGCCCTAAATTACACAAGGATCCCCTATCTTTTTTAATTACACTCCGCTCCATTTCTTTGACAGTGTTAACGGTGGGATGCAAAAAGACATTTTTACCCTCGTATATTAACTACACAGTATCGTCTTGGATTTTGGAGGGACTGAGATGTCTGGCTCTTCACTCTTGGCTACAGACATCAAGTCAAAAAAAAATGTTGCAGTAGGGCACCGATCAATAGCCATCGTCGATTCACTTTTTGGAGGAAAAAGGGGGAGTGTAGATCGCCATCGCCGATAGGCGAATTTTGTTCTGATCGGAGGGGGAGAGAGAGAGAGAGATATATATATATATATATATATATATATATATATATATATATATATATATGAAGCATTAGGGACTGATTCATGAAAATGGAATGAATCTCAAAGTTTTCCGATTGACTAGTGAATTGTTAGGTGATGACACTAGCCGAAATCGGCCATCGGGGACCGGATACGCTGGCGACAATAGTGATTCCATGGCTGTTTTGGAGGTTGCGGTGGGCGGTGCTTCCAATGGAGGGCGACGGTGTCAGGCATGCGGCTTTGGGTTCACCGGTGATGAAGTCGTGCGGTGTTCAGTGTCGCAGTGGTGCGCGGGGGTGTTGGGCGGTACTTCCGGTGAGGGGCGTGGCCGGAGAATGAGGGGTGGTTGACCACGAGATGGCGCCAATGATAAATCCCATGCGGTGGTGGCTGCGGCGCGGTGGTCGTCATTGTTGTGTCGTGGTATACACTGTAGGCGACGCCGGAGTCCATCGCCGGTGATGGGCTGCCGGGATCTGGCCTTTGAGTTGCAAGAACTTGGGCTTTCAGTGATGGTGGGTACAGCCCTCTACAGTCCTCTCCCGGCTCTTATAATGAACAGATGTTTCAGGTTCCTCTCTGTTAACCTTGTTCTACATAATGTTTTAACTTTTCATGTTCTCACTGGCTATCTTGTGCTCTTGAAGGCCTTGGATTTTGTGATATCTGAAGCTAGAAAGCAGGGGATTAAGGTAATATTGAGCTAGCCAGAACTTGCATTTCCTTTCTCTGGTCTCTTGGTACTGAGAGGCTTTCTCTATTGCTTGGCTGGAGAAAAATCAGGAAGACATTGCATGATGTACCCCAATGAAGAGAATCCTCAAAGGTTGATGATTTTTCAAGAAAGGGAAGGCAATTTGTGGATGAAAAATAAAAAAAAAGTAAGTATTAGGAAATCTTTAGACGGAGTTAGGGTCCCTGTCAATTTTGTGAAGCTCCGTTAAATGCGGGAACATGGAGAGCGGAGTGTAATTTTCAAAGATAGGGGGGTCCGTGTGTAGTTTAGGGTAAACCTCAGGAGTAAAAAAAAACCGTGTATAACTTACCCTTTTTATTTTTATTGTTTGGGGGTCCAGTTCCTTGCCACATATTGGCCCCCGATCTCTTTTGATTTTGTTTTGGTATTAATTTTGAATTGTCTATTAGGAAACAATCGAATTCAAAACAAATTGGTAATGAAGGAAGAGGTGCGCAAGACTTATATATTCAAGTACAATTTATTATTCATCCGAACTGTGTTTTATAAAAAAGACTAATCGTAGTAATCAAACGACCCAAAATGGTCATTAAAATGATGAGACGGTTAAATTTTGATACGACCAATTCAAAAGTCTTGTTACTCAGGACTCTTGACTTGTTGACTCCCAGCATGCCTACAAAAAGGTGGGGACCGGACCGGACTACTACATGTTTCAATTTTCAAAGTATTCTGGTGACACTTTTACCAGGAAGAGGATTTCATTCGACCAGAACTTCCGGGCAAGAGTCCAAAAACTCAAGGAAGGTGACGGAGTCGAGCAAAAATGGTGGTCCACCTCACCAGTGTACTCCCCAGTTTATAACCGCGTGGACCCACCTTCTCCAGGTCCCTGTCGAAAAAGACTTCCACAAAGAAGACTTGAACCTCTCAGGTCAGGTCTTCTTTGATGAAATTAGGCCGGAAATCACCGAAAAGGTGTTCCTTTATAAGCGTTGCATTGCCCACCCTGTTTCAAGAGGAATGTTGTAGCAACGTCTGCTTCTGTTGTACAACTTAGGAAACTCAGAAGCAGCAGCCAAACCAACAAAACCTTAATCTGCATCAAAATTCATTTAGATAAGCCATGGATGAGACCGCGTCGGAGCTTGTATTGCCCGGGTTTCGCTTCCACCCGACGGAGGAGGAGCTACTCAACTTCTACCTCAGGAACATGGTGTTGGAGAAAAAGATGCTTTACAATGTTATTGGTTTTCTCAACATCTACCACCACGATCCCTGGGACTTGCCTGGTAAACATCTTTCTATTTCTGAATTACTTCTTTGCCAGAAAATGCTAATGGTATTCTCATGTACAACCTTAACAATGATGATGGACTTGACTGAGTTGGTGATATTTGAAACAGGGTTGGCAAAGAACGGTGAGAGAGAGTGGTACTTCTTTGTGCCAAGGGACAGGAAGCATGGAAGTGGCGGGAGACCTAACCGGACCACTGAAAATGGGTTCTGGAAGGCAACTGGGTCTGACCGGAAGATACTGAGCTTATCGGACCCGAAGAGGATCATTGGACTTAAGAAGACTCTGGTTTTCTACACGGGCAGAGCGCCTAGAGGATGCAAAACTGACTGGGTCATGAACGAGTATCGTTTACCTGACTCGTTCGCATCGCCCAAGGTACATAAACTGTTATCACCCGTCCGTCAATTTCATTTGATGCGCAGTTTTATCAGATTAGTGACGCTGCTTCGGTCCAAAACTGCCACTTAGCAATATATTTGATGTGTTGCAGGACGTAGTGTTGTGTAAAATATATAGGAAAGCTACCTCCTTGAAGGTGTTGGAACAAAGAGCAGCCATGGAAGAAGATATGAAGACGACTCATGCAGTTAGGCCTCCATCTCCACTGTCACCACCACCAACGGAGACCATCTCATTCTGTAATCAACATGATGACTTGGTCGCAACAAGGACAGCAAACCAGGTGGTCCTCAAGAAGGAGGATGAAGAGTTACTGCCATTACAGGGAAAAATGTTTGAACTGGAAACTGAAAGGATTCACTCCTCAACCCTACAATTACCAACTGGAACTGACAAGTTGGAGCTACAACTACCCAAATTCAGCATGGACTGGAGCCAAGACCCATTTTGTGCACAATTGCATAGCCCTTGGCTTGACAACTGGATGACTTATGCCAATGTAATCGATTTCTGAAGCCTTATATGGTTGGTGAAGCGTACAAATGATGGTTCAGTCTGCGGCACTTTCTTCCTGAAGGGCCATTACATGTCATCTCTCGACCGTATGACTACGTTTGAGTTCAATCGGAAGATTTTTAAATTTTGAATGCGCCCAATTTTGATAATGTTCTTCAGGAGCATTTTTTTTTTCTCTTTTCACTCGGTGAACAACTCATGAGGTTCCTAATAGAATTGGGTAGCCGATCAGGACAAATTTGCAATGATCATAAAACTAGACCACGGCAAGGGTCCCACCTTAGCTCTATTTTTTTTAAAAAAAACTTTAGTTTCATTTTTTTGGCGGCCATTACTTGAAGAATTGCTTTTGGAACTATTAACGCATGATAGATAACCACAAGAACATCAAAGAGAGATCCCCATGACAACTTCATTTACCAGAAACTAGTCCTGAGAGAGAAGAATCGGCTCTACAAGCCAAAACTGCAAAGAATGTAGCCACCCAAAGTATCAAAGTGGCCTCAGAAACCATAAAGCCAAAGTGTTGCCTCAGAAGCCTACTTATGTGTCACCTTCTCACCCCATTTCAACAATAGTAAGCATTTTTTTGTCAATTACAACATGAACACAGGCGCCGAGGCTAATAGTTACATGATGAAACACCAAGCTTTTCGTTGATGCAAGAACTAGCTTTTCTCTATAATACAATTAAAGGTCAGGAAACAATTCGTATTAGAGAGTTTAAAAAACTCAAGGAGGTGTCATGGACAATTTGCAGTTATGAATGGCTTTTACTGGCGATTAAAAGGTTCATTCTACGACCCTCTCCCATGTTTTTGCCTCTTCTCTTCAAGTCCAGCAGCCTCGTTCAACATGTCTGCAGCATCCTGGTGCATGTCCAACTTGGCCAGGGCAACTGACTGCATGTAAAAGGCTGTCGGCCAGTCTGGATGGACGCATTGTGCTTGCATTGCATCTCGAAGAGCAGCATCAGGTTGATCACATAGTAGATAGCATAAGCTGCGCCGAGCATACACAGTTGGCGAGACCATTGTTCCTACATCTATAAACTGCACACGAGAGATACAGCAAAACAAGTCATTTCTTGATACTGCCTTTTTGTTAACTTACTGATCGTAGTGATTGAAAACTAAAAGCTATTCCCAGTGAAACTTCTCTTCATAACAGAATGCCATTTAATATTATCTGACAAGAAAGCTTCAACGGTGCTTTTCAGTGCCATTAAATTAATGTTCTTTGTGAACTTTACACAACCACACATACACTTGTGTACAGGATTCCAACCTTATTATTAATAGTCTAAGAGTATTTTTCTAAATGTTGATTACTTGCTGTGCCATATATGTCTATTTCATTTTTCCTGTTTCTTTCGTGTATTAATCTTCTACCATGGCACAAAGTCGATTCCTGAAGATCAATATTACTAAATAGAGATTCTTGAATTATGAAACAATAGATATTACACTGCAGAATGGGTATTACCAGTAGATCATAATTAGGAGCCCATAATTCCAAGCTTTTTGCCTTTTGTAGAAATAACCATCAAGGGAGTGACCCACGAGCCCAAGGGATAGATCATAAGTGGATTCTTTAGAACGACAGTTTCCAATACAAAGAAATAGAATTTCATACCTGAGAATAACAGTCGATGGCAGCTTTGAAATCCTTGTCCCGAAATGCATAGTCCCCACGCTTCCTTGCCTCCAGCATATCTCTCATCTGCTGAGTCCACTCTTGGAAAGATAACTGAAGCCAACCATGTTTTTATAAACCTTTTAGCATATAACTTGAGTGCAGTGACATGAAAGAAAAACTATCTTACCAGTAAATTACCTCGTTGGTTCCTTCATCGTCCCTATAGTGAGTCAAAATCAGAATCTGATGAATTGCAGTAAGGTCAGTCCGGGAACAGGCCTCACCCAATGGTGAAAGGGGACGCTGTGGAGTTGGTGGTGCTTCCTCATGCTTTGAAATTCCAAGCATGACATAAGATGGAACCTGAAACCAAGAACCATAGCGGTCAGTTCCTTGTGATGCTTTGTCTTTCTCATCCTTGAAAGTATGGCACTAGCCTACTCATATTTGAATCAAGTCCTTATGTGAAGTGGTTGACTGCGTTAATTTGACAGAAAATTCGATATAAGCTTTAAAATGGGATTGTGATAAAGAAAACAATGAGACCATTAAGTTGTCCTTCACTGAACTAAAAGATCTAGAAGCACGTGTTTATATTGTTCTAGAAATGACACTAGACGATGATAATGCCAGCACATATTTATGCTGCTCAAAGCGCAACTTCTCACTGCCCTCAATAAGTATAAGCTTATCAATACATGTCCACGTCACCTCTTAAATAAACACTGCAATCAATGCGTTACCATTTCTTTATCACCTAATGGTCAGTATGCAATGCTCAGGAAGTCCTTCTCCCTGTACAATTTATATGTGATTAATGACGAGTTATGGGTGTTGATGCAACCAGATCAAAAACCTTGCACAAGGCAAAAGTGAGAGCGTGAAGTTGTGCCTCACATGTCTTACCCTCTCGATCCACCACAAATTGGTTAAGACTCGCTGCACGCGTAAGATCCTCAGATTCCTAAAACTTCATTATCCATACTAAGCCCTTACATTGGTTCATGCAATTATAGAGCCAATGTTTTCTGTAGGGTGCAGGTTATCTGTTTATACTAGTAATCAAGTACATTTAGCACCATACAATAAGACTCACTCTATTTTTGGCTTTCATGGCAGTAAAATCATCAGGTTTTTGGGAAGTTCAGTTAATTGCTTGAACTATGCTACACTAGAAGAACCAACTGTTCGATAAAGGACTCTATTTAGAGCATTTCAACACCATGTGTGTGGGCATTGTTATGTTGTGCTGGTGATTTGCATTCCCACACTATTAAGTAGGTAATCATACTGAGACATCAAAAGCAACTAAGGTAATCACAATGGACAGCCACATACATATTTCCTGTGGGTGATACAATGAGCGAGTCTGCATCACCTTTGAGTTCAGTATAGAACAGTTATTTAAATGTTCAACCATCTAAGTAAAACGGTGATGATAAATGAAATCCAAGTTTAATTAAATAGCAGTAAGCATGTATACACTAGTTCCTTCACCAATAAAGTTCTTACATCAGATTTGGTTTGTAGTGGAGCTAGTGTGGCAACAAGGTCCTTTGTACTAGGCCGCTCTTTAGGTTCATACTGCAAACATTTGGATGCAAGATCAACAACTATCGTAGCTTCTTCCGTCGAAAACTTCCCCTCCAAATGTGAATCCATTAAGAGAATAATATTCTTTCCGCGTATCATATCAAGAGCCTGTATAAAGCAGATTAAAAACATGATCACCAGAATTAATTCATTTACACTACACAGAGTTGTTCAAATTGCACAAGCCACCTCCCTCCCAAGAAAAAAAAAAAGAAGAGAAAAATCAAAGAAGAAGTTTGAACGTGGAGATTGGTCTTATAGGTTGATCTTCACAGAAACCTTTATGTGATATTTTTCGGGAACATTCGTGTTTTTTTTATATTTTAATAGTAAGGATATACTAGTGAGGGACACCAACTTGGTGTAGAGTGTAATTTCCATTTGAGGGACTTTAGAATATTTATAACGGGGTATCAGCTGTTTTGTCCCATTGAGTTAGGTGATGGAGAATGACATGAAGACTTGCTTTGGAAGAGGACTAATACTAAAACAATTTTGTCCAATGCAACATAGATTAATTTCTGCAGCTAACTATGATAGGGCAAAGGGATAATGGTGTAGAGAGAGAAGAAAAGGACTTAATCTTAACAACCATTTCCATCTCAATCCATTTAAGAAAGACCACAGCATGACCTCTATGTTAGAGGTTCAAAGATGCATGAAATTATTCAAGTTTTCATCGTAGAATATCAATTTAATGCTTACTTTTATCTTCGTCGAACAATCTATATTCATCGGTGTTGCTTTGCTCTTCTATAAAAGGGTCATCCAAGCTTATATTCTAGCAAAGATTATTATCTCAGACGATGAACCAGTAACTACCCAGGTTTAGTATACTTTGTAAAGATTAACAATATAAAGCCTAATTTGTGGAGATTGATAATTTCAGCTGAATATAACGGTTGTGACTAGCTTCCTAGAAACTCGCAAAGAAGTCTTTCAAATGGATGTGCATCTCCTTCCTTAATGCTTTCGGCTTGCAACCATGTTCCAAACAGATGATGTACACCAGTAGCAACACGTAGGCTCACATATTCCAATAAGAGGCACAACAAGAAACATTTAATAATCAGGTACACTATTGTAAGCATGTTTTATTATGTTATAAGAGGCTGATGCTTGAGGAGTATCACATGTATGGAACTATGTTCACTTTATGAAACCAGGGAACAGAAGGTTCCAATTCAAGCCCAACCCCCCCACCCCGTCTTCGCCAGTAGGCATTGTACATAGCTATGAAGTCTCCATTGAGGAATTTTGTGATCTTCATCTAGCTAGTGGATGATTACTCTTGGGTGGGAAAGTAATTCTACATTATCAAAGCTTTAATTATTACCTGCTTAAGTCATATCTTTTTATCAGCCTATTTGCACTAGTTACTTATTCCAAGTAGCACAACAAATCAACATAAGTTTGCGCCGAACACGTCATGTATTTGGGATACCGGCTTACTAACAAATGAAGAAGTTCTGGGCATATGACATACACAACAAAAATAACTACAACGAAGCACTCACATGACTTGGAGGGATGTGCTTCCCACTGAGCAGATCCAAGATGACAGTGCCAAAGCTGTATATGACGCTTTCTGGAGTGACCCTTCCTAAACATCGAGATTGTGCAATGCAGTTAGTTATAACTTGTAGGCATCAAGAATATTGGTCTAACTTACACAAAAATCAGTTCTTTAAGTTCATTAAACCTGTTCGACATATATACAGGTGATGAAAAAGAGTTGACCGTTTCGAAAGGTAGATGTATACCATCTCATGTAACATATTGTATAGACTATGGAGATAATTCTAATTCGATGCACAAAGACAGATCTAGCACCAATTCCAAACAGCAGTCTAGATTCTAGAACCTAAAGATGTCCACAGCTTCCTTATGAGCCAAGGAGAGACTGCATAATATTGAAAATTTGATACAGCATTCTCGTGAAGAATACTGTCGAAAAGCTTCTTTAATCGTTTTGCCGTAATTAAGAAGACAGTAATGTTTCAATGCTTTTTGAACCAATTCCTACGGCAAATCACCAATATCCGAGGTGCCCAGCTCTCCATCATTCTCATTTAACCTTATAAAATCATCTTAAACAGTGGTACTGAATATTCTTATAATTTGACGAGAACACATATTTCGATTATACTTGTAACCAAAAAAATTCTAGAAGTGGCACCAAACATATTGAACATGTTTATTTCACAACATAATTTGCGGAAATGACCTATGAAGACTAGTTTAATGCTTCACATGTGCATTTCCTTTGGAGCGAGTACTTGCTCTTCACAACTTTTGAAGAGAATTAAGAGGTCATAGATGACAAGAATCTTGAAAGCACTAATATTTGAGAGAATCATGAAGGCAAAGCAGTTCAAAAGGCACTAGAAAGACTGAACCAAGTAGAAGGAAAGACGTACACATCATTTAAGGCTGTAAGCAGAGAAGTAATTACCATTTCTTAAATACTCTGGAGGCGTGTAAGCGAGATTCGTACTATAGCTTTTCCCATCCCTACTATTTTTCATCAAGCCAAAACATGAAAGTCGTGGATCACCATCCTAAAAGTTCCATTAATTATCATATCATTATCCAGTGCAACCAGAGTAGTTAAAGTGGCAACTATGCAGATACACACGAGCGACAACACATTTCAAGTTTAAAACTATAGAGTAGTTGACACCTCATCAAAGAGAACCCTATAAGCATTCAGGTCATGGTAAAGCGGACGACCTTCATTGCTGAAATAGTCTAAAGCTTCAGCCATATAAAGTGCCACTCTTGATCGCATAGCCCACTCAATTGTCTGATTTTCCCCTGTCCAGAAAAAAGTTCTTCAGAGAAATTGTAAATAAGAACCATCAAACTAAAGATATCCAACCAAACTGAAAATGCATCACAACCCCTATACAAAGGCACAAAACAATTCTACGTACCAACCAACCCAGTTCAGACATGTAACCAAGAGGTCTAGCTAAAAGAACTATACGAACATAGGAATTTAACAGTAAAACTAAATAATGGGTTATTCAAGTAGAAATTTCAGAGGAAATTGAAATGTACACACACATACAGTGAAACAAATGCTTGGCAAGGGTATCATTAGGCATGTACTCAGCAACAAGTAGCCTCTCATCACCATCACAGCAATACCCAATCAAATTAGCAAGCCTTTTGTGCCGCAACTTACCAACACCCCATGCCTCCTCCTAAAACCCACAGAAATTACCCCATTCAAAGTAACTAATTAGCATGGTCTCATTAATGAATGGAAGAAATATACTTGAGACAAAGAAAAGAAACGAACATTACCGCAAACTGTTTCGGGTCGGGCCAGGCCAATTTGCCAAATTTCTTGACGGCGATCCACCGGCGGTTCTGGAGGCGGCCCTTGTAGACAAGATTGGGGGCCTTTTCGCCGCTTTCTGAGACTATGTAGTCGGAGCTGAAGTTGTTGGTGGCGGCCTTGAGGTCCGAGAAGGAGAACTCCGCAAAAGACGGGACTCCGGTGGCAGTAACCGGGTCGGGTCCGGCGGAGAAAGGCGGGTGGCTAAAGGGCGGGTTGGGGCTGTGATTGTGGTCCTTCTTTTCTGGGTGGGGTTCTGCTAGTAACGACGACTCACAGCAGCCCATGTCTCTCTGTCACTGTCCCTTCAAAACCCACTTATCATCAACAAAAGTAATGTGAAGCCATCTCAGAAAGAGAAACTTGTCTAGAGAGAGAGAGAGAGAGGGTGTGAAGAAAGGGGGATCTTCTCTTTGTTCTTGCCCCTTCTTGTTCAGTTCTACCACCTTCTTTAACCTCACTCACGTACGGACAGTGAGAACTTTATTTACAGTGTGGTTCTTTTTTGCTTTATCAAACACTGGGCGGTGTACTGTGCTGCAAGGAAGATTTAAGCAGTGAAAGATGGAAACTGTGCTGGTAATGGATCAATGGAGTGGGCGATAAGATCATCCTCTGATCTCATAAATTAATTAATGATATATATTTTTATTTATACGCGAGCGTGAATCATCATTTTCTAGAAGTGTGTGCGCTAAAGAAGAGCATCTGGTGTTTTGGTTCATGATGGTACCTGAGGAACGTCATCTAATAGCATCTCGACACGTGGCATGACGTGGAAGGTCTCTGAGGAGATGTTAAAGGGTGAAGAATCTTTTTGACCAGATCAGATGAAGTTATATTATGATGACGAGGATAACGGACCATTCCTGTGTTTGTTTGGATGGCAGAAGAAGAGATCTTATAGTTTACTATTTCTTTTATGCTATCTTATGTTCATGGTGCGATGCCTTAATTTGTCAATAAGACTGTTCTGTTCGACTAATTTGAAGTCAATATATACATATAATATTGATCAAACCTTAGCAGAAGGGGGAATATAAATCAAACCTTTCGCTTCGAAACGGCCTGGTTCTACCACCCGAGCCTCAAACCTACAATAACCAGAACCTGGAATAATAATACCACAATTCACTCTTCTTTTGAAACTAAACTCGAGAACCTAACTAACGATCTGTTAGTGTGGAAAAAAACTATTTTCGGGGACATCTTTAGGGAAAAAAAGATGCTCCTTAACCGTATTTATGGTATCCAAAGAAGTTTAGCTGTCCGCTTCTCCCAGTTTTTATGCAATTTAGAACTTGACTTGCAGAACCGCTACAATTCTATTCTTTCCCAAGAACACGAGTTTTGGAAACTCAGAGCAAAAATCAAATGGTCTTGTGAGGGCGACCGCAACACTCACTTTTTCCATCTTTCCACCCTTATTCGCCGCAGGAAAAACAATATATGCATGATAAAAAATAATCAAAATTGCTGGGTTTCGGACGATCTTGAGATCCGTCATCTCTTCCAAGATCACCTCATGCATCTCTACGCGGGTCAACCCGTCGCAAGCCAAAATAGGGACTGGTCTCTTCCTAACAACTTCCAACCTGATCCTAAATTCTCTGATCTTGGTAGAACCCCCTCCCCTGAGGAGATTAAGCAAGCTTTATTTGATATGGGTCCTGATAAGGCCCCGGGGCCTGATGGTTACCACCCGGCCGTTTTTCAAAAATTTTGGGATATCTTCGGTAAAGATTTAATCGATCTTGTGCAAAGATGCTTCGCCCAAATGCATGTTCCGGAGTATCTTAACAAAACTCACATCGCTCTTATTCCTAAATGTCAGCACCCTGAGGTTGTGTCTCACTTTAGACCTATTAGTTTGTGTAACACGTCTTATAAAGTTATTTCGCGAATTTTGGTCAATAGGCTCCGCAATCAAATCGACACCATTATTCACCCGAGCCAGACTAGCTTTCTTAAAGGGCGTCGTGCTGCTGATAACATTATCATCGCAAATGAGCTTCTCCATAACATAAGACGGAAAAAAGGAAAAGGAGGCTTGTTCATGGCTAAACTTGACCTTGAAAAAGCTTACGATAACCTGAACTGGAATATCCTTTGCAATACTCTCAAGGAGTATGGTTTTGCCCATGATTTCATTAGACTCGTCATGAGCTGTGTGACTTCTGTTACTTATGCAATCCTTTGGCACGGCAAACCTTCTACTTTCTTCCAGCCCCACTGTGGTCTTAGGCAGGGAGACCCGTTGTCTCCTTATCTTTTCATCCTTTGCATGAATGTCCTGTCTAGACATCTGCAACAAGGCGAAGAAATGAATACTATTAAACCAATCAAAATTGCCCGGGGGGGCATTGGCATTTCTCACCTTTTATTCGCGGACGACATTCTTCTCTTTGGTCGGGCAACTAAGGAAAACTCTCGGAATGTTTTGAACATTTTTAACTCTTTTAGTACTGAGTCGGGGCTTAGGATAAACTTGAACAAATCTAAAATCCTCTTCTCCAAAAACACCCCCCGTGACATTCGCAACTTTATTTGCCAGCAAGCGGGTATTCCGGCCACCGACCGGTTTGATAAATATCTGGGTGTGCCCCTTACTCATGGCAGGATTACCACTGACTATTTCTCTCACCTCATTACTCAAACCCGTTCGAAACTAGCAACTTGGAAGATCCATTCTCTTTCGTTAGCAGGGCGTACTACCCTTGTTAGGTCGGTCCTTAACGCTATTCCCACTTATACGATGCAGGCTTATGTCCTTCCCAGTACTATCGCCGCCAAACTTGATTCCATTAGCCGTAATTTTCTTTGGGGTCATGCTGAAAATGATAGAAAATGGCATCCTCTTAACTGGGACAAAATCACTATTCCTCTGGCTAACGGAGGCCTGGGTATTCGCAAGGTTAAAGCTATAAATGAGGCTATGTTTATTAACCTTGTGTGGCGTCTGTGGGATAATCCAAATTCTTTACAAGCTCAAGCTCTTAAGTCTAAATACCATCCAAATGATACGATTTGGTTCGCTAAAGCTACCTCTAAGAGTTCCCATTTTTGGAAACATGTCTTACGTGCGCGAGACACACTCGCAAATAATCTCCGGTGGAAAGTTGGAACCGGGGAAAATATCTCCTTTTGGGATCAAAATTGGCACCCGGTCGGACTTATCAGGGGCCTCCTGGTAGGCCCCCTTCCTCTTAGGAGTATGAACCTGAAAGTGAAGGATGTTATAGCAAATAATATATGGGATCGGGATACGCTCCTTAATATTTTACCTGCAAATATTGTTGAGATCATTACAGCTATTCCCCTCCCCCTTTACCACAACAGACGTGACACTATTATTTGGCCTTACGATAAAGGCGTTTGCACTGTTAAATCGGCATACATTTGCATGCAAAGGCATTCCATACCTGCTCATGGGGATTGGCGTTGGATTTGGAAACTCAATTGTCCTCCTCGCATCCAAAGTTTAATTTGGAAATGTTGTCACTACGTTCTTCCTGTTCGCTCCAATCTCTTTTGGCTGGAAACTAATCTCTGTCCTCATAATTGCGGTAGCGAGGAAACTGTTGATCACTGCCTTAGGACTTGTCCCATAGTCAAGAACATATGGAGTCAGGCGAACCGGGAGGCTTTTAATGGTCGCCACCTGAACAAACCTTTTCACGTCTGGCTCAAAGCTAACATAGGGACTAAAATTACTGTCCAAATCTCAGATATTCCCTGGAATGTGGCCTTTGCCTTTATCATATCCCTAATCTGGACGCATCGCAACAAGTTGGCTATTCTTCAGGAACCTTTCCCTGAAGCCCATGTGTTAATCACTACAGCGAAGGCCCAAGCTCAAGACTATATTTTTTTCACCAACCAAAGTCAGAAAGCCAGCACCAGTGTTCAATCTTTAATAGGCTGGACACCTCCTCCTCCGCATTGGCTGAAAATCAATACCGACGGTAGTGCCCGTCAGAGCCAGCATCTAGGGGGAGCGGCGGCTATCATTAGAGACTATAAAGGAAATTGGGTGGTCGGCTGTTCGCGGCGCCTACTTTACACCGATAGCCACACCGCTGAGTGGTGGGCGGTGAGAGACGGCCTCATCCTTGCATGGGACCATCAATGCCGTAATTTTGAGCTAGACATTGATGATAAATATGTTGTTGAATTACTAACAAATGATAAACCCCCCACCCCCCTCATGGAAACTTTGGTGTTGGACTGCAGGGCACTCCTTAAACGTCCTTGGCAGGTAACTGTTTCCCACAAGTATCGGGAAACGAACTTTTGTGCGGACTTCTTGGCAAAGCAGGCGGCGGATCAGCGCTCCGATTTTCAGTTATGGGAACAAGCGCCGTCCTTTTTGACAAACCACCTGTATTTTGACTCAAGTGGGAGAGTCACCCCACGCTGTGTGACTCAGTAGTATGTTTTAAATAATATTTATCCGCTTTTCAAAAAAAAAAAATATTGATCAGTGATTGGAGGCATATGTTCCACGTATTATGTAGAATGAGTTGGCATCCTCCGTGATCAATCCTCACTCTTTTTACTCGGTTGGAGGAATCTTCCTCTTACTCCATGTATAGCGACAATCAACCGTCTCTAAATGTTTATAGTGACTTTTATTTAATGAAACTAAAAAAGTGTTGTTAATATAATTGTCACTGAAAGTGTTAGAAGAAAAGTCATTAAAAATATTTAGCGGCTATTAATTATCACTAGACACGGGGTTAAAGAAGGATTCCTACGACTCGGATAAAAGTCAGAGTTTTGTTCTTAACTGAATGCCCTTCTTTATGGTACATTTTCCAGTAACTTGGCAACAATATGCAGAACTGCTTCAATTCTTCTGGACCTTAACGTGATTGTGGAAGCTTCAAAGAGAGCAGTGACCACTGACCTTGTAATTAGCGAATGCCCTTACAAGTTGATCTCTGCCAAATGATCGTTTCTATAGGGGACATTAACAGCGTGACAGTTGTCGGGATATACTCTCTCTATTGGACGATAAGAAACTTTCCATCTTTTCTCAATTGCGCTAAACTCCATTCACGTTAGCAGACCACAGCAGAATCAAATTGGACGACAGTCATCTTTATCAGTTTAATTTAAAAAAAATGGTTTATTCTGATGGGTGACAACCTAGAAATGCTTTGGTCTAAATGAAATTCTATACAGCACTAAAAAATAAGCTAGTTATAGAAACAGTTCTATCCTATTATACAACGATGTACGGGCAAATGCGTTTCGGGCAAGTCGATGACTTCCGTCGGTCCAGCAGCCCGTAAGACACTTCTTTATCCCCTATAACACCGGTCATCCGAATGCACTAGATATACCTTCTTCCAGGGACTGACATGCATAGCACGGACCACTTTCACAGAAGAGCTGGTTTTCCATATGCAAGAGGAGAAAGGAGAGATGCTTTTTAGTTGGACTCAACTTCGGTGACAAGCAGCTCCATGCATATTTCCATGAGGCCCATCATGCAGTGATCGAGGATCGTGATGCTCAAAGTGACGGTTGCTATCAGATGACAGGCATGAATCCGTAAGGAGCAGCTAAAAAATTATGCATTCAGGTACATGGGATGCAGCAAGCAGCAGCTTTTGAATGCTTATCGCGATCAACGTGACAATTACACTGGCTTCTCTTTTTGTCAAGCTTCCCTCTATCTCTGTTTCTTTCCTTGCTTGAAACTGTCATCCAAACAACGACCAGCCCGCCACTGCAAACTCCAGTTCAACGGGGCCCTTAAGAAACTCGAACTGCATATGATCTCACGGGATTGCAAGCAGCAAAGAATGATCTGAATGACCAACTTAAAGAATGCCGCAGTTTCGGTTCCACTGTAAATCCCTATGAGACCTTATCATGCTCTCTTGCAAGTTCCTCTTCAATGCGTTGCAACACTTCCTCATAAGCTTTTAAGGAGCTAGCTGTGAACTTCTCCATTGCCTCGAAAATACGTTGCAGACTCACCTGTAGACTACCGCTTTTTCTCGTATCACTCTGATACACGGCCTGTCCCGTCAATGACAGCTTGTTGCCATCCTCAGACACTATAACCATCCTTTTGTCCAAAGCCTGAATCTCCTTCTGAATCTTCTGGTCTTCCTTGTCCAAGGTCTTAACTTTCCTCTCCATACCAGGGTTCACCATCATTCTGTTGCGCATTTCCAGCTTATCCCGCTCCCACAAGTGAAGCACACTCGTGGCAAGATCTCGCATAGAATCCACCACTTCCTTCTCAGAGATTCTCTCCATTGCCTGCGACCACTGATTACAGATAACAAACACGGGTGGTGCACCTATCCTACCAGGAGAAAAGGGGACTATTCCATCTGCCGTTTCTTCAGGCACATATAGAAGACATTTTAAAAGCCAGTTATTCAGTGCTCGAACATAACCCTTCTGGGCACCAACCCAACAAGAAAACCTCCAAGTCCAGTTAACAAGCTCATGTTCAAGTTCCAATGTCACTTCAAGACGAGCATCACTAGAATGTTTGTGGGATGCAATGGCATCTAACCGTCTAGCTTCTTTAATAGCTTGACATTGGCCGTGATGGCATTCAAGCATGGATTTCCACATTCTGCTTAACCTGAGGTAAGTAATGCCAAATAAGCAGCAATCATAACAGCATAGCATAAACATCAATAATCTGTAGCAATTGCAAGATGTTGAAGCCACATCGCAAGCTGTGAAAATACTAAGTTGAATTGAAATGAAATACATCAAACAGATAAAGGTCAGCAATATAGAACACTGAACTTATTGCCTTGAGCTTGCTTTCCATCAAGGTACTCTGCATCCACTCCCCATTTGCCTTCGACAAGGGGTTGATTCACAAATGAACATACTAATGTTGGAAGCTAGAAAATATTTTCTGGCAATATAGAACATACTAATGCATGTGAACCATACAACACAACCATAAGGGAATCTTATAAGCAATAAGTACAGGGTAACGGGCCAATCTGCTGTCACCCTTCAGAAAAACTGTTTCTTCCCACAGATGATATGTTGAGACTACTCTGTATAATTTAGCACAATAATCTTAATGAAGAACTTCAAATCAGGAACATGAGCTACTAACATGTCATGCTAGGGCATATCCCAAAGTCTCACTATAACCTCCCTAACCTCCAAAAATGATAAAAGAGAACAACAGAAAAATTAAGGCGCTAGCTAACAACCTCTAACACTTCCTATAACAATCGTGGATGCAGTTTTTTACCTCACTGAAACTCCCCGAGAATAATTGCATCTGCATTTTCCAATTTCTCTCCCTTTTATCTTCTCTTTAATGCTTGTAATCTACCGAAAACATGTAGGTACGGAGTTTTTTTCTTTTTAAGTACAAGTTCAATGACTGGTTACAATTTACTGGTGGTGTTTGCTTGTCTTGTTTTAGGTTGGCGTAAGTAGGCTGGAAGCCCATAAAGGCTCACTACAGCAACTGGAAGTTGTGTGCCACGAGAACTAGTACAAAATCAGGGCAAGCAAGAAATAAGCAAAATCAGAAGAATACATACCCTTGAATGAACTCATTCAGTTGCGGCCACAACTCTTCATCCCTCAAGTTATTAATCTTCACAGATATCTTATCAACAACCTGAATTGCAATTCTAATTTTTGTAGAAAGACTCCTGACAAGAATCCTCGTTGTATCAACTTTGTGAGCCTCAGCACCTCTTTCATCCATACGCTTCAGTTTTCGACTCTTCCTTTCATGCAGAACCCTCATTTTCTCCTCAACCTGCAACAAGGACAAACAAAAGCGAAAAGGCATAAAGAAGAGCATGTAGCAAGCTTCCAACCCAACGGTATCCAAGTTTGACGTCAGTGTCCAAGATATATATTATAACATTAAGAACAAAACTAGTCATCAATATGCCTGTGGCTGTGTACCGGCGCTGCTATTGGCATAACAACCGGTACACCATAGGTTGGCCCAACCCAGTTCATTTTATTAAGTTTGTCCAAGGTCCTGCATGGCTGTACAGTTTGGGACGTAATCTCCTTACCTTACTTCGGGAAGTCCTTATCCACTTATTCATCTAAGGATATGAATGAATTGGTACAGCCGACAATATTTGCATCAATCCACTATAATTCTCAAATTAAGTTATTATTTTAGGTAGGTCTTGTGCTCCCAATCAAAGTAAGAACTAAACAATGTCCACTACTGGTTAAGCATTTTTTGAAGGCTTTGCAGCACTTAATACGTAACAAATTAAACAAACACATGGGGCCAAGTTTTACCAAACAAAAGTAGTTGACATCCCAAAAAACCTAAACGACCATAAATAATCCATAAGAGGGTGCAGATAGGAGCATATCATTTCAAGAGCCAAAAGTTATCAAAGTTGAGATCAGGCAGAAGACAAAAGCAAAGAGAGAAACGATTATACAAAAGACACTACCCATAACATCCATCTTATAAAATTAACCAACTCAAAAGGAGCGTGAATCTCATCTTCAATCCACAGGCTTGTATCAACAACGCCTCCAAACCATGCAACACAAAAGAGTCAGACACATGCTCAGAGTCTTCACATGTCATAGTTTTTGCTCCGACAATTTCACCTCTTTGCACATAAAAGAATGTGACGGATAACTGGTAATATGCTAGACCAGGAACCAACAGCTAAAACAATCGAATAACACATTAACAATCAAGGCCACAGAGGCTACATCAGAATTGTTAGACAAAATCGACTACAAAAAAGTCTCAAGTAAGAGAATGGAAGTAATATAAGACCATACACATCAAAAGCATACCTTAACTTCTTCATACAATTTCTTTTCCCAAAGGTAGAGCTTATGCAAAGTAGACGAAAGTTTTCCAGACCTCGTCCCTTCATCTTCATCATTACCTAAGTTTGCATCGTCAATCTTCTCAATAGAGGATGACTCGGCGCTTTTAGAAGAGGAAGGTTGAGAAGCTACTACCGAAACTGATGGAGTAATTACATTCAACATCTTGGAAGAAGCTGCTCCAGAAAATTAATTTGGGTAAGTGATTTAAGTTAGCTTTTTGTTACAATTATACTGATCTGTGTCCAAAAATTCACAAGATAAAACCACTATAGCTACTATGAAAGTTTTGGGGGACCACTTTGGTAGGATTCCCCTGTCAAACCAAAGCACAAACTGTCCACAACTGCACCAGAGGGTTCCAACTCAAAGAAGTACATTCCAACAGGAGAATCAAATAAAAATCCAAAAATATCGAGTGAAGTATTGATTGGAGCGACAGTCTTGAGAGATAAAGAGAGCCTAAGCGGGGGTGTGGAGGACTGGAGAGCGGCAACTAATAAATCAGGCTAGAGTTGGATAACTTAACACAAGCAAGTGCGTAAAACATGCATATCCATGCTACTATTTAAGTATAACCAGGTTTGTAGTTCTAATGAATAAATGGGCTCAAGCAATTTGGCCTTAAGTAGTACGGTTCTAGATGATCCATATTTCAGTTCTAGGCCTACCAAAATTTGAACCACAACCATCGCTGAACTGTGGTGAATCCTAAATTCTCAAGATCATGAGTCAGGACCACACCACAAGTATAAGCTTCTAGAGCGGTTTTAAATGTTCTGGTTCGGGATAATATTTTCGCCATAACCTATCCAGCCTACTAGATCCTTTACATAAGACGGGTAAGAAAGTTTCTCCATCCCTTGACGGATTAGTTGATCTAATTTCACGGGTTGCGCAGTTCCGAGAACGCCCCTAAAATATTTAAACTTTAACTAGCCTTTCACAGAAATAATAAACAAAATCGACAGGCATGAAGGCAGTTAGTTGATCTAAAGAACATAAAGGTGTACAAGATCACACCCATAATTGTGCTAAAAAGTGGGGAAAATGTCAATTGCCAACCTTGGTAGGCGGCATGCTTCCGGTTATGTGGCTGTTTCCCCACCTCAAGTATCTTCGCAAGTTCACTACCCGAGTCCGACGCTCGTTCAAACTGAACCTGAATCTCCTTCACAACTTCCTTGTCATCTCGAAAACCAGTTCGTGCATGAAAAGCAGGCGCATTGCCCGCATCCCCCGACCTCTCCTTGTTATCAACAACTTTCTTATCAACCATATGCACCTCATACTCCACAGCATCATCCTCTGAAGATGCACTCTGCCTCGAACGATACAGCGAGTCTGCGTTATCAGCCTTCCCAGCCTCCTCATCCTTTGCAACGGCCTTACTAGAGTAATTCCCAGCACCGCCAGTGTCGACAAACTTCTGTTGTCCATGTACTTCCTTCACAACCTCCTGCTGGTAATCCTCATCCTCCAAATCAGGGATCCCCTCCTCTTCTCTCACGTCCTTCGAATCCCTGCTTGGCGTATAGGAAGGGTAAAACTTCTCAAAATTCTCAAACGGATTCAGAAAATCCCAACCAGAGTTACTGGGCGGTTCGGGCGGAGGCGGCGGCGGTTTGGAACTCGAAGCCTCCGACGACCCGGCCATTGGCGGCGGCGCACGGCCGTACACAGGCGGCGAAGAACCGAAAAGACCACCGTAACTAGAATAATTTTTGTACGACGCATAAGAGCCAGGGTTTTCATTCGGGTATTGATAAGGATTGTAAGAAGATTCGATCGTGTGTACCCTCTCGGGGCTCATCGGCCGTTGCTGGTACACCACAGAGGGCGTCGCTTTGTTCTGCATATAGTTCATCTGCATAAATCCTCCACCACCAGCACCAGGATACTGCGAGTACTGGGGATACGAACCTAGGGTTTCCTGATCCGTGAAATTGAGGTGGCCGTAATCGCCGTACTGATGCGAAGGAGAAGCATCATTAGTAAGGTGGTGGTGATGCAGCGAATCAAACGCCGAATCGTCGTCGTCCTCGTCCGACTCGGAATTGAACTGCAGGTGTTCGCCGGAATTGGAGTGAGAATGGCGAGCAACGGCCGCGGCGGCGGGGGGCGGACCGGACGGCTCGGGGTCGCCCTTCCTCTTCGCAGGCAGATTGAGCACCGGCGAGGGGGGTCCCGCGGCAGAGTAAGTCAGATCCTGATCGAAGAAGCGGTGGAGAGAGGCTCCAACAGCTCTGAGCGAGTGAACGTACGCGAGGTGAGCCTCGGCAAGCGCGTAGCGCTGGTGGATCGCCTCGTCGAGGAAGCCGCACCGCTCGCGACACAGCGCCACCGCCGGAAGCTCATCCAGCTTGGAGCTCGCACAGCCCATCAAAAATCAAACGCGGTCGTTTTTGCTGCGGAAAACCGCAAAGACAACGCCGAGAAAATACAGGAGCAGAAGTAACGTTAGGTTCTGCGAAAAAAAAGTCAGATAGAGAGAGAGAGATAAGGAGGAGGAGGAAGAAGAAGGACGGTGAAGAATCTTTTGACAGCGCGGAGTCTGTCGTCGGCTTGTAAGCAGACAGAGAAAGAAAGAGAAAGTGGAGAGCAAAGAGGATGCAGAGAGAGAAGAGAGAGAGAGGGACACAGGGGGGGGGGGGCATCGTCGGTGTGAGGAGGGAATACACATATATTTACATTTAAGTTTGTGCGCGTGTATGTATGTATGTATGTGCGTGTACAGTGAGTGGTGTACTTTTGTCGTCGTACTCTACTTTTCTCCGGGGAGAGTCTTCACGCTGCCTTTTTATAATGTTATAATATAATTATTGTTATTAACTTAAGTAAATAAATAGAAAGGAGATTTATACAGAAGAATTCGGTTCGGTTAGTTAGTTCACGACGGACGTCGCTTCCGAGAAGATTCTTCAACTGGGTGGTCACACTTTTTCGTGTTGAGGTTGCCGGGAAAAATAAAAATACGGCCTGGGACTTTTGGACTTTGGAAGAAGCGTGCGGGTGGGGGGTGTTTGGTGTTGACGGGCAAGTTTGACGCCTGCCGTTGCTGCCATGCCATCAGTCTCCTCTTCCAGATAATCACACCTACTTGATGTAGTATATATGTATAAATAAATTATGATTTTATTGCTTGAATTAGCAAATGGACCCTTTGTGATTTTTAAAAGACAATTTCTTGAAATTTGATTTGAAAGAGACCGGCGTGCGAGCGTGATATTGACTTACAATAGTAAGTTATGTACGCGCATCTTTCTTTTATGCGGTCGCAGATATATTTAACTTATTTTACGTTTTTACTATTTATTTAATGGTCCGTTGAAGTTTTTCTCGAAAAGTTCTTCTATTCGTTTGAATAATGAAAGAAGTTTTGGTGCTTTGTATTTATTATTAACCAACTAACGGCATAATCAGGAGTTACAAGATACAAAATTGCACTTGATGCTTTGATGGTTGTGCGAGCAGTTCCATGCCATTAGCCCGTCATAGAAATTTATCAGAGAAGCGTCACTAGTCGTTTTACAGAGACAGTAGTTTGACGTGCGTCATGAACGTCAAAATCAAAGATTAAATACTTATTTTCGAAATCAATAATCATCTGATACATAAAAACGTAAAAAGTGGTGACCGCGAGTTTATCGGTAAAAGGCGGAAGAATAATTCAACTTATCTTCATGGTGTGTGGCTGCGTAATGGGTTTGGAAGTGCAAATCTGAAGGGGGGGGAAATGGCTTTTTGTTTAGGTTCACCGTTCACCTAATGAAAAGTTTTGATCATTTTCATTTGAGATGTAAGATTAAAGATACATATTTAAGGCAAAGAAAGGAAAAGACATGCTCACCCTAGGCGTATGGTAGCGGTAAAGTTAGGAAAGGGCGGGATGAGTGAAGTAGAAGGACCCACCAAATCCACCAACTTAATTCAAAATAAAAGCAGACGGTAAGTAAGTAAGTACAATGAGAGGTAAAACAAATTTCATTCATCCGTTACTCCCAATTCCTTAATCAATGCGCGATAAGTGCGTGACTATCACCTCCTTTTTCATCAAACGCACATTATTGATGAGCATTTGACCACATGAATGCCCCCACTCATGAAAGGGCAACCAAAAGAAGTTGTCTTTTCACCAACTAGACTAGACTAGAATTTGGCTAAAAGGATGTTGCAATTATGAGAAAATATGAACATTCAATATTTGGATCTGCATCCTCTGCTGTGGCTAGGGTTACAGCAGTGGTGCTGTAGCCCCGGTCACAGCCGTCCGATCAAGTTATGTGGGAGAGAACGGTCAAGATGAAGCCACGTCAGCCAATATTTAATCCCAATTAAACACTGCTTTCTCTCTCCAAACCAGACTCTCACTTGCCCCCATGCTCCCCAATTCCATCGCCTCCTCCCTGCCCTCCACTGCCCGGCGACGACTCCTTCGCGGCTCCACTTTTCGGCGAAGGCACGGCGACAACACATTCACCTTACGACAACGGCGTAAGGTGAAACCAAGCGTCTCTCTCCCTCTTCGATTCCATCTAACGGCAGCGACGACACCTCCACCCCCTCCACCTTCCGGCAACGACGACGGATTCCATTGGAACCCCCTGCAAAAAAAAAAAAAAAAAGCATGTGAAGACCAAGCCTAAGGGGAAAAGGGAATACTATTCATTATTTGAAAAACATCCACCTTCTCTCTAACATATCGTGGTAGAGCAATTGATGCCAGATTGCAGACAGCAGTTTCAGTTGGACTCGTGTACTCAATAATTTCAGTGCACAAGTTTGAGGACTTGATGGTTCCCAGATTCTGCTGGTTGCTTTTTCTATTGCATGAATCCTAGTAAGATAACAGGATAAGTAAAATTAGCAAAGTGTAAAACCACAAAACTCAACAAACTGTAGCATAGGATATCGCAAAGCCACCTTGAATAGCATATAAGGTGTCCCAGTTTCTATCTGGGACTTCAAAACTTCAAACCAGAGATTCTGTGCCTGGATAACCTTCTTTGCCTTGCCCTGAGCTCATAAATTATGCACACTATGAACAAGAGGGGAGGAGATTGATTGGGAGGAGCTGCTCAACTCGTGGGAGGTGAGCCGAAGTCAGTTTCAAAGTCAAACTTGGGTGATTCACAAGGTTTTTTCGGAGCAAAGTTGGATTCTTTCTGTGGGTATAAGATGGTTGTAATTAATTCGTATGTTTTACCTGTATTATTGTTTTACAGGAAAGATAAGGTAAGGTGAATGTGTCGTCGCCGTGTCTTCGCCAGAAAGTGGAGCCGCAGAGGAGTCGTCGCCGGGAAGTGGAGGGCGGGGAGGAGTCGATGGAATTGGAGAGAATTGGGGAAAGTGAGAGTCTGGTTTGGAGAGAGAAAGCAGTGTTTAATTGGGATTAAATATTGGCTGACGTGGCTTCATCTTGACCGTTCTCTCCCACATAACTTGATCGGACGGCTGTGACCGGGGCTACAGCACCACTGCTGTAACCCTAGCCACAGCAGTGGATCCAGATCCTCAATTTTTTGGGTTTGATTTAACCATTTGAATTTTATTTTTTGGCGCGACGACAGTGAATATGTAATGATAAGAGTAAAGCTCAAATAGCTAAATAAGGATGAATTCTCTAATATTTATATTAGTCTTTCCACTTAAAACTCAATGGTTTCGATTTCAGCATAGAGCACACCCTAACATTTGAAGATTGGTTCTAATTGGACCGAAAAATTATCTTTGTATTAAAAATAAGGAGATTGTCGTCTAGAGGGAGGGCAAATATTTCTTTCCAAGCCACCCAGCATTTCAGTTGCTGGCACCCCCACACCCTGCGCACATGGTCCGCCTCCTAAATCCTCTGGTCCCACCACCGCAGTCACATCATCACCAACAAATCACCCCACATACACGGCATCATTGTAGCACCGTCACCGCCTGACCCATCGTTACAACCACCGGTGTTTACGGCTACCAATCATCATAGCCATGAGCACAAGCCCAATCACCGTCGCTGGCCACCACCTTTACCTTCCAAGGGCCACTCATTGTTTTCCGTATGATGTGTGTACTCGTGCGCACGTGTGTGAGTCAAGAGATGGGGATAGATTATGTGCGTTTATCTTGAAAATATATGTTCATCTATCCATGTGGACACCCATCCACTCTCTCTTTAGCGGTGAGGCGATTTTGGGTCCACTCGGACCAAATCTTCGAACGTTAGGTGCTGCAAGCTAAAATTGATGTCATACAATTTTAAGTGGAAAATTGTTGGAGGTTTAGTGCAATTGCCCATAAAATATATCAATTTCGAACCCTAAGTGGTGGTGGAGTGGCAAAGAGCCTTGAAGAAATTGCAGTTTTGACTATTTCTAAAAAAAAAAAGTATCAATATCGGAGATAGATTGTCGATACACAAAGAAATAAGCTTTTATTGTGCAACAACTAATTCTTTGTGGCATTGTTATTTTTAGTACATTCAAAATTCCAAAGCATTGCCAAAGAGAAACACAGATAGAGTGACGTTGGAACGGCACATAAGCTGAAAAATGAGATAGGGACTATACAAGATGTACCGAGGGTGCTGAATTGGAGATATGCAAATCACTGTACCATGTAATTGTATGGATCAGATCTTGCGCAGTGCAACCAATATTATTGAAGGAACAAGTTCTAAAAAGGGCAAAGGCACTCTATCTAGACGCAAGCTGTGTATATTTCTAACGCTATGCGTAAAAAAACATAGAATGAAAATAGATGTTTGGGGTGATCTTATCTTTCGTGTGCTTAAGATTGATATTAGAAAGTCTTGGGGGCGTGGCTTTCGTGAGGTTATCAATGAAGCCAACCCTATCCGAGCTTTGAACGCTATTTGTGCAAAACCTCCCCTTAGATCCTAGCAAAAATAATTATCTCTCGGATTGATGATCCTTTCACGCGTCATCGTGACTGTCAAATGTGCATGCTTTCAAGTATTCGAGAGATAATGCTAACTAATCGCATGACAGATCGAGACATCTTGGATACGAATGCTTCTACCGATGTTATCACCCTAGAATAACCGAGATGCAACTGTTCTGTCTTTTCTTATAGCATCAAATAAAAAGAAAGAAAAATTAGCTAATTACAGAAGCCGATGTCATTTTAATAATGCCATGGGCCGGAGTGATGTTCATCAAAGATCAATGAGAGATAAGAAGTGATGATCACCCTATCATGATTTACTATCATCGGTGTGATTATCAATTTTTCATCAAAGATCAATGAGAGATCTATAAGTGAGATTCACCCTATCATGAGTTACTATCATCATAGGCATTGGCCCCTAGAACATGGGCAATTTGGTAAAATAACACGCATGGCAACCAGAATGTTTTGTTTGCTTCAATGTCAAGTCACTACTAAACATTGACCACTCTCTCAACCTCCGTACCAGAAATAGTAAAGTCGTTCCAATACAACTACGAGGGAAACGTGTTAGAACTTGATTTCGGTTACACAAAAGTGTCAATTTTGCAATTCGTTTTGCCTTCTTTACTTGAACAACACGAAGGAAGAAAAATAATAGAGTTTTTTAATCGGGTGGTTTAGAAAAGAAGAATATAAATCATTTTTTAACAACAACTAGTAGACGAGACGTATTTTTTACTACCAAAATGATATATAACATTGTAACGGTAAGAGCCATACATTTTTTTAGAGACTTTAGAATAAATAATAACGAGAGAATAATTTTAACAATAGCAGCAGCGGCAGAAGATCGCCGATCGGTTCGCACCAACCTCTACCCTATTTCTTTTTTGGTTGCCCTTCTGCAAAGTGCAAAGGTCACTGATTTGGAATATTCAAATTCCAACTTTAGGCATGCACGTGAAGGCAAGTTCGCCTGTGGAGAGAAAAAAAAAAAGTAAAAGCAGTTTTGGGCATGAGAATGGGACTGACCCCCAATTTGCAGATCTGCCCATGCACACATGCATGTATAGTCCCATTTTGGAATGTCATGCACGGTAGGTGCTAGTTGGCATTCCAATTTTACTACTCATGTGTAAAGTGTCTGCCTTAAAAAAATATCAAAATGGACCCTCCGCTGTTAGGTGAGTAGTAGCTGTGTGTATTGGTCGCTAAAAGGTTTTTAAAACCGAAAGACTGTTATTATATTTTGCCGCCACAAAATAATTTGTTGTGTTTCTCAAAAAGTTCAGGTCGCTGAAAGCTTCTTAAACATGGATCTGGAACAGAAACATCGATACAAATTATCGGCTATTGCCAAAAGTCAAAAGATTTTTAGTGTTAAAAGATCATAAGAACGTGGGATCAAGATCTTCCGTTGTACAACAAATGTGTATTACAGCATTCAACGATAAAAAATTGTTACTGGAAGTGTTTTGTCACCGTTACTTAAATTTATGATGATAATTTTGTATCATTAAAAAATATTTAGCGATATTTTTTAAGACAACAAATCTGTTGTACCGTAAAGGATCCTAATCCAAGAAATATTTAGCGATATTTTTTAATATAACATATTTACTGGTCCGGTTATGAAACCATTCAACACCTTTCCATTAACACAAATCTAGAGTTTGTATGGGTAAAACCGTAAAAGCATCTTCCCACAAATACCCATTGTTTAGGGATGGCAATTTAAGTCCGATCCGGCGGATATCCGCCCCGCTCCGCCCCGTTAGGAGCGGGTTTTTTTGACTTTGATCGGACTACGGGGCGGGTATGGTATTTTAAAAAAAACCGTAGCGGGTTAGGACCGGGTATGGTATTTTGCCCAACCGCCCCGCGACCCGCCCCGCCCCGCCCCGGTATACTTACCCTAATATATCATTTGATCTTAGCCATCCATCCTGTACTATATATATGTTCTTTTCCTCCCAAACCCTAAATCTGTCCCAACTTCTCTCTGGCTCTCTCACTCTCACGATCTGGCTCTCTCACTCACCTTCTCTCTGGCTCTCTCACTCTCACGACCTTCTCTCTGGCTCTCTCACTCAGCCACCGACTCAGCCCACTCTCCACCGCACGGCGACGAGCTTGCGACGGCTCCACCGAAGGCTCTGCCGAAGTCTACGCCTGCGCCGCTGCCTTCTTCTCTGCCGATGGCTACGCCGGCGCCTCTGCCGTCGAGCTTGCGACGGCTCCACCGAAGGCTACGCCGACGCCGCTGCCGTCGAGCTTGCGACGGCTCCACCGAAGGCTACGCCGGCGCCGCTGCCTTCTTCTCTGTCGAAGGCGGCTTCGCTGCCTTCTTCTCTGCCGAAGGCTCGTGTTTGAGGGGTGAGGGGTAAAATCGATCCAACGAGAGGGGGGGGGGGCGGGGCGGGTGCGGGTTTTCCACATTCTCATAGGATCGGTTATGGTATTTCACATAAATAACCCGGTGGCGGGGCGGGGCGGGGCGGGGCGAGTTCCATGACTAGCGGGGCGGGTTCGGATTTTAGAAGATCCGCATCCGACCCGCCCCATTGCCATCCCTACCATTGTTATTACATGCAGGTGCAGGGAGAATCTAGACATTAGAGAAGTAGGCAATTTCTTTTAATAATAATAATAACATAATAATAGTACCATAAAGGTGATGCGACGTGGCACTTAATTCTGTCCCGTGATCTGTAAATGAATGGTCCACCTAGTTTTTAATACGATGGTGACATGTGCGATTCATTACTAGTGTAGTGTGTTTGGTGCAGCCATTTTACTCTTCATCATGAGTTGTGGAATTTGTGGCATAAAAGCAGGGTGAACCAATTGAAGCCACTCTCGGACTGACTAATATGAAAGTTGTGCAAAGCTTTTTCTCTTTTGGTATAGTCGTCAATGGAAATTATTTTAGACCCGTTTAATTGACATAGATATGGGGATTGATTGAATTTTAAGTCCAATTGTCCGAGGTCCAAATTAAACCACAAATTTATCCCTAGTTTTCCCCTGTCACTATACAGCATTGAATTTCATAATCGGTCCCCACAAAACACCCACCCTTAAGCAATGACGAGAGAAACATGTGAACGGTTTTCGTAACTCGTCTTTTCTCAGCTTCTCAAAATATGTACTCGGCAACAAATATATTTTGCTCTATTGGAACTGTGTTTAAACATTAGAATTAAATTAATTAATGCTCTGATATTAGAAGCCACTAGTAGTCTTTTCTTCCCCCTGTTTGCACACCAAGTAATATCATCCGTACAAAATGGGGCTACAAATCATTCCTTTTTTTTTTATATAGTTTTCTTTCTTTTTCTCACGTGCAAACAAAATTTTGCTTGATGCTTAAGGTTCTTTTCTTTTTAGCATATGCAATAACAATAAGGAGTAATTTCATGTATACCTCTCAAGTTTGCATTTCTAACCTACTAAATCTCGTTGCTTTTTCTAGTAGATAATATGTTCACGTGGTAAAATTTTGTGTCCTGTAAAATGTTCAGTTCATTTCTTTAGATGAAAAACGTCAAACGAGTCCCATTTGCTCAAAAACAGGTATAAGACGAAAAAATCACATGTAAAATGTAATCTATCACCAATTCCATCACCCACCAAATACATAACCACATGTGACCACCCACACCAATACCATCACCACCATGGACACCCCCATCCGTGACCACCACCACCATCGTCATCACCACCCTTAACAACACCAAACCCATCACCCTGACTAGCACCACCAAATCCATCACCAACCTTGACCACCCCACTTGCCTTGCGCTTATCCCTTCTAATCTCAATTACCAGCCTCCAACTCCCCCTTTCAACAATCACCACCCACGCATATCTTTCAAAAACCAGCCTCGGTCCACCACCAGATTAACCACTGCCACCACCCAATCACCGCTATGACAAATAATGCCACTATCAGTCCAACACAAACAACATCAAAATCACAGCCCCCACCCTCTTCGCCGCTTACTCCACATTGGCTTTATTTTACCGCTCCAACAACCTCGACTTAACCACTGGTAAGACCCCGATAACATCTTCAATAGCCTGATTAGAAACAGCCCCATCCCTTACACAACTTACTATGCCTACGACTTTATCGACAACGACTCATTTGGCGACAACTTGATCTAAAATTCATCGGCAACGTCTTGATCTGACGAGGATTTTGTGCATTTGGGGTCGATGGCGTTAGCCACCATTGTATGTGGAGCTAGTGGTTGGCTTGGCATTTTGTTATTTGTTTTGGTGTTGGTTCTCGGTATGACTACGTGGTGGTGATGATGACAAGGCATGATGTTGACAAGGTGTGGTGGGTCATGGCTTGTGGGCCATGGTGGTGATAGGGCTAAAGAAAAAGTGAATGTGACTAGGACATGTTTATTTCTATGAGTGATCGTTTAATGTTGTCTCTGTCTTTCAGTCAACACGTTTGATACATTCCATCTAAAAAAATAGACAGAACATTTTATAGGGCACAAAATTTTAAAACAGAGACTTATTAGGTACTTAAAAAAAAGGGAGAAAAAAGTGAGTAAGAAATACAAACTTAACAAGGGGCATACAAAGAATAACTCTTAACAATAATTAGAATAATTTTTTGTTGGAGAAAAAGAGATTTTCTAACATAATAATGCTTGAATATTGTGGCAGTGACAAAAAGAAGCACGTAAGATGTCCAAGGCCCATGCATTGCTTTCAAAGTTCAAAGTGACCTATTACCAAAAAGAAAGTTCAAAGTGACCTCTTCTGCGAAGGCTGCTATGACCCTCCAAATCATGACAAGCTGCATCCCAGTACAATTATGGAGGCATAACGTTTTGCATATCGACTTCAATACTTTATACGTATTTGCCAATCTGATGTTGCTTAATCTGATCAACAACTGACCCTACATAATTTTAAAAAGTCTTGCATTATTTCAAGTACGTATACGTGAAAAGAGTGTAAAGTTTCATGTTTATAGAAAGATGATAATGACTTCGTAGATCGTTGCATACTACTTATAGAAATAGATCAAATTGTGTCTCTTTATTTCTTCTTCACATGCTCTCTCCATGTTAAATGCCGCTCCAAACAAATATCATTTCCTTGGTAAATGTTACTCATTTGGGCGCAATTGACTGTTTACATATTAAATATATAGAATATAGCACGAGCTTGTTTTGCCGAGACTTCATATTCTCGCTTTGATAGTGAAGTGAACCAATTCTCTACATCATCTCTCAAATGAGCGGTACCAGTGAAACAAGTACCAAATCGTCAACCACTTTGTTTACATTCCTAAACCAAGAGAGTCTATGTCAAATGCTACTCATTCACAGCGTTGGATGCTTGTCCTAACCCGTGTTGGCGCTATAATTTTAGTGTCAGTATAAAAGTTCAAATCTCATTGGGTTATTTTTAACCGTTACTTGTACTTTACAGATAAATACGATATTCCAAATCTAAGAAGGAACCAACAAGCACTCGGAGTTCGAGTAGCTGATTAAAATTTTCAGAACAAAAATCAGAGATAATTTTAACTTCACAAGGAGAAACTATTTAATTTAATGGCTGAAACTGGGGAACAAGATGTAGCAATAATCCAGACCCCCAACGTAGACACGAAACAAAGGCGACATATACAGAGATAGTACACTCCACAGTGCGGTCGTCCACGTGAGGAAGTACCGGACATGTAATTTTAAGTTGAATACGGCTGGCTTCTTTTCAAGTACTAGCTAGCTGTTCTGTTGGGTGTAAAGTTATGTCTCAGACGGGAGGGAGTCTTTAGCAGTCACTTTCACTTGGGCCCGGAGTCTGGTTTACATTCAACTGAGGGATGCGTCAGGGAACAAATTGCCATCAATCTCCTTGGTAAGAATGTTAGGTCCGTGCCATTTTAGTAGTATATATACTGAGTATTATTGTTCAAGGACACTTCAAAGACTTGATGATTAGACCTAAGCCAAACACTTTGTCCTTTCAACAGGTGCTGTGCTGGACCTGCTCATTCAATAATTCCGGCCACCACTGCTAGGAAAGAGTTTTTTTTTTCTTTGTAAAATAATATTTTTTTAAAACTCAATTACTTATATACTATATTTTGAAACTTATTTACCTGCGTATCATGCTTTTGAAAATCACGGTTTAAAAACACGACTTTAAAATAGAAAACGTGATTTAGAACCACGTTTTTAGTGTATAAATATGTTTCCCATTTTATTTGTGTAATTTAAACAAAATTGAAAGAACATTTGGAAAGAAAAAGATATTGAGGTTGATAAATAGAAATCACATTTTTGAAACCACGTCTTTAGAATAAATCGTGGTTTGTAACAACGTTTTGAGACCAGCGTTGATTAATATAAATCGCCTGCGAGAATCACGTTTTTAATAGAAATCGTTATTTCTAAAGGCACTTTCTTTTGAAGTCGTGGTTTCTAACCACGATTTTTGTTGAAATGAAAACCAAACGCGCACCTTTTTTTTCCCTGCAATTTCTTCCTTTGTTAAGTTTTCTTATATTTTGAGAAATTACGCAGAAGATGAAAAAAATAAATGAAAAACGCCGTTTTCTACTTTAAAGTCGTGGTTCTAAACTGCGATTTTCAAAAATGTGATATGCGGTTAAATAAATTTCAAAATGGAGTAAGTTTAAAAACAGTATTATTTAGGGAAAAAAACTCTTATTAGGAATTTTCTTAAGCATGAATTCTGAAAAGAGATTTATTCAAATGACTTGGTTAATTTTGGTTCAAGCATGCATTTTGTGAAGTGTGAACAATGACTCCCAATAGTTTTAGGGTTTGTTTGACAAAACTTTTTTTTTGGTTTTCAGTTTTTAAAAAGCAGTTTTTAAAGAGTAACTTAATTTTTTTTTTTATAAAAACAAGGGGGTGTTTGTTTTCCTTTTTTTTTTTGAAGTTTTTTTTTTTTGGTGTTTGGTAACCCTTTTTATTTTCACTTTTTTTTTTGGTGGTTTGCAGTGGGGGTGGTGGGGTGCAGCGGTGGTCGCCGGCGGCCGGAGGTGGCAGCCGGCAGTCACCGGCGGCCGGAGGTGGTCGCCGGCGGCCGGAGGTGGCTACCGGCAGTCTCCGGCGGTGGTCGCCGGCGGCCGGCGGTGGTCGCCTGAGGTGTCTGCCGGCGGTGGGAGGGTGGTGGTGGTGGTCTAAGAATAATACACCAAAAGTGACAAAAATAAACAGTTTCTGGGTTTTTTTTTCACTCTTTTTTACTCTTCAGTTTAAAAACTGGTTTTTAAACTGAAAAAAATGGTTACCAAACGCTCCTTTTTTTTTCAGTTTTTAAAAACTGAAAAAAAAGAGGAATTTTTTTTTGTCAAACTAGGCCTTAGTTTTGAAATTTGTAAACTTATTGCTGGTCAATTATACAAAGATCTCGATTGGCATGTAAATAAGGGCAAAATATTCAAATTTGTCAGGTGACAAACAAGGTGTTAACCTAAGATCTACAGTTGACACCAGAAAGAACCACTATACTATGCTTATGTAGCTTTGAAGGAGTACTATAATCAGCTGTTATAGTTGTTTTTATTTGCCCCAATAGAATATTTAAACTTTCTCCATGCCTTGATTGGACTGCTACACTAACCAAAGTGTCGACCGGCCTACTTAGGTCTTGATGGCATCTTCTAGCCGAGCAACAGTGGGAGCCATGCATTGCATGCAGCAGTATATGTCTCAGTAAACCCTAGAATGAACTAGATATAGGTTTCTTAAGCTGTTCCATAATTATTAATAGCCCAACCAACAATGATGCTGTTTCGTAAGTAAGCTGAAGTCAGATTGTGATTTCTAAATCACCCATTGAGTTCATTGTGCTCCAAGCACTTCGTGATGACATGTTTCCGAAGGTGCTGTGCTTCCAATCACTCGCACGCCGCCAGAGATTCTAACGTCTCTTTTTGTTGTCGTTTTATTGATAACGGTCAGTTGATAGAATTCATGTACTCGACAAACACTTTGAACACAAGACACTACATGCCACGTGATAATGAATAATCACTCAAAAATTTCACATCTTCAAGTACGACGATGCAGACACTCAAAATTCAAGGTTAAAGTAAAAAGGGGAAAGGAAATGAAATGGAGGGGATCAATGAGGATATTCGTGGGAGTCCTGCTACCACTCTTAAAGGCGAAAAGAATCGAACGACTTTGTGCAGGATCGAGTAATGAGGATCTTCTTTTTCACCCACTGATCAGATTTGAGAGAATGCTAATCATAGTGCTCTTATGGGAATATGAGAAAGTGGAGAGAACAGTAGTAAGGGAGGAACCGGTGTTCCTTTTAAGGAATTTTACTACTTATAAAACATTAATCGTATCATATGTGACTCAAGTACATCATGGGAGGAGGGAGTGTGACCCCCCCCATCAGTACAGTACAGTATAGCTTTCTCAAGTACGCAGTGTACTCTGTGCATATCCGCATCCAAGAAGAGCCCTATCATCCTTGCAAAGTTACAAAATTCCAGTGGTGCGATGCATGTGAATAATAACATCTTTCATGTACGTACTTTGTAAATTATTTATGAAAATATGCACTTGCACAGCTATTGTTGAAGTAATTTTGATATAAAAGTCTTCAACAACTATAAAAGAGCATCGTGTCGTTTACGTTTTGATAATTTGTACCCAATTTACGAAGTTTGCAAATCTATTAAGGCGTGCTTTCAACGAGAATTCTTGCACCTCCTAAATGACCTGATAATTTTTTTTCATTACATCAATAAATATTTCTCAAACGCTTAATATTTTCTGTAGAATTGGACCCCAGAGTATATATCGATACCTAAAATAATTTGATAAATATCGGAAATAGGAGGGGGGTTTGCTTTGGGCAGGCCCCAATAAGCAGCGAGCAGCGACACGAAAATTTTGGGACTTCCATATTGCACCGATATTGTTACTGTCCAAACGTGCCCTACAATCATAAATAGCTCTCGAGATTTCTGGGTCTGTCTTTCACAAAAAAGAGACCATAACATTTATAATTACTCCCATGAATAGTTCCCAAAAAAATTGAGGAGAGAGAAGGATAGGCCAGCCAAAAAGAAGAAGACACAAGCCTTTGTTTGTCTGCCTCTTGATAACATTATTATTTGGTATTGATGGAACCTCTTGAAAATGAAATCAAAGCCGCTTCGTTTTGAGTTCTCGTCAAAGTCGATACAAAATTTTAAAAAATATACTAAGAGTTTGTTGTATCAACCCTAAGGCTTGGCTCGACTAAACCAAGACAAACGGGAGAAGCTTCAAACTCATTATAATTCAACTATATCGAACTAATAAGACTTGGTGTCCAACCAAATAACTAATATACACACATAGCAAATAAGTTCATCAAGTATATGAACTTAGTTGATTCCCGCTTAGAATCAACTCTCATGCGATACGTAGAGTTAGACCTGGCAAACGGTTCGACCCGCGCGGGTACGGGTAATACCCGGTCGGATCCGGGTAAAAACGGGTCGGGTAATTTATACCCGGGTTTTTCGGGTACGATTATCTGGGATCCGTACCCTACCCATGCGGGTAGGGTATTACCCGCGGGTAAATCCTCAATTTCTGATTAATTATTTTTTAAATAAACAGAGTTTAATTAACCACTAATTACAACCTCCCACAATCAAATACTATAATTGCTCCATCAATTTTCATTACACAAAAATCTCAACATCTTTCCATCAACAATTAAAATCAATATGAACATTTTTCAACACTAAAAATAAAAAATAAAAACAAAATCTGCACATCATAGGCATGGCAACCATCAAAATCCACACTGAAAGTCTACCTAACAAGGCAACAACCACAGAGATGGAGTGAAGGTGGCGATGTGGCCACGGTGATGACAGATCGGTGGCGACGCAGCCACGGTAGTGACTGATCGATGACGACGGGGCCATGGTGTTGACAGATCGGTGACGACGGGGCCACGGTGGTGATGGATCTGTGACGACGGGGCCACGGTGGTGACCGAACGGTGGCGGCGGAGATGCGGAGTGACCAACCGTGGCGGCGGAGACGACATAGCCACGGTAGTGACTGATCTATGGCGACGGGGCCACCGTGGTAACGGATCGGTGACGACGGGGCCACGATTGTGACCGAACGGTGGCGGAGGAGAACTGACCGTGGCGGCGGAGATGCTGAGTAACCGACCGTGGCGACGGAGATGCTGAGTAACCGGCCCTGGCTGACCTACATGGCGTCGTGGGTGGAGTAGGGTGATCGTGACTTCGGTAAGAAAGGGAACCTGTGAGAGGGGATCTGTGAGGGAGAATTGAGAGGCAGAGGCGGCAGAGCAAGTGGGAAGAAGAAGAAGAAAATAAGAGGATCTAACCCTAAAAAGCTATATATAGGCACAGAACCGGGTAACCCGCAAACCGACCCGAATCGACCCGAAAATTACGGGTCGGTTCGGGTACGGGTCAGCTTTCGGCGGGTAGAGAATATTGGTACCCGTACCCGGCATTTTGGACCGGGTACGGTTCGGGTAACGGGTACGGGCATCATTTTGCCAGGTCTACGTAGAGTCACCCTCTCTTCACTTCTTATGTTAAGTGTTGTTATCTCTTTTAAACCAGAAAAAAGTAATTATCCCTCCAAAAAGTACAAACTTTAGCCAGTAGTAACATCAGCAATTGGAATTGGATTCAGTATTCACACAAACTGGAGTGGTTGCCAAACCAAAACCCTGTAACTAAACTCTGTCTTTATGCTCCAACTCGCTGATTAATGTCCTTTTCTTTTGCTTTATTCCCCATCCCGCACAAATATATTGGATTAATAATCCATTTGGGAGGGGCTAAAAATCTGCAGCCGTTGCTCAAATCGAATCCTGGGTTAAGTTTCGCGTGCTTAGCTAGACAAAGTTGAAGGATATTTCCTGCATTAGCTGTGCTATGTTGTCTTGTAAATTCCTCTCTTTCTTCGGGTATAAATGAGTAGAAAGGTTTCCCTTTTGTGTTAAAATGTTTGAAAGGATATCTTATAAAAAAATACAAATATTCTATCCGCATCCCTCTCTCTCTATATACATCCGTCGCAAACAAAATACATTAACCATAAAATATTTGCTTACAACAAGAAATGACTTTTGAAAGGACGTAAAATAGTAAGGTGTGAATCCAGCCGCTCTTAAGTTGGTTTCTCGATCTACCTACTAACTATTAACCGTTGCAGCTTATGAATATGGTGATTCATCCTTTGGCAGGGATGAAGATCAATCAACGGCTTGCTGAGAGAAAGGAAAAAAAAAAGAAAAGAAGAAGAAGCCAATTATAAGGTTCATAATTTCAGATAATTGATGATTGTGTTTACGTGGTAAAGTGAAAAGATTTTCATTGATGGTATGATAGTATCTTGGATGTCAGGGAGTGAGGACAAGTGGATCCAGATTCTCTGCTGTAACCCATGGTTACAGCAGGGTGCTGTACCCATTTCTGTAACCCATGGTTACAGCAGGAGAGAACTCTCTCTCTTCCCTCTCTTTCTCTCACAAAAATGAGTACAACACTCTGCTATAACCATGAGTTACAACAGAAAATCTCTATCCATGACAAGTATATAACGTAATAATTCCAGAGAATCAACCAGACAATCGACAAAAAGGGCCCAGCCCAGTTGATCCAACGGTAGGGTCGATCAACATTAATGTGGGTTGTTTGGGTTGGCCCACCATATATAGTTATCACCATATATACCACATCCTCCTTCCTGCCCACAAGCTTGCATTTTGCCTTACAATCAAATTTACTTTTTTTTTAACATATTATATGCCCTCTCTCACCATGACATCCTCCTCCTGTCTTAGTCCCTCACATTTTACTAAAAACTAAAAACTCTTCGTGTCTTGGTCCCTCGCATTTTACTTTTGGTCTTTAACATCTCCTCTTTTTCCTTCTCTTTCTTTTTATGTCAAAAAAATGAATTGACCACGCTTCTTCGATTTGAGATGATGATTGATGGTTGTGGATAGGGCTGAGCGAAAGAATCAGTGATATCGATCCAACAGTTGGAATTGAACTGTCCAGTCCAATCAGTCATAATCTGATAAATATTACAGGCGGTTGAGTTTATCTTTCGAACAACCGAATGTATGATTTAATTGTTCGCTTTGATTTTTTAGTATCTGATTCACGCTAAACCGAAACAGATATATATATAAACACTTTTCCACCATTATTCAAACTTTAACCCAACTCTAATTACTAGCGATTATCGGCGATATTTCTCGTTTAGCTTTAACTTACATATGCTTGCTTTCTACGAATTCTCTCTCTTTCATTTGTTGACTTTGTTCTAAGTATCCAAAAACTAGTCGCAATCGCAAATATAATAAAAGCCCAATAGTCATATAACAAGTCTAAACAAAGTCCAAGCTAGTCAACTTGTTCACACGATCCATCTAATCCTTCCAACCCGCTAAAATTAAATTGCTGACACATCGAACCGTCCAATTTTGATTTGAATATTTTTAGTTGCAAACAGATGTTGCACGATCCGATTTCATATTCAGCCCCCCTTAGTCACAAATTATTGCATGTCTGTGACATACAAGGGAGGCTCGAAGCGGGGACAAAATGGAACAAAAGGTGTCCGGTATTACATCAAGCGCTCGCGGACTAAGTGGAACCATATACAACATTTTCTCTTCAATAAGTGCGACTTTTTCTTTTGTCAATGTCAGGTCATTCCTCCTCTCATATCGGGGCCCAAATCTGACTCTGGCTCTCACTTTGAAAAGAAAATGGTGGGTCAAGTGCCTTTACAAAGAAGAGCAATCAGCACCCATACATCAGCTTTATCCAATGGCATACTGCCCAGTGAGTTAATCGAGGTTCTGGGTAAAGATGGTTTACCTGACCTCTTTACTTAAACTGGTCCTAAGACGCACATCCCCACTTTCAGTGGGTCTGGCAGAAGCCCAAACCATGGATTTGAGAGTAGTCCAAACGCTTGCATTTCAGTATAAGCCCAGCTTATCTTTAGCCCAATTTAAGCACGTTGAATAGTTTTCTTCTCAAAAAATGCATACATAAACGTCAAATATTTGCATTTGCGAGAAGTATATTGAAAGAGAACAGGAGAGAATCCAATTGTGCCAAACAAACCCTTCATAAATCAGCTAAATTCTTTTTTCTTTTGGTAATAATACGCAAGGAAACGTAGAAATTACATGGCTATATCGCCAGTGCGATGAATGCCACGTGCATCTAAATTCTTAGGTTGAACAAAGAAAAAGTGAATAAAAGGTTAATTGATTCACTGGTGTCACATATGGTATAGTTTTTGGCATTGTAACAAGACTTGGAATCGGTTTCTGCCAACACCAAGAATTTAGACTGAGCTAGGGCAACACACTGGTGTGCAGTCCAAGCACAAAATTCACTTGATTAACGCTATAATGCTACATAAACCAAGTAATTCATAAACCTAAGTGTGAATACACAGGATTCCAAATCAATGGTTGATTTTGTAAGATCATTTAGTTTTGAGTTAATTACGCGGTTGACCACTGTACTATTAGGCAAATTTCACTTTGACCACTGAACTTTGATTTGTGTCAAAGTGACCACTGAATTCTTCAATTGATCTCAATTGGGTTACTCCGTCAATTTTGGTCCGTTAACTGCTCATGTGCAAGGCACATGGAGCTTAAATTAGGGGCAAAATCGTCAAAACATAAAGAATATTGGATCTCTTTTACTTTTCTAAATTTCTTTCTCTTTCTCTCTTCTTCCTCCTCCGATCCCCACTACCCACCACCCTATCCAACCACCAAAACTACCCAACCTCTAGCAGTCATCAATGTCCAACCACCGCCACCACCACTAGCCCTTACCCACAAGCAGTGACCACCGCCGCTGCCGTTAACTACCTCCCCTTCCCCTTCCTTCCCTCATTGTTTATTTCAACCCCAGTCCCATTTCCGGTCGATCTCCGTCCCCCTTCCCCTCCCTTTTCCATCAATCTCATTCCCCCTCACTCGTGTTCACAGCCCCATTTCGGATTTGTGGAACACGGTGGCCATGATCGCCGCTCTCATCTACTCTCCTCCCGACTACACTCGGCCCAACGACAAGAAGAAACAATTACCTCCGCGCTAGAAGATCCAGCGCCCACATCTCCAAATCCTCCAACAGTCAGTTCTTTATCATCTACCCTCATCTGGGTTTTCTATTTTTTCGTGTTGCGCTGCTTATCTAGTCTCCTTGTGTTGTGGTTCACTTTGTTGGAAAAAATAAGAACAATACAATGAATGTAACAGAGGAAACAGAGAAGAAAAACAGAGAAAACTTATTGAATTTGACCCATGAGTGATATGGAGCTCACTGTCCTCAATACCAAATTCGCCCTCTTTTCCATTGATTCTGCAGTGGTCCAAGTCTAGGACTGGCGTCCAGGATCCAACGGTCTTCTGCTTTCAGTAGTTTGCACAAACCATCATAACTCGTTATGGTGGTGGCACATATTGGTTTGCTCGCGGTGGGCAATCTGGGTTTGGCGGTGGGGTGGTTGCGGGTTCATTGATGACAGTGGTGGTGGTGGTGGTGTTGGTGGTTGGTTTAGGCTGGTTTGTTGATGATTGTGGTTACAGCTGGTGTGGTGATGGGTGCCTGTGCTGTGAGGGAGAGGCGGTAATTGGGTTGGTAGTGTTTGGAAATGGGTATGTTTTAGAGAGAGAGTCAAGAGGATTGTAGAGAAGAGTGGGAGTTAGCTGGTTGGAAATGGAATGACAAATTTACCCCCGAATGAAGTCATTTAACGGACTTAGGCTTGACAGAACCTAACGGAATGACTTAATTGAACAAATTAAAGAGTTCAATGGTCACTTTGACACAAATCAAAGTTCAGTGGTCAAAGTGAAATTTGCCTAATAGTACAGTGGTCAACCGCGTAATTAACTCTTTAGTTTTTCCATTTGAATAAGAAGGACAAGGGGCATACCTCTCTTCAGTGTTACAAAGGTGTATACTGTCAATAGATACAGGTTCATGTACAAGCACATAAGGGTACTCTTCTAGAGGTAGAAGTCGCTTTGTTTTGACTGTGCTTTGAGGTCCTTCAATTTCTTCAATATATTTGTGAAGTAGTCCTGCAGATATTTCTCTAGCGAGGCAACGTCTTTTGAATCCACTCCGAGAAGTTTATACGTCTCTGTCATTGGAACAGAGAATACAGTATCGCTCGAAAGAACCTACAATGATCCCCACACAAGATGTTAGCGTTCACTTGAACGGTACAGTTAGAAAGCTTTTCCATCCTCCAGAGGCCATAGCCAACCAACCTACTTAATGGATGATTTATACCTCTGAAAACGCCAATCGATCTGCAACATCATTTGTCCATTCAAAAAACCTAGTCAGCTGGCGGGTGAATTTCAAAACTGAGACAGGGACTGTAGTCACGTTTGCATCTTGCCCTGCAAGCCTCTCACACAACGCTATCACCTGGCAAAGAAAGGCACTCTTTACATTATGAGAAACAAACTGTTTTCTCCCATTGAAGTCTAGGCTATGAAAGTAAACATAGTGCAACTATGTACTTCAATCTTATACTAGACTTGTGAATTCAACTTGTAGCAATCAATATGCACGTGGAAACCAAATTGAGAGAGACCATTCAATTGTCATGCATGAAATCTGAGAAAAACTACATCTAATATGACAAAGATTGAGTAACAAAGAAAACGTCTGGGATATATTTCAGTATTTGACAAACTCAAGATGTTGCACTTTACCTCTTGGTTTGTCCATGCACGAGGCCCGGCAAAAGTTAGAAGCTTCCCACTAACGTTTTCGTTTCTTAAAGCAATAAAAGTCAGTCGAGCTATATCCTGAAAAATACCGGAAGCTTGCTTAAACCTCATCAGTAATCAAGCAACCAAACAGGGACAAGTTTTGCACATTACTTGGGTATCCATGTAAGCTATTCGTGTCGGAGCATCCGTTCCCCAGACAGATTTATCTTCCAATATAGGGACTGCATACTGTCCTATCAACCCCTGGATGAGATGGAAACAAAAATCCAAACTTGTAAGCAAAGATATCATGCGTAAACAGATTACAATTGAAATGTGGAAAACTTATTTCGAAAAAATTCCGTGAGGTAGCTATACCCGCTCTGTGAAAAGTCTTTGCCTACTGTGTTGCATATTGTGACGTTTTGTGCACGTGCATATCACATAGGCACCATTACGTGCACTATTATTGCAGAAAAAATTAGTTGCCTGCTGCGTTAACGTTTGTACCAACCTACCTAGGTAATGTTCAACAAGAAATACATATTTTTTACCTTTCGTTTCTTTCTTGCTTAAACTGAAGAATACTTATATTCTCTGGGGAAGATGATCGTGGCACAGTTAGGCATACGGCTTGCAAATGAACTAAGCAATTGTTCTGGCAACAAGATCATTAGAAAGTGTGTCCAGAACTTCAATTCAGGTAAAATTTACCTGCATGAAGCCACATAACCGGATAATGGTGTGGTTTATGCCCGAATCTTGAAGAAACTTTTCAGTGCAATACTTGATCTGCATCAGTGGAACCTCGGGATGCTTGTCACAGTTGTGAATTGAATAAAATATGAATTTCTGGATTCCCATTGCTTTTGCACATTGAATGAGAGCAACCTTTCCTTCCCAATCTACCTAAATAAAAGATGGGATTAAAATAACTAAGACATGTTACACTGAAGTAAATTCAGAATCAGTGTTAGGGCAAGCATTTTACAAGAACTTCTTAAGCTCGTTGATGTTCCCAATATAAACCTCAATTACTACTCTTTAAGCTATCTCTGATATTGTTCCATACTACGAGAACTACCAAATAAATCAAGAGTCAGGATGCTTACAGTTTTAATGGGCTCCTCAGGACGTCCTGTAGCACAGTCAATGATGGTGTGGACACCAACCAATGTTGCAGGTATCGTCTCAGGTTTGCTTAGGTCTGCCTGCTCAGAAACAATTCAAACAATCAATACCTCATTTTCCGCAGATAAACTGATTTTATTGGCAAAAGGATGGATACAGGGAGGGTATACTAAAATTGGGATCCTCGCCTGTCCACTATGGCATATGATAAACAAAACCCATCATATTCTATAGCGGACGGGTGTATGGCAATGGCATGAACCAATTTGTTCTTGTTATTCTATCGAGAACTTATACTTGATTAGACAACTCAGATTCCTCCTAATATCGGTCAAGGTGTCAACTAACACCCACTTAAGGTGAGAGACTAACTATTGGCTTGATCTCGCCCTCTATAATCATCTCTATCATAGAAGGCACTCGCAGTCGAAAACCGCCCTTGATCTTGCCTGTGGAAGCTATAATTTGATAGTCCTCTGCAAACTCTATTTATCTCCTGAATGATCATACACACTCCACCTCATCTCATAGCTATGAAAGAGTATCTTCCAGATGCCATTTCTAGGAGGGACCAAAAGCTGGTACTCTGCTCCATGACGTATTGTTGGAAGTATCCAGTCTCATGTAGTGAGAGTCCCATACCATTATGATTGTTCCAGATATACAGCACAGAGCTGCAATAGCAAGTTTCCTGGAGTCAAAAGCTTAGCAACTTCCCTCCATGACCATTCTGTCAATAGTTCTGTTTTGTGTGGCAAAGCCCGATGTCTGCCTTGCCATGTCACACATTTTTGAATTAAATAAGTATACCCATTGGTAGCGCATCTATCCTAACCTCTTCAAACAATCATTAGTATTTACCATCATTTCCACTAAATACAGCAAAAGCATAACGTTGCGAGGTTACACGTGCAAACATACATTTCCAGCACTAATGCTGGCAATTTTATTTCACAAAACGTTATAGCATTCTAGAGGGAAAGGGTCGTCACCATATAGTTCACACTTAGCGGCAAATCTCAATTTTAGCAACTAATATACAATCTCAATTAACTCATTGATTGGTTGGTTGGTTGATCCTCAAGATTGATAAACTGGAAAGCTACTGTGTAAGGACTACTGAACTAAAATGTGCACAGCTTTAGGAGATAGGAGGAAAAGGTTGCAAAGAAAGGCGTACATACATTGACTACGATGGCACCCCAATCGCGAAGGAAGTCAGCAGGGGCAGGCCTAGGCCTGACGAGGCAGCGGACGTCGTAGCCCTCGTCCAGTGCCCGCCGGACCACCTGCCTTCCGAGCGTCCCGGTGGCACCCACCACCAATATGGTGGTTGGCCTAACCGGTGTTCCCGGTGCCAGATTAGCTGCCGCGGCGGTGCATTTCACTAGCAATGGCTGCACTTGCACGCACCCTCCTCCCCCTGATCAACATCATGCATCACATAATCTCTAATTCGTCAGTTTTGCTTCCATCAAATTAGGAACTTCAGTAACAATTGACAATGTGCGTTGCTAACTAAACTCGGCATTACGCCTAACATCGCTTCTAATTACTTCACTATGCCTCCGACTGATTAGGAACGACATTGAAAAACCTACAGCTTTTGTAGAATTATAACTAGAAAAGTACCTCCCGGACTGAGAGATGGATAGGAGGAGGACGAAGGGGCGGAAATTATGTCAGCTGCAAGGGTGCGCCTCCAGGACAGTGAGCCGTGGCGGGAAGGAGAAGCGGTTCTGCTGCGGGTGGTGCAAGGTGTCACAAGCTGTGTGGGCAGTATCAGCGCCATTTGCGGACGCTTAATATTCTACTTTCCTCTTTACTGCAGTGCAGTGTGTGTGTGTGTGTACGTATCGGGTCTACAAGTGCAAAAGACACAGAGAGGGGGGAAGAAGAAGAAGAAGAAGGACAATGGATCGGAATCCTGCCACGTCCTTCTCCCGTTTGGATTACGATATTTTTGCTCGCTTCTCCCAGCTCAGCCTCAGCTGACACTTGCCCCTGCTAAACTGCGCCTTTCGCTTGTTGGCTGCCATCTCTCACACGTGCCGCCAACCTCGCCTTTTCCTTTCGGATATATATATATATTTGCATACATGTAACCAAAAAATATATATATTTGCATACAGACCTCCTATTACTTTTTTTTTACAAACGGCTTCGCAGTTAGGGTGGTTTTTTTTCGCGAATCCAACATAATATCATGATTGAGAGCCGTTCGTAACAAAAAGAAATAGAGATGGATTTTTGTAACTTGTCCAAATTACGAAGTTCTTTTTCTACAATTTCTCCCATTCACATCTCTCCACAGTTTATGTACATAATGCAATGGAACCAATTAATAAGATGAGAGAAAAATGAAATTTTAACCATCTATTTTCTGAAAGTGCCTCTGTCTCGTAATACCTTATTTGTCCGTTACTTCACATTATTTATATCACCGTTACACTGCATATTTTCCAAGTACAAGATCTGCTTGTTTGTATAAATAATGCGGTGCAAATGATGTAGAAATAAGACTAGGGTAGTGCTACTCCATCTTTATGTGCTTTTTTTAGTGACAAATATAGGAGGGAATACTATATAAAAATAGGTAGAAAAATCTTTTCTATTAAGTTATTGTAAAATCTCACCCACTATTGTCCCAGATGTTCTGTTGCACTCATATTTTTCTTGATTTAATCACGGAAAAAAAAAAAAAATTCAGCTTGGGCTACGAAGGTTGATCGTAATTGTAGTCACAATGCTTGGGCCAGAGGGCCAATGAACTTCAGAAGAATATATTTTCAGATGTCACCCCGTACCAACCAAGTCGTTGTAGTATAGTGGTAAGTATTCCCGCCTGTCACGCGGGTGACCCGGGTTCGATCCCCGGCAACGGCGAGTACTTTTTTTTATGTTCCACAGAAAAAGAAAAGAGATAATTACCAAATGGCTTTTACAGCATTTCCTCTTTAATTTCTATTTTCAACCGCCTTGGTACTGCTTGTTCTTCTTATGCCGTGTACATCAACACATTGCAGTGTCCGAAATTTTGTGTCGCGTGTTTCCTTGTGAACACAAAAGCCCTTAAACACCACTATCCTTAATGCTAATGCCAAAATTCATGTACAAGGTTTAATAACTAAACGGAATTCCCAAAAAGAGAGAGCTGTAGGTGCAAACAAAAGCTAACTAAACAAGAAACCCCCCCAGAAAACACAATATACCAACCTTTACAGTGCTTTTGCAAAACCGTCCCATCGCATACCTATGTGTTTTTGCCTCGGATTAAAGTGAAGAATCATCAACTTAACTCTTTGCAGTTCAGCCTCTCCCTCAGGCTGCACACCATTTGAAAGCTTGCAGCTGAACTATTCCTTTTTCGGACAGTAAGCTCAGCTACTCAGCTGGCTAGGCCTCTATATACAAACTTCCTTCTCTTGTCACGGCTGCTTTAGCCAAATAAAATGTTTTCTCCAACAGGGGCTATGATTTTTTTTTTTGAGAAAAACGGTTCGGTGAACTACTCTCTACTCTAACCTTAGTCCGAGAATATCTCTTCTAATACTGGTTGTTCAGATTTCAGAAGACCAGAATCCAAATCCATTCCATCAGGCAATCCTCTCCTTCCAATTCTAACGTCACTTTCCGTGTAATCTGTCTCGGGCCAATCCTGGTCATCCTCGGTAAGCTGCTCATCTACTTCACTACTGTCTGTACTATTTTCCACATCATTCATTTGGCTGGTGCTGGTCTGAATTTCCGCTTTTGAGTCTTCTCTAGCACTGGCCTCCGAACTTTCACAAATGCAGGATGATGGATTTTCGTGAAACTCACCCCTGCCTGGCCTTACTTCGTTTGGTTCTCCCATAAACCCAATCTGAAAAGTTCGAACTTTGGAGGCAAATGCTTCCCAGGTAATGTTATATCGATTCATGAACAAGCGATAAAGCTTTTTAGCATTTGGACGGATTGTTGGTTTGTGCCCAAAGTATCTCCTGCATTAAGAAAACACAATTGAAATATCACTGATTGGTTGAAATGCCCTCTATCCTGTGGTTGCCTCCCTCTGTATATACAGATACAAGGATGCTGTTGCAAACAACTTCAAGGTAAAAAGAGTAGAAAATGGCCGTATTGCTAGAAAAGTAAAACAACTATTTCAAAAACTAAACGTTTCCTTGAAGCATGTGGTACTTCCTTTTGAGGAAGTTCCTCAAAACTTAAGTCATTTGAAGTCATAACCATTTCAATTAAGGAAGGATCTTCAACTAAAAGCCAAGCTTATTATAGCGCCCAAGTCCAAGTGCAAATACTTGAGAAAAAATTAGCATACCTTCTTCCGGCTAACATTCTAGCCATGTTACCATTATTGTTGGTGACAAAAACATCGCTCTCGTCACAAACAATGAAATCAAGGGCTGCCATGCGAGAAGAATAAGATGAGAATTGTGCCAACTCTTCCTTGGTGGCAATAGTCTCTTTTGAATGAAAATTTGGGAAGAGAGCTTTCAGGGGAGCCAGCGTCTCTTCACCTCCATATACTTCACCAGATGCCACATAAATGTGAACATCATTGCCATACCCCAATGCTCTCAGCATAAGACCAACTTCCTCAGGAGTTAGTGGACATTTTCCATGCCTGCGTTCCTTGTCAGGGTTTCTTGCCTGCGTGACATGTAAGAATAAGCATCCAAGGCACCATAACATCGAATCGAAAATGCATTATCCTTTGTTAAACAGCATAGCATTACATGTAAAGTTTTCCACCGCTTCCGTATTGCGCCTAGTTCTTTTCTTTCCTTCTCTCCACCACCATAATAGCATCCAGAGAACGCCAGCATATCAGATTCAAACCTACAACACGACACATTTATTTGCATAAAGAAACTTCTCACATTATATGCAGGGCAAAAAGCTTTCCTCAGTAGTTACGACCCCCGACAAAGTCAACTCCAATCCATAAAGCAAAATTCTTATGCATACCCATCCATATACTGATTAACGGGCCATTACACCAGCGCACATGCTTGCAGGGCCGTATTTGGTGTATACTTTAGAGTGACAAGTTTTCCCTTACAAACATACATCCCCTTAGGACAGACCTGAGTGCAGGCACATACTTTCTGTATTTTGAACTAAGAAGTTTATTTGCCTTCAAAGACTACGGAGTACGGAGAGGAAGTAAGAAAAAGTATAAAGGGTTGAAAGCGACCAAACAAAAACTACGGACAGGAAGTATGAAAAACTATAAAGGGTTGAAAGTGATAAAAACTTATGCATATACATGTAACAACAGGTTAATTGATAGTCCGATGCACTTTACCTCAAGTGAAGGGCAATGAAATGCTTGCTTTTCATTCTCATCCTTTCAACCAATGTTTTACCCATTCCAAGAATAGAACCAGTAAACTTCAAGGCATGGTAATTAACTCTACATCTGAGCTTCTGTAAATCTGAGTCCAACCGATTTGCAAGCCTGTAATCAAACTTTGTAAGCTGAACAACCTGCACCGTGAAACCATGGCCACCTTCAGGAGTCAATTCTCAATAGATAAGTTTTTTCTTGATAGCATAGAGGTAAAGATTTAACACAAGCAAAAGGTAGCAATATACTAGCATAAATTTAGTTCGCAATCTTAATAATGCCGAACGCGACAATAATTTAGAGATTCACACCAGTGAAGTTCCTCCATACACATACAATCGCCATTGTATAACCATCATTATGTTCCCCAGTCCTCAATAAATTGCCTTTTATGAACTATCTTACAAATTCTACCTAGGTACATGAATGTAATGGCTTGCAATTTTACTCAGCCTCGTTCCAGATGAACTTCACTGGCTGATCAAAGGTGATGCAAGCCTAGGACAATCAGGTCTTATGGGTTCGGGCATCAAACTTACAAATGCCTTAAATAGGGTGCAAGGAAAAGAGGGCGTGATGAAGGGCCACACTCTGTCCTCAAACATAAAAAAAAGGCAAAGCAGAAAAGTTAAACAAGAATTGTAATATACCATGCAGGTTTAAGGCAAATGCAATATGGAACTCAAAAACATTAAGACATGGTAAAACAAGCATCCAACAATCATTATTATGATTTATGAACAAGGAAATAGAACCTTATTTTGAGGAACAGATTACTTACATGCTTTTTGTTAAGAAGAGGTAATATACGGTTCAGATAGCATTTTGGATTGCACTTCCTCGGTACACGCGTTCGTTGAGGAGTCATAGCTTTTCCTCCTCTTTCTGGGAGCTGTTCAATTATTTCAACGTCTTTTGTGAGATACGATATGAACCAGTCAACATCAAAAATTTCCGAAAAGTTGCTGCAGAAGATAAAGGGATGATATAAGTGCACAGATAGATACATTCCAGAAGGGAAACAATCAGACCAAAAAATGGATAATTCACCAACCTTTTATCCTTCCAATAAGATTTCTGGTCCAGCTTTGGAACAACAAGAGTGGCATTTAATATATGGGCTGCGACAACAGCATCTGTTATCTGCAGCCACCAGAAATACAATATGCTCAACATTAGAACACTCTGTTTGAATGTTTTGACATTCTTGCACACACATCAAACATCACAATTATCAAGTCGTCATATTGGGGAGTTCAGCTGACTGCCAATTGTACTTGCACAAGAGGATAGCTATGATAATGTGACCTATACAATCTTTTTTTTTTTATAATTAAAATTTCTAGTCATAAAATAGCACCAAAGGGGATGCAATCCATAGCAGATACAAACTCAGCTATGAAAACACAGCCATAAACTGTCCAAAAACGCCAACAAGGCCTCACGGGAGGCAAAGAACTCCCTCTCAGCCCAGCAAAAAAGTGAAGACAGAAAAGAAGCCTTTAACAAATTGACAGGCAGCTCCACGCCCTCAAAAGCTCTCCTCTTCCTCTCTCTCCAGACACCAAAAGAGGTATGGAACAATCAAACTCCATAGCCTTAAACCCTTTTTGTCCTCTTGAAAAGCGACCCACACCTCAACATCTCCACTACTGAGCAAGGAATTACCCAATGTAAGCCAAAAGACCGAACACAATATCCCAAATTCTGCTGGCAACCGAACAATGGAGAAGAAGGTGGTCTACCGACTCACCATTGGCTTTACACATACAACACCAATTAACATACACTATTCCTCTCTTCCACAGATTCTCCCCCGTAAGAATAGCACCATTTACAGCCTCCAACTTGTACAAGAGTTCCAGAAAATTGGACATGAAGCCTACTCCCAATCATGAAAGCTCCTCCTGAAGGTAGGATTCCAAGCAGAGCCTTTGCTAGATACTGTAAGCAACTGACACACTTTGCCAAACTGTGGAAAAATTAAGTACAAACAATCACTTAACAATCACAAGCATGCATCTTGTGGAAATAATTATAGACTCTCGTCTTCAGCTTCCAATCAGAAGCATGCATCTTGTCTGCGACTCTGATTGTAGCAGTTCTCCACCGCGTAGTTGAAAGGTAAGTGTCTGGCCCATGTCTGAATAGCCTTTAACAGTATTGGTACTGTTCCATCATCTCACAAATCCTTTCTGTCGGCTCTGCTCCATCAGCAACTTGACAAACAATAAGAGTGCTTACTCCAGTGGCTGAGGCTATTGCCAAATATTAGTCTCTCTTATTTCTCGCGGAATGTGCTATCTTCTATTTGTCCCATACATGTCTCTGCCAGTAGAGACTGCTTTGCCAACAAGGCATTATATTGGCAATTGGCTAGTACTAACAGCTCATTTTGCTTCTCTCCAAAATTTTCCAGTTTCGCACAATTCGTATCCTAATATTATGTTTTTGACAATGGGATATTTGGCTTGGGAGGAGTCATGCGACTATGTCACCCTATTCCATTGACTTTGACTGCTGTGATTCCAAAATTTAAGAGTTTGGTTCAGGATTTACTTTCATGACTATTCGCCATCTACTAGGAATTTACTTACGTGATTCCAAACTTCAAACTTTCCTATCAAGTCTTCCTCAACTCCAGAAGGCCCCAGTGCAGTTTTGAACTGCATTTTGATGCATCTTCTAGACAAATGTTATGTAGCCACTATTAAACATAGCAGAGGCTCGGTTGTATTAGCATTACCTCATCCATTGGTCGATGAACACAATAGAGAAGCTCAAGCTCTTTTTTACAGTCTTTCCATCTGTGCCAATTTTAACAGTCTTTTTTACAGTTTTGAAAGGTCTACGCACATTCTTTTACAAAAATCGTGTACCATGAATGGGCCGGCATGCCAACATAACTCCAGTAATTTCTTTCAGGGGGATGAGGAATAAAGATAGTTACAAATAATAATGACAATATGATATTCGAACAGCTTTAACTTGAACTCAGCAAATGCATGAAAATATGGTGGAGCCAGAGTATTCTTTGCAGAATTGCCATTACTATCTCTGAGTAAAACAAATCACTCAAGCAAGCGGTTCAGAAAAGTTACCCCTGTTCGTTGTTGATTTAAGCCTCCACTGGTTGCGATCATCAAGTATCTGTCCGGATGTGTGCTAACTGCAGCAGCTGCAGAGTTGGATACATAAAATTAAAGCGAATCATCAAACACAAAAAACAAGCACCCCTCTATTCACATTCACAGCTGAAATCAAAGGGACTGACAAGGAACTATTAATAAATATCAGTAACGACTTTGAGCTTCTAATAAATCAGGTAAAGTTAAAGTAAAGGTTCCAAATAATAGTGCAACTTAAAAGTCAAATCACAGGGAGACTAACTGAGAAAGTGATCACTGGCATTGCTGCAGCCATAATAGAAGTTGGATTGCCTCGAAGTCCATAAGTCACGGCCTGCACTCCCTCCACTCGCCTAACAATCAAAGATCACAAGCAAAATCAAACTCGATAGAAAGAAAAGAGGAATATCAATTAAACAGAATAGCATCAACTTATGACGCTAACCGGAACGTGAAAGACTATCTCATTTTCCAATTTGCTGCCGACCTCCACTCCAATGCGGTGATTAAACTGCACAGACAAAGCAAGAGTTAGACGAGACAACAAATCGTCATTAAGAAAAGCAACAAAAAAAAAAAAAAAAGGACGAAACAAAAGAATACCGGGATAAGGTGGAGGTGGTTGTTAGTGATCGGAGGGTAGAGAAATGACAGGACGGCGAGGAAGAAGAGAAGGCAGCCGGCGATGACGGAGAGGAGTAGTGGAAGGGAGTCGTGGAGGAGACGGCGTCGGCGCCGGAAGAACGCGCCGTGGATGATCCTGACTCCAACGAACACCGTGTTATCCCGTTTCTTCTTCTTCATGGCGGCGACTGCAACGTCGTTGGTGGCGGTGGTGAGAGACAGAGAGGGGAGAGAGAGAGAGAGAGCTAGGAACGAGTCCAGCAGTAACGCTTGTTCCTCCTCTGCAACAACGATACCAACGACAACGTTTGTAAGCGCATACAAATACAACAAACAATCAGTTTTTTATTTCATTTTTTTTATTTCCCCCAGATACAAACAAAATTTTTGGTTCACCTAAAAGAGCCCTTCCCCGAATGAAATCGCGCGTAAATCTTACTTGGCTTCACGCCCGTGTGCTAACTCGCACGGCCCATCGTCAGCCCACGAAGCACTAGGATGCGGCCACCTCACAGAAGATCAGCATGTGGACCCCAGGCGCAGGTGTACCTTCTAAGCAAGACCAGAATATGTCCGGACCCACCTACAATTAATCTGCAATCCGACGTGGGTCCCTCCGGTTGGTCCGCCAAACTGCAAGCACAGGTGGATTTGGATTTGGGGTTGGGGGAGAGTAGCGAGCCAAATGGTTCCCCAGACGCAAAATGCTCCGGCGGAATCTTTTGTAACAGCCGGTGGCCCTCGTCACGTGCGCTGCACGTTGCGCTCTGACCGTTCACGGTGGAACCCGTCGCCGTCGCGTCTTAAATTTGGATTTGAGGCAGCATCTGAGACCAGGTCGGAGGTCGGCCCTCGGTTGGGCCGTCATAATATATCGGTTGATTATTCATGTGTTTACGTGCTTTAAGGTGCGTGGGAGTGCAGTGCAGTGCTGCTACTCATTTTATTATTATGGTTTGTGACCTCGATAATAACGCGTTGCAATGCAATTTCAATTGTTTTGTTTAGGAACTCTAACGTAATGGCAACCGTTACGAGTAGATAAGATAAAAAGAATTATAAAATTTTAGACCTCTTACGGTTTAAAAATTCTTTCTTGTTGTTAAATCTCACTCACTCGCTCATTACACTACGTTATGTTTATCATCGTTAAATTGAAAATTTTCTCGTGACACACAGTGTTTGAAAAATCAATAGCGAAAGTATTTTATGTCTGAACACGATTTTCTTTTATGTATTTTTTGATAGCGATATGACTGCAAAGAATCTTATTTTTAAACATAATTTTTTTTTTATGTATCTTTTGACGGCGATATGACGTGGAGACAAGTATACTCCACCAGAAAATAGATTTTAATTCGAGAGATTGTACTAAAGCTATTTGTTGTGAATTGAAATGATAAAGAAATGCGGTCAACTATGCAACGACATGTACGTATGTGCACATTAATATTTTACATATATATACCAATTCATATATACTATTACATACCTAACACGAAGCTGTCATTTGGAAGAAGGAATATCAACTCAAATGTAATATGAGAGGGACACCGATGTTAACTAACTATTTAAAAACGAAGAAGTTCTTTTGTAGGAGGCAAATGTCAAACCTTTGCTTGTTGGATTACTTCAATGACAAATATCATTCCAACTTGTTCATTTGCTTCGTTAAGTACGTTTTCTTTGCTAAAACATTTTTTTGTGTGAAATAAATTTGATAGTGGATTTAATATTTTTTTCATTACATAGTTATAGTGCATTAGTAATAGTCCTACAGTTTTATGTCGAAATGAGTATGTAGAATATGACTATGTTCTGTTAGCTTATTTCTGATAGTGTCAATTTTTTCTAATAAAATTTCTTGCAGCCGCTCAGAAGAAAAAGTACGGATATCGTTGTCAATTTCTTGTGGGTTGCATAGAGAGTTCCTTAACAAGTTCTTGAAGCGTCAATCTCTAACATGATAGCACATGATTTGTCTGAAAAGTCTCAGAAGTTAAGAGAGAGTTTGAATTTGTGCTACGAAGCCGTCATAGATTGACATTGACTATAAATGATAGTCCCTCAATGTTTTAGAAAACGATGGTCTAAGTTAATGCCAATGTTGTACCCCTTAGTATTTGGTCCAAATGAGGCTAGAGAACCTAGGACTTTATTCTTGTGAGAGAGAAGAGACCCCCGCTCTTCATAGCAAAAGCAGTGACACAGCAGGGGTAGAGCCATTAAAATCAGTTCCATGGGCGTGTCAATTTCTGCAAAGGAAATTCGCACGCTCCTGGGCGCACAGGGTAGGTAAGTTTATGCGATAACTGGTTGATACAGTACTTCACTTTTGACCTCTTTAACTTTATTTTTATCATAACACATAAATTAATGTTACCAAAAGATATTAAAAAGGACTCGAAACAAAAAATAGAGTATAAGCGGCGAAAAGGGTATATGAATATCTAGAGGCCGATGCCCGGAGGGGTTGGAGGGACATCGGACCCCCCTCATTTCTGGAGAAAACCCAGTTGGGTTTATAACTTCCTGGAAGTAGCAGGCCTTAAAACCCATTACAAACTTGGTTTTGGTTTGTAATGGGTTTTATTTGCCAAAAGATGTGGGATATATTGCAATGGGGCTTATTTCGTTATTGCAACAAGATTTTGGTTTATTAATTAGAATATTTAAGCCCATTAGGTAGATATCGGCCCGTTCTAAATGTCACGAAGCATCAATTTAGTCCGGGTCGGGTCCATAATAGACTGAAATTGATGCTCCCAATCTCGGCCCAAACTCAATGTGGGTTTGGAAAGTTACTCACTCCAAGCATTAGTCTCTGACGACCCTAATAAGTTTGGGCCGGGTAAGAGGGTTTGGGCCTTTCCGTGAAAGATGAGTAAGTTGCACTCCTCGTCGAAGATTACCCGTCCACCGAATCCAATTCCAGTTTCCAGTGTTTAGTTGTGAAGATCGGAATGCTTGCGGAAGTGGAAGTGTACCTTTGATGACTTATTAAACCCGACATTCTGTGGTCTCTTTCGTTGGTTGTCTCGCTGTCGGAAATCTGTCGTTATTTTGCTAGAGTCACTTTGAGAATTTCACAAATTAAAAACTAAGTGCACTCTCTTGCACACTAGGGTGAGAAGAATTTGTTGGTGGAATTCATTTTAGCCCTAGAGAAGATGGATATATTAAAAGAGAGTGGACATGTGCTGAGGGAACCATCGTAACGGTTCTTTAGTGACGGTTGGTAACAGTCAAATCACTTACTACTGCTCCCAAATAATTGGAGCCCCTCTGTTGCCCCCCATTGGTCGTATCAGAATCAAATCGAAAATGAGATTTCCTACGAGTCGTATATCAAAATGGTCTTCTCTGTGTTTATATATTTATGAATATAAAGGTTGAATGGCGAAATGTTATGCACGCAATGTGCTGGGAAGGCGTGGAAGTCAATCCCACCATGTGTGCGTTGGATTAAGATCCTCTGTTGTACAACAGAGATACTGTACATCATTTAGCGTCAAAAGATTGTCATTGAAAGTATTTTGTCGCTGTTACTAAAATTTATCTAAAAAATATTTAGCGACGTTTTGTGGGTACAGCATCTCTGCTGTACAGCAGAGGAATCCGTGTGCGTTGGGTCATTTTGGAGAAATTAAAAAACAGAGCTTTTTGAGGGTTGGAACTTGGAACTGCAACTTCCTTGTGAGAAACATCGGTGTACTACTTTTTTTTTTCTTTTCTTTCTCTGATGTACGTAGGTTTACCACATGGCAGTTTTTCTGAAGCTTTAACTCAATAATAAAAAAGAGTTTCCACCAAGCATGAGGAGAACCGGCCATTTCGGCTAATGCCGCACCCCTGGAATAAAAGGGCAAAGTGGAAAAAATGGGATGAAATTTCTTGAGGGGTGTGGCGTTATCCGAAAAGGGTGGGGAAATAGCTACACCTTCATTTACGGCTAGTTTGGCTACTAGATGCTTAGTTCCGAATCTAGGAAGATGATATTTGGTTGAGTGAATTTTGATGCATGTCTTCCTACCTCGAGGTCTATAGAGGTTGGTATTCAACTTATTATAAGTTTTGGCCTCGTGCGTTGCATACTGAATAACGGCATCATAATTACGATAGTACTCGTTATACTAATATACGTATTAGAATCGTGCAAATCACGCCATTCGGTACTAAGGAGCAAGCTCGAGGTGCAAAGTAATGGAACGTGGAGCATCATAAAAAGATGCTACTATATGTTTCACATATGATTATTGAACGAAGAAACCAAGGATAAAAAACGGATAAGCTTTCTTGTAGATAGTTCAAAGTATCCTCCATTTGCCAAATTGCAGAATATCAGTGATGATTTTACTTTTGAGATTCAATCTTTGTTATCCAATATGGTTGCTCTTCTCTGTAATGGGTCGTGCATTTATATCCGTTCAATCAAACGTGTAAAACGCACCCACAATATTTAAGAATAAGTTAGCATAAAGCGCTTTCAAGAAAACGACAATCTAAATATGACTTGAATTATTCCCTTCTATAAAACTGTATTGGTTCTTTAAAACATACCAAAAGCTAGATCCAATTATCACCATTAATTATTTTAGATGAATCCAAAAAAAAAATGAATCAAACAAGAGGGATAAGGTAAGTTCTTGACCCGCCCATCCTTCTTACACCCATTGAGCTACATATAAGTGAATCTAGTACTGGTTTAACATTGAAATTAAGATCCATTTCGAAAACACGACTAAAAATATCCCCCTCTCTTCTCTCTAAATCACCTTCCACAGAAAGCCACCACGGCCGCCCCACCATGCAATGGCGTGTGTGGGGCGGAGGTTCCCTTCTTCCGTCATGGTAGGTTAGGTCGTGTTTAGCTAGGGTTTTCAATTGGGATCTGGGAAGCTTTGGTGAGTTGGACGGCCGTCGGGGTTGCGACGTTTTGCCATCGATCAGACGTGGTCCTCTTTTTTCGCCGGCGATGGTGATCGGTTTGTGTGAAGTTCGGTGTTGCTGTCCGGGGCTTCGGTGGCTCCTCGTTTTGGGTTGTGGTGGCTAACGGGTGAGAGAGGTTTCTGCCGGATGAGTTGTCCTGATTTCGGAGTCAAGGGGTTGGGGTTTGGTTGAGGGTTCTTCAGATCTTCCTTCGTCGAGATTGTAGGGTTCGAGCTTCTTTGGGTTGTGATCGATTGGTGAGTCTAGGCTAGGGTTTCTCTTCTAGGGCTTATTTTCCCCCTTCCCCCTAGTTGATCCCCCTTGCCCTAGATTGGTCTGCGCTTGTAGATGGTTGAATTAGGTGGCTTGAATTAGGTGGCTTGGTCGTGTTGCGATGGAGGAGGTTGCGGTAGGTGGTCAAAACTCGACATGTGCGATAGGTGGTCTGGGCTCGGCTAAAGATTAGGCATCCTTTTGATGGAGATTCCGGTGAGGCAGGTTAGTGAGGTAGCTTTGGGGTTTATCGGGGCTTGGCAGCGGAATGGTGGCCTGAGAAGGTGGGGAATCCGGCGCCGGCGAGGGGGCACAGGGTTCGAGGTGAGCTGCATCCATAGGACGGCTGTCAGGTCTGCTCGTGGGCGGCTGACAGTGCATAGTGTAATTGTTTAATTTTGTTTGGTTGTTTTCTTTTGGTCTTCTAGTTAGTTTGTGTTGTATTTTTTAGGTTTTTTTGCTTTAGTTGTTATTATTTATAACCGTATGTCTCGGCAAGTTATGAAAAATTAGGCTGAAGTGTAAGATATACTCTGCTTCAGTCTAATTGTAATTTGTTTCGGCAATATAGATTAGTTGTTTGTTTAGTGTTTTTGATAGCGTTTAATGATGTCTTTATGTTTGTAATATAATTGATCTGACCAGAACGATTTGTATAACTTTTTACTGATAATATATTTCTCCTCTTAACAAAAAAAAAAGAAGTGAATCTAGTTAACATACTTTGTAATCATATGAAAACATCAAAGCACGTGAATTTTAGAAGACCCAAAGTGCTTCTGTAATTTCTTTGAAAAATTGAACTTTAGGGATGTCAAATTATTCTGAAACTTTAATAAATGTGAAACTCGATTTTTTAACAAAAGGCATGCGTGTCACAAATTAAATTGCACTAATTCAAAATTTTAAATGCAAATCTTATCGCCCTTCAAACGGTTTACGATTATGTGTCAACTCATCGTAATGGTTATGTTCTAACATATTTCTTCGAAATTCTATGTTATGTACTTCATAATAATTGAGCAGGCAAAATGACATGGCATTCGCCTCCAAAAACTCCGAGTTGAAAAATCCCATGGAACTGTGCGGCATGTGATGTGCTATGGTTGAACTGGCCCCCATATCATGCATGGCCTATGGCCTATGGCTCTGTGCTCGTGTTTGTATAGTCATCGTCTTCGATAAGCCGGTACAAATTCTTGTTGGGGGTAAACGTGCGTAATGGAAGAAGAGAAAAACAAAATTTATAACTTGAGTCGTGTCTAAAGATACTGTCCTTATGGCGATATTTATCTCCACTCGTTTCAAATTTGTTACCGGAGTAATGACAAATCACCTTCAGGATTACTCAAACCAACAATCTGCAAATAGCAATTCTGAAGATTCATTTAAGAATTGCTCTTCGAAATTGTGTATGTAATTGAGAAAGAGAAGAGAAGATTTTGAAGTTAGGAATGCAAAATTAAAATTAATTCTGAATTTTTAAAATCTTATTTATGGACTAACAGTCACCCTTTCATGAAGAGACACAACCATTAAAGGCATACCATACGCGCTCGCGGCAAGCGTGTAAAGTACACCCACTAAAGCGTAGACAATGGGCCGCATACGCGTGTGGTGCACCGCACAAAAGCTTTCTCAATCTTATATCCAAAACATCTTAAAACAATTCAAATGTAAGTACCACGTGCTTGCTTATAAGGAGAGAGAGTTTCTTTTATCTCCAATGTGGGACAAAGAACAAGACCTTTTGAGTCTTGAACTTTACTTACAATAAATACATACACATGTTCATAACAATCTATCACCATCAATTCTAAATTCATACACTCTCTTTCAAAGATTCTCCTCTTCTTGTTGGCACATCAGTTTCAAAGTTAGCTCCTGAAGTCACAATGTTCGTAGTTGCCCTCAACCACAACCACAAGTTCAACCACGGCGAGGTGAGAAGAGAAACAAACAGAAAAAATGAAAATCAAACATTATATAAATGAAAAGAAGCATGTAAATCTAGACTGGAAACTGATGATTGTCATATTTCGTACGGAGTACAAGGGATTGAGTAGAGTAAATATTAGTGGAGTGTAGTCCCGTCTGATACACGCTCACAAAAGAGTTTAACAAAGTATACATTACATAGCATGAACTTATTGTTGGGATGATGCAAGGGCCTGTCTTGGTTTCTAGCTTGTTCGTTGGCAACTTCAATGTTAAACAAGCAAAAGAAGTCGGCTCCTGCTCCCAAAGTTATTGCTGGAAAACTCAGGGGAATGGTGCAGGCATGTGGGAGGGTGACGGTGAAGGTGATGTTAGGGCTGCAAGTGAACCGAATTTTTTGTGAACGAAGCTTGCGTTCATTCGTATAAAGCTCGTTCGTGATCATTTAATTAATAAGTGAACCGAGCTTGAGCATGAAATTAGTGCTCATTAAATAAACGAGACGAACACGAGCACACACAAACTCAGCTTGGTTATGTTCGTGAACGTTAAAGCTCATTTAATATTTAAAATTTTATTTGATGTATACATATGTATATTGGACAATTTCCACCATCACCAATCTTTTCCCTAATTTGGGAGCAGAGCCGAGTAAAGCTCGTGTTCATTTATAATTGGCGAGTGAGTTAGAGAATAAAAATTTGAGCCCGTGACGAACACGAGTCGAACTTGAACCTCCTCAAAATAAACGAACACGAGTACGATCTCACCTTAACGAGCCCAATACTCGTTCGTTTGCACCCCGGGTGAAGCCGTCCCAGTCAGAATATTGGCAAGTACTAGTAAATTTGGCTTTTCCTCGGGACTTCATGCGGTAATTCTTTTCCGGTTACTTGCTTAGGCGGTGCTAGCATGAGCAGTTTTCCAGCCACCACAGTTCCAAAATTATTAGTGGAAGTAACCCATCAAATAACTTGAAAGTTGGGTGAGTTCCACTCCATGGAAATGAGTGAACGAGGCGAGACGACTTTAGAGAAATGAGAATTCCTTTTCTCATTGGAAACCTTGGAAAGTTCAAAATGGGAAAACTTGAAAGTGATGGGACTTCATTTACTTTAGACCATCTCATCGACTTGATCCCAATTACAAATGTTTAGACTTGTGCTCTCAAAAGGCGGCAGCCTACAATGCATATCCATCTTTCTCTCTTTACTTTGATCCTAGTCAAGCTACTTTAATTTATTCATGGAGACACAAGTGCCACGCTCTGCTTGGAAACAGGGAGGGCATTAGTTTGGTGGGTTCTTTTTCAATCCGTGATGATCAAAGTTACACTTATTTAACATTTTTGTTTCAGATAAAAAACGCTTCTATTCGTACGTCGATTGTTGCTAAAAAAGTATAATGAAGTGTTTCTAATATTTTATTATAATGATGGATGAACCTCTAACATGAAATGTCTCTAACAACGCGGTGTAAAAATTAACGCTACCTTGATTTTCTACTGCTATACTTGATGAAGTAAATAAGTTCGCTCATCTCCTCCGTCACTTAAAAGCCTATGACCCCCTATAATACTTGAAGTAAGGTCAGTACTTGGTCGCGATGCTTATTCATAGACCACAACACGAGAAGATTGGCTGATCACACCATTCAATCGGCTACCAGATGCGAGTTGGGTCTAGAAAAGTTTTTGGACAAGGGTGAACGCAGGGCTAGGCCGAGGGCAAATGGTCCGCCTTAGAGTTAGTGCTATCGAAACTCTAAGCAAAGAAGTTGACTATACGCGCCTTATGAAAAACAATGTCCATCGTCGAAAAGGAAGGCTTTAACAAAAGAAAGACCAATGGTCTGCTACGTGTAGGCTGTTGGCATGGCAGCGAGAGATAACATAAAATGAAGTGTCCGTAATAATATGGTGTAAAAATAAACGCTACCTTTTATAAATTGATCTCAAAAGTTGGTTTTGGATATTGAAACACACAAACGGTAACAAGAAGACATAGAAACTTGTCCACCCCTATCCCCAACCCCTCCCCCACGCCCAACTTAAATTAATGCACCCGCAGCACACGAAACACAAACAGCAAAACAAAAGTCTCAAAGACCCGCAATGCCCAATTCACATTCAAAGTCTTCCACAGGGTCAATTCCAGAGTTAAGAACTAACTCAGAAGACGAATAGAGTTGTCTACACACAGACAGCCTGGTTCTCCTCTGCTGCCCCCCCCTCCTCCTTCCATAATTTTTCTTTGTTTTCCTCTGAAATTTCCAAGTCAATCCCGAAGTCTTTATGTCGCCCAGACCACAACATAAACCCATCTCTGCTCAGAAGCCATTGCCGCTATTCTAACAAACCCACTAGCATTACTCGTAGTAATAGCATCAATGAAGATGGGGATTCAGGCCATGTTGCTGCTTCTTCTCACTCTTGGCTTCCTCTCGGCCATAACACCAACGGCGGCTCAGCCATTCAAGTGCAGCTCCGGCACCACCTGCAACTCCATAGTCGACTACGTCTCCCCAAACGCCACCACCATCTCCGCCATCAAAACCCTCTTCGGCATCAAGAACCTCCGGTTCCTCCTCGGCGCCAACAACCTCCCACTCTCCACCCCAGCAACCCAGCCTGTAGCCGCGAAGCAGAAGATCAAGATCCCCTTCCCCTGCCTCTGCACCAACGGCACCGGAATATCCAACAAGCGGCCGTACTACAAGGTGGTCCCCGACGACGGGCTCTATCACATCGCGGCGGAGGTGTTCTCCGGCCTGGTGACGTACCCGCAAATCCAGGCCGTCAATAATATATCGGATGCGAACAATATTGAGATAGGGCAAAAGCTGTGGATCCCACTGCCGTGTAGCTGCGACGAGGTGGACGGTGAGAAGGTGGTGCATTACGGACACGTGGTGGACGCCGGGAGCACGGTGGCGGGGATTGCACAGCAGTACAATACCACCGAAGACACGCTGCTCAAGCTTAATGGCCTTGCTAGTCCCAATGATCTGAAGGCCAACCAAGTTCTCGATGTCCCTCTTAAAGGTATCTGATTTTACCTTTTTCTCAATGTTGGATTCTGAAAAGTTAGAAAAGCATTAGACACACAGCAGTACAGTACGGTTGCGTATTTCTACTGACCTTTTGGTATTTCTTCCTGTACATGATGAGATTTAATTGCTAATATGTGTAACGTGTCATATATCTACATGCTGCTTCATCTACCCTGGAAGTTAATAAAACTCAAAAGGAGAAAATTCGATGGAACGGGGGTAGTATACAAAGATGCTAGACAAAAGAGGATTTTCTTAAACATAATTCAACACTTGGAAGCTGGACCCTTCAACTATTCGACTGGTTTACATGTTAATATATGTCTTTTGCACTGGCAGAAAAATGGGTCTCCGTAGACAGTAATATCAGTACTAGACAGCCCTGAATTTCTTCTATTATATACCATAAAACAATGTTAGGAGTGACTGAATTTTTATCTATACCTCTATTGAGTATCGATTGGTTTTAAGGCAAAGATGGTCTGCACAACAAAAAACTTCAATTTTTGACGGTTCAATTGAGCTATCACAGTTCAAGTATGCAAGTCATATGCTCAAACCTTTGGAAGCGTATAAGATTTGATAGTCCCTTCGTCGCCATCAATGCAACCCGTGTTATATGGTGTTATATGATCTGAATTGTAGAGGCCATCAACTTTTGATTTTTTATTTGGTAAATTGCATATCAAGATAAATGTGAAGATTAGACCAAGAAAACCAGATTTCACTTGGAATAAACCAAGCCAGACATGAATATGTAAACCAAGATACGTACTTACCATTTGCATAGAGTTTTTTACTCCTTATCAGGCACACTTCAGAGCCTTTTCTTGGAGGGGCTGAAGCAAAAACAGTAGCATGAACAAGTAAAGAGTGACTAGAAGGATGGCCCAAGCATAAACATGCTATTGCGCTTACCAAAACATGAAACTTAAAACGAAACTCAAAAAAGCACTAGCAGGACATGGTCACTAAGGACTCAAAGGCATAAGCTTTCTGCAGTCTGCACCAGTCCGAGCAACTATAATACTGCACATGCCCTTCTAATACAGGTCTCGTGTATACCACCACTAAATCACTTCACCATTGTACAACAACTTGGAGACACCTGTAATTTATTTACTTATCTAGCTTATGCCATAGACATGTTTTTAGAAAAGGGAAATAGCACAAGGGGAGATTATGGCCTAACCGCGAAAAGAATATGGCAAACACAAACCAAGAAGGCCTAAGAGGAAAAGGGCCGCTCTATCATGAGTATCGGCCCCTTTGAGACCCTTTTTTGTCTATGAACACGAATACTAAAACGGGCTACCAATCTAATGACAAAGAATATCGTGCAATCGTCATATAAGTCGATGATATTTGGTTTAAGCTCCAAGCTAGTTATTAATTGCAGGGTATATTGTAAGACCCTCAATATATCTTTTCTATTCCTACCTTCATCTCTCTGCTTGGTGCTTTTCACATTTTTTTTTCCTCTCGTTGATAAAGCTTTTTCGGTAAATTATTTTTTCTTTTATCCTGTTGATATTAATGTTTAAATGCTATTTCACAGCTTGTACATCAATAGTAAGCAATAGCTCGATGGACTACCCTCTACTTGTTCCTAATGGAACTTACATCTTCACAGCTACCAACTGTGTAAAGTGCAACTGTGATGCTGCAAACAACATGGTGTAAGGCCATCATTTGACAACCATTTTCTCTTGTTTTTAGGCATATTCTTAGCTTCATGAATCTGATATGACCTTGTGTCTTTTTCTCCTGAATTTCTCAGACTGCACTGCGAGCCGTCCCACATTAATTCTTCCAGCTGGCAATCGTGTCCATCAATGCAATGTCAGGGTGCAGACAATCTATACCTTGGTAACAGCACGGCTTCAACTTGTAATCGCACGACCTGTGGTTATGCTGGTTTCCTAAATAACCAAACCATCCTTGCAAATGCTGTTGTAGAATCCACTTGTTCAGGTAAGATGCATCTAACAGTTTTCTTTTCCAAGCTTCAATATAGAACAGCTAGTTGAAGAACTAGGTGGTGACTGGTGATGTTCTATTGGCCTCTAAACATATAAACGCACATTAATAAGATAGGTTCAAAGCTGACCTCTTTTCCTGTTTTAAGCCCAACCCTTTGTAGTAAGTTATCCCTCATGTTAACTTTCCTGAGTTTATGGGAAATTAGTAGGCACCAAGTAGGAGAGTAACCATGTTTTCTCTTCCGTTCTGTCTTCGAGACGGGGATTACAGATGTTCCATCGATGTGGATTGAACTTCTGTATTAATCGTACTCAATTTGAAGGTTTTTGCAGCATAGATGACATTGTCTCAAATGCATGTTATGCTACCGTGTAGCTTCTACTCCTTGATGCCACCAAAATGATATCAGGAGAGAAAGATGGTGTTATCACTAATCCATTGAAATTATGCACCATAAATGCAATACCTATCCAGTTAGGCATGCACTAACTAGAAACTTGTTTTTGTTGTTGGAAAACAGTTTCTGAAAGCAGTGCGACAAAGTTCAGTACGCAAGCTTGGAGGTGGAACTTCCTTCTCATTTTTGTCCAATTGGTGCTGTTTTCTCTTCATCTTTCTCTATAGATGTCTGTGAATTCCAGAGGAATATCAATGGCTGTAGGATGGGAGCATATTGTCGTAAGGTCATGTAATTTTTTCTCTTTTCCCTGTACTATTTTCTGTCTCTTAATTGTGGTTTTATAGGCATAAGCAAGATCTTGGCTACAAATGTAACATCCACGATATTCGGGGACCGAGTTCAAAAATCGCGTGCGTTAAGTATAAATTTTTTTGTCAAAATCCAGGTTGGTCAAAGGTCATCCACCTTGGAAGGAAAGTTTAGGCATTGTAATAGGCCATTACTCTTATTAGTTCCCTTGTGCACACAGCCAGCACATTTTTGAACAACATTAGTAAATATGCTTAGTAAGCAAACTGGACGGTAGGATGGCTGCTCGGAACATTAGTTGATCTTGCCTGGAAATCGGACAATAGCGTGGCACATTCGAAACTAGTAGAGGCATTAGTGGGTCTCAGGAAGCTTTGGAGTTTCGAACTGAAACTATCCGAAGTTTGGAGTAATTCATTGCTGGTATTCTACCATTTCGAAAGTTTGTTATTGCTTCATCGCAAAGAGGCCCAGCCCCGGACAATTTCTAAAGGAAGCCATTAAATGCATGCAATTCAAAGGAATCGCTTACGCTCATCAGATTTCGTTAATATTTCTTTTGGAATTTAAGCAAGAGAATTGCATTAATCAGATTTCAACTTAAAAGCAACGATAAGATTCATTTTACTTTTGGCAGTGAGATGTTTCTCTCACACATGCTGCTGCCGCAAACTGGCCCATAGTCAAGGGCTGTTTGCTGCAGCACTGAGAGCTTGCAATAGGATCAATCCCAACACATTACATAAGATCACATCATCCCTGAATTTGTTCACACGAAAACTCCATGAGTTTGATCACTTTTAAGTTTTAAGTTACATAATGCAACATCAAGCCGATAGCAGGATGACTCCAGGTTACATTATAAACCCTATAACTAGATCAGAATAACCTGTCTGAATTTGCTACCCTGCGCATATATGACTGTATGATAGTGATTATGGTTGGCTGTGAATTAAAACCGAGGTTCTCTTGTTGCGGTAGTATTGTGCTTCCCATGGGTACTAAGCCTTCAAGTGTACTGGGTGAAGCTACAGAAGGGTAGAAATAACCAAACCAAATCAAGTCAAACCCCAATTTAACATAATATAATTCAATAAATTGGAAGTTCAAAGCCCACCGGTCGAAATCCCATTCGAACCAATCTCTGCCCCTCCATTAGGATTTCGCAATTTTTGTTCTGCTTCATGATGAATGATATTTCCTGCTGTTTCCTTTCGTAGGTATGTGCACAACTCAAGCCAGAAAGTCATTTCCTTTTCAATGACACCACAACATACCCAAACTCCACTTTGCTTTTGATTTAAAATCTAAGACGCGTGTTCGTCATACATCATCAAGCCCAAGGCTTCAGGCAAAACATATCACAATACCCTTCTGATACTCGACTAAACAGTCTAAACTTCCCATTCCTGTTTTCTCAAAAAGACAATGCAATATCTAGATGGAAAGCAAATGACAAGTACATTTCTTCGACAGCAACAAAAAAGAGGAAAACTTTTGGTGGATCGAAGCAACCAAAGGTTTAAGGATCCATACTTTAAGGATGTTGCCAATTCGACCTAGGACTAACAAAATCAGTCCCATGATAACCGACAAAGCGTAAATCGCCAAACTTACCATAAGTTACATACCTATAAGGTTTGTAGCATCTAATAAAAATGCAGCGGAGGCACGCATGGCTGGGCGGTCTCAGAATGTATGGCTGGTGATGATGCCTAGCACGTTTCCTGGGCTGCGGGTCTGTAGATTCCTTCACTTTGCTTCTCCATGGTACATGTTTAAAAATAGCAACAGATAAAGACTAAACGAATAGCTCTTTCATAGCTCTATTCAATAAATATACGTAATGTAGAAAGGGAAAAAACCCAGGTACACAAAAATCAACAGAAAAGAAAGCCCTCAAGTATCGCGCACCCAGACTAGAACCCAGCCTCTCTTGCAACATGGTTCAAACCCAATAAAAATGCTACTTCACTTCTAGAAGAAACTCATTCCCAAAATAAAGCAAGACGCCAACTCTTGCAGGCCTGCTTATTCCTCTCAAACAAATAGACCACAGAGACATATAGGATCCATCCACAGACTCAAGTGCGACATCTGAACAGGTCTGATAAAGATGCGAAATTTAAGAGGATAATTATCAAAGTGGAGAACAGTTTGTAGACATCCCAAATAGCGATGAGGACAGTCAGCGGCGAAGCCACATGCATCTTAAGGTGGGCGATTGCCCACCATGGATTTGGAAGAAATGCCACTAACAACACTACTAAAAATCAGGATAACGTGTGAGTGAGTATTGCTCACTTTGTACAATAAAATCATTATGGGACCTTTATGTGAGTTCATGTCAACGTACTTCCTCGTACTCTAATTGGTAACGGGGTGATGCGAGCTAACCTTGGCATATAATAACTCTAAGACCGGTGTTAATGTAGCAAAAAGTTTGGACATGGTTTCATCCTACACCCTCATGTCATCGTGCAAATCCAATCTTAAGAGAGATGTCTTGTCGCTGTTGCACTTTTAGCCACAAAACATGGGGTGAAAAAGCATAGTGGGGTGAGACAATAGACGTCCCCATTTTATAATGATCTACATTTTCTTCTTAAAAAAGATTATTTTTAACCCGGCGTGTGAAAAAATGACTATTTTCTTCTTAAAAATAGATGTCCACCTTTTATAATCACTTACATTTTATAATCATTTAACTTCTATTATATATGTAGTAAAGCCATTAGAAACCTCAGCAACTCTCTGCCCCTTCATTAGAGGATTTCCTAATTTTTTTTTGTTCTGCTTCATATCGAGTGATTTTTCCTGTTGATGTTTCCTCTCTCAGGTAACTGCAATTCAAGCCATAAAGTCGTGTCTTTCCTAACAATAGGACAATACAAAATTGCAACTAGATCGTATATGCGCCCCAATTTATCTGCCATTAGTTTAAACCAAAGTCACTTGTTCATCAGCTTGGAGTTCCGGGATTCTTAAACATTATCAATCGGCAAAACATTTCGATAATACACTTCTGATACTCAACCACAGAGTCCAGACTGGCCATTCCTGTTTTTTAAAGGAAAGCCGACGGAAAGCAAAAGTCAAAGACATTTCTCTCACAGCAACAAAGAAGCAGCAGCCAAGAAAAGTAAAAGATATAGTACCACGTTCATTAGACAGAATTGTTCATTTAAAGAAAAAAGAAAATTTTGCTTTTTTTTCCTGAGAAAGAATTTGTTTCTGCCTTGTAAGCCAACTTTTCCCTCACAAAAGATAATGTGAGACCAGCATGGGACGTTCCATCACATTTCCCAACTTTTGGTGGACTGAACCAACAAACGGTCTCAGGATCCATACTTGGAGGAATTTGCCAATTCAACCTAGAACTAACAAAATCAGTGCGCATCATACCCGAAAACGGGTATAAACAGCAATAGCCACAAAATAAAGAGCGAAAAGAGAATCCTTACGAGATTTATCAATGAATGATTTCTGTGGTCCAGTGATAATGGTGTAAAATCGAGTGAATCACCAAACATACCACGCTTGAGGCTCAGAAAAACTACAGAAGAGTTTCATTGCGTACCTGTAACGTTTGTAGCATTTACTTACAATACAGCGGATGGCTGGGCTGTCTCACAATTTAGGGCTGGTGATAATGCTGGTGTTTCATGTGTAGAGGCAGGTAATTTTACCACCTCAGCCATAACCTGCTTCATATGCCTAGCACGTTTCCTGGGCTGCAGGTCTGTAGATTCCTCCACTTCTGCCGTATGCTTCTTCTCCGTGGTAAATCTGTTTAAAAATAACAACAGATAGCAATTAAACGTTATTACCTCATTCATGTCTCTGAATTAATATATAGACGCAATGTAGAAAGGGGGAAAACCCCATGCACACAGAGATTAACAGAACAGGGAACCCTCAAGGATCCCGCACCCAAACTAGAGGACCTCATATAAACTCCCAGCCTGCCTTGCAACATGGAGCAAACCCAATGAGAAGCTACTTCACTTCTAGAACAAACTCATTCCCGTAATAAAGCAAGAAGCCACCCCTTTGCAGGCCTGCTTATTCCTCTCAATAAATAGACCACTGAGACATATACGATCCATACTCAACACTCAAGTGCAATATCTGAACGGTCTGAAACTGATGCAGAATTTAATTGTAGACATAACAAATAGAGATGAAGACAGTCAGCCGCGGAGCCACATGCATCTTAAGATATGTCACTGATGCTACTAAAAATCAGGATGAAGTGTGAGATTAGTGCTTAATTACTCTTCTTTCAAGCGTGTTCAGGTTTGAATATAAATGTGGTGAAGAGTGAAATAATTCCAATCCGGGATGTTTTAGAAGTGCATGCTCTTGCAGGAGCATATGGTTGTAGGGTGCAGACTTCACCTTTTACTTTTTTAAGTCTTCCTCTGGGGCTTTCGTTTGATATTTAGAATCTGGTAATTGAGTGTTATTACAGAAAGCAACTTGGAAGAAATCATCTCTCTCCAAAGGAGGTCAGATGAAATTAATCAAAAGTACTTTATCGAGTTTGCCGACTTATTTTGTGTCTTTTTCGTGATACCTGTTGCAGTAGCGAAGAGGTTGGAAAAGTTGGAGCCTGTGGTTTTGTGGGAAGGGGAGTCCAAGGAGAAAATATATTTAGTTAATTGGGAGGCAGTGTGCAATCCAATGCAGATGTGGGGTTTGGGAGTGAAGTAGTTGGTATCTTTTAATGCTGCCTTTCTTAGGGAAGTCGTTATGGCGATATTTGCCGGAAAGAGATGTGAGGCTTGTGGGGCAAGGAGCCGACGCTTGGCCCTTTGTTTCCCTGGAGAGCAGTTTGGCGGTCTTCGGTAACTCTTAGGCTCTGCTTAGTGTCTGCGTTTTGGTGTGGGAAGCAGCAAGGGATTCTACTCTCTTACAGGGGGACAACTTGAGGAAAATGAGGAAGGTTTACGTGAACTGGTGCTTCATGGGCAAGAAGGCTGTTTAGTCAGTAGCACATCTTCTGCTGTACTGCCCTGTTGTTAGTGAGCTTTGGGATCTTGTATTCAGCCTTTTGCGGGTCTATTGGGTTTTGGCTTGTTCGGTTCTGAATCTTCTCAAGGCATGGTCTTGCATAAGAAGAGGTGGAGTGCAGTACAAATTGTGGGAGCTTATTCCCTCGTGCGTGTTTTGGTGTATTGGGGAGGGAAAGGAATGCTAGCGCTTTGAGGGTGTGGAGATATCCCTGGAGAATCTTAAAGACTTTTTTCGTCTAGGCTTGCTTTCTGGGGTAAGGAAAAACCCGATTTCAGTGATGCCTTTTGTGCTTTTCTGTGTTGCTTTTTGAGGTCTATAGGTAATTAATTTTGTAATCATCAACCCCCCCCCCCCCCTTCTCCCGCGCTTTCTAAATATTACTTATCTGAAACAAAACCAAAAAACCGGTAGGTTTGTTGGACTATTAGGAATTTACTGCTATTGTAACCTTAACTACACAGTATATTCTCAAAACAATCTTCGGCATCTGGATGCAATCATGTCTAATTTGATTGTACTGCATGCGACTAATACTCTTATGTTTCCAAACAAACGTCCAAATTCTCAAATGATAAATCTAGAACCCCCCGAAAACTTTCATAATACACTTCTATAGTTTCCAAACCAGCACCATATGCTGAAAGTATTTGGTACTTTTTGATGGTGTTGTGATAGTGTGTGTGTGTGTACTTCATTATTGCTATTATTTGGCCTATCCTAGGTACACCAGAATCCCTCTCTGACTCCTGGGACTTCAGCAACAAAGTTGGAGTTCAACTAGCTAGAAGTGGGATGAATTTACCAATTTAGAGAAGACTGCCTTCAGTGGGATGAGACTTGAGAGTGCAACACTATCAAATTCTGCAAGATTGGCATGAAATTTCGCTTACCTATGGCTGCTCTTATCTAGATCATGTCTTTTCACAAAGCTAGAACTTTAGTCACTGATACACCCTTTGGCAGCAGATGAGGTAGTACTGAGTATTAAGGAAATTTTGTATTGTCAATAAGTTCCGACATGTGCGATGCCTGTAACTAGTCTGTACTTAAATTTGAACCATTTTGAACACCTAGAGTAAAAGGAATCCCTTCAAGCCAGCTATTTTCATCTGCGTGAGCGAAGGGTATCTCAGGAATATTCTATTTAGTTCAGTCCAAGCGGTTATTTCCGCGGGAGCCCATATGGGGTGCATGATCCCAGCCATAGCGAACAACACAAACGCCCCTTTCATCACCGAGATTAGACACAAAGATGTCTTCTACCCTCGCCAGGGGGATGGTAAGAATGTCGCCAACAGGTATTTTATCGTAAGATCCTTTGGGGGCTGATCTGCCCTTATGAGCTATTAGGCATTCTGGTTCAGGACCATAAGGTCGAAAAGCACAGTAATCAGCTCTGCCAATGTCGGGGTAGTATTCGGGGGAACATGCAATGTAGGCCCCGAGTGGGCCAAAGAAGGTGGCTGTGTTCCGGAAGGGCAATCTGATACGAGTGCTAAGACCAGGACCAGGACCAGGAGAAGAACACTCTATACTTGTCCAAATAGATTCTGAGACATGGTACGAAAACACGCCCTCGCCTAAAGTAGCTAAAAGGATGACATTATTGTCCTTGATAATGGCATGCGAGTTTATACGATAACCAGTAACCGTAGCCAAGAGAGGAGACCTCTCGACGCGAGAAACAGGAGGCTGAGGAAGTGAAGTCCAGCGGCTCGTGGGCTCACGTCCGGAATGGAAGAATTGGACGTCCAGAGCCTCGAAATCGTGGGAAGTGAGCTCGTGGCCGATTACAAAACATCTCCAGGTCTCCTTCACGTCGGGGTCGCGGTCGTCCCACACGCCGCGAATAGGACCAACTACGGTCGGGTCGAACTTAGGATACACCATGGGAGAAGCTTGCTTGACTGAACAGGTGACAGTATCGTAGACCGTAACGTCTTTAAGAATTAGCCCTCTCCTGCCACCAAACATGTATATGAGATGTCCAATCGCGACGTAGCCCCTGCGCACAGGATAATGATCGAAGCTGAAGCTGATTACGGGCTTCGGCAGAGCAGTTGGTGGACTCAGTGACGGAAACGCTTTTTCCGGAGCTCCAGGGCCGACCTCGATGGGGTATATCTTACACGCGTGATCGCCTTGGGCAAACTCCAATACCAGGTATAGCACGCATTTTTTTGTAACAACCTTCTCTTCTTCTTTTTCCGATGAAGCCGACCGCCTGAATTGCAAACAGGGGTCAGTTTCTTCCTCGTTCACCGGAGGGACCACTAACGTCGCCGCACCAACACTCATCCTTGCGGTGAAGGTGGATGTAGGGGTTAGGGTTTGTTCAAAATTTTGATCGCTTGGGGATAATATATATGTCTAGAGAGTCCACGTGCTTGGCTCGTGTATGTAGTCGGGTTCGTAGCAACTTGTGTTTGTTTGTTTTTTTTTTTTTTTGGTTGATAATAGCAACTTGTGTTGGTTGAGTTTGGTATCCAATTACAAGAAAATACACGTGCTTTTATCGATCGAACTTTTGTTCAAGAAAAAATTGAGTTAATTGGATTGATTTCGGTTACATTAAGTTGGATTGAGTAGGTATATTTGGGTTTCAATGAGTTGATTAATACAATATTTGGGTTTCACAATAAGAAAAATGAATGAAGGTGGTATCCACATGAATGTGATGGGTGCAAGAGTGCGCTACTGCAGTGTTTTGGCTCCGATATCATTTACAAACAACTGCAAGTTATGGTAGAAGGATTTGTGGTTATTCATTATATGGGGCATGTATATTTAATTTCATGTATATTTTTGTTTTAGACAATATTTTTTTAATGACTTTTTATTTTTTTGTTACTTATAGATCCAAGCTAGTTGTGAATATTTTCAGGGGATTGACCAACTTATAGGCCTAAGGGGTAGAGAGTTGGTCTCCAATTTGCTCAATCGCACTACCAGGCCTGAGAAAGTGTTAGCCGTTACACGTGGGAAGGCAAGACTGTACATGATGGCGTTAGTAGCAAGTTGGGTACCGTTGATGCTTGTGATAAGAAGATTTAATTGATGTTGACAATGGTTTGATGTATTGAAGCTCTTCGATTTTAGTATGTTAAGCATTACTTCAGTTTTGGCCCGTTTTATGCAATAAAATTGTTGTTAGGCTTTGTATGTTAAGCATTTTTGTAACTTATAAATGTTGTTAGTGGAGTATTTTATAACCTAAGCACTCCGAAATTAATGAAATTAGTGGAAATTTGCAAATGCACAATTGTTGTTTTTGATTCCTACTTGACTCTTTAAAGTGCAGAGAAGCAGCAACGTGTGTGCCTGCATGTGTGCTTGTGCGTGTATGTGTGCAAGCGTGTTTGTTTGTGTAAGTTGTTGCAGTTCTATAAGTACCTAATTGCGCATATTGCGACCGTATAACTTCTGTGAACGAACACTTCAAAGTGTGAAGATAAAAAACTAGCATAAATTATTCTTACTTCAATAAGCGAGGAAGTATGGAGATTAATACACGATCATAACAAAATTAACTTGATTATCTCAAACCGCATATTGATGATCTCAATACCGAACGCACATTGCATTTTTTAGATAAGGATTAGCGCTTGGCTTGAGTGGAGAAGGAAAAAGGACATGGAAGGGACATAAAAAGTAATGTTAAATGATAAAGTCATTTCTTCATATTGATTATCTCAAAAGGCACGTTTCAAGCTCGTGTATATCACGCTATGTCAATTTATACTATTTTCTTAGCAATTACTACAAAAGCAACTTATATGGGTCATTTGCAACAATTGAAACCTTACATGTGTTTTTGGAACCGAGACAACCCAGTAGTGGTTACTTCACAATGGCCGAAGAATATAGACTTACCTCTTGTTTTTTTTACAACACCTTAATTTAGAGATGTTAAAAGGGTCGGGCTGGTCCGGCCCGGCCCTCCAGTAAACAGTAGCGGCCCTAAAATAAAGGGTTTTGGACCTGGGCTTGGACTAGGCCGAGGTTTCACCCAAAACAGCCCGGGTCAGGCCTGGCCCGAAAAGCCTGATTTTTTGCCCGACCCGAAAAACCCAAATTCAGCCCGAAATTGGCCCGGTTTTGGCCCTATTTTAGGCCTTTTTATGGCCCTAAAGTGGGCTGGCCCATTTTATTTCAAAAATTGTTTTCCCTCCCCTTTTCCCCCCAACGGCCATATTCTTTATTGTTTTCTTTAATATCTATGTTTTTCTCTAATATCTATGTTTTCTTTGATATGATTTTGGATATTGATCACTCAGGTCTATGCAAATTTTTGTCCGCCTAAGAATTCTTTATTGTTTTATCCATCAAATCTTAGCTTTTTTATTAATCTTTGTTCCTAACCTATTCGGATCGTACCCAAGGGCACACTAGGGGTCCCGCTTCGCACGAACACGTCGACATTGTCAACAGTCAATTTTCCAACGGATCAAACCAGTCAGCCCCCGCGCACCCAAGACACGTGTTTTTCTTGCTTCACGCGCTTCATGCGCGACTTAGACATTTTATTTTACATCAACGTGACGCACGGGAGCACGATCGTCACGCCGCGACCACCCGAGCACCTTGTCACCAAAAACGTCGACGGACGACGCAATCGGAGCAACGGGGTCAAGGGGCAAAGGCCTTGGCCAACCCCATGGGGTCGGCCTCGGCCTCCCCCAAGGCCATGGGGTCTGCCTCCGCTTCCCATGAGGGGTTGGCCTTGGCCTTCCCCCCCTGGTTCTTCACTTTTCGTGCAAAGTCCTTTTCACACTTTGTTCCCTTCGTATGCTTTGTACGTAACCTTGGCACCTTGTTCGTCACATGGGTACGACTCTCGTCGTCACGATCGTCGTGACACAACTTTCGGATTTGCCTTTTCTCATCAAAACACCTACCGTCGGTGCGCCCAAAGTTCCTAAAAGGGGGGAGTGGCCTTGGCCTCTCTTCATGGGAGTTGGCCATTGGCCTTGGCCACCCCCTAGGGTCGGCCTCAGCCTTCCCAAGGGGTCGGCCTCGGCCTTCCCAAGGGGTCGGCCTCGGCCTCCCCAAGGGTGGTGGCCTTGGCTTTCCCCTCCCGCGCGCATTTGTTGTCTTGAGTCTTTGCACCCTCGCGACGTCCATCGTGGATCAACCTCCCGACGTCCGTTCGTCCATCAACCTCCCGACGTCCGTTCGTGCATCAACCTCGCGACGTCCGTCGTGCATCAACCTCCCGACGTCCGTCGTGCATCAACCTCGCGACGTCCGTCGTGTATCAACCTCTCGACGTACGTCATTCATCAACTCCGCGACCCCCGTCGCCCGGACACAACTCCGCGACCCCGTCGCCCGGACACAACTCCGCGACCCCCGTCGCCCGGACACAACTCCGCGACCCCCGTCGCCCGGACACAACTCCGCGACCCCCGTCGCCCGGACACAATTCCGCGACCCGGTCGCCCGGACACAACTCCGCGACCCCCGTCGCCCGGACAAAACTCTAAGACCCCGTCGCCCGGACATAACTCAGCGACCCCGTCGCCCGGACATAACTCTGCGACCCCGTCGCCCGGACACAACTCCGCGACCCCGTCGCCCGGACACAACTCCGCGACCCCGTCGCCCGGACACAACTCCGCGACCCCGTCGCCCAGACACAACTCCGCGACCCCGTCGCCCGGACGTCGTCTCCGTGACCCCCGTCACCGACGTCCGGGCATCACACTCCAACACTTCGCCGCGCCCATGCGCCGCGCCGCTGATACAGCCGTGCCCCCAGGCTCTCTGTCACACTACCGTGCCCCGGCACCTTACGCACTCCGTCGCGCCCATGCGCCGCGCCATTGACATAGACGTGCTCCCGGCACCTTACTCACTTCATCGCGCCCATGCGCCACAATCATGTCATCATGCCCTCGGGCACCACACTCATTCATCACACCATGTGCACCTTGCCTTGGTCATGGAACATGCTTCAACCCACTCTCCGGAGTGTACATCATCCGCGGGGATAGGCGACTCCTCCGGGACACTATCTCCGTCAGGGTGCCTGCGTGACTGGCCTACGTGCTCTGGCACTGGGGGCTTGCGTCGGCACCCCTAGGGACTATGACCCCCGGGTCACTCCGAGACGGGAGCAGGTCTTCGGAGGGCATCGCGCCTAGTTCACCTGGTAGTTGGGCGTCGGGTCTTCCCCACCGCTGCCAGGCCTGTGGGACTCCGCAAGGGCTTGGATTGGAGGCTAGATCAAGGGGGTTCTCTGGCCACACCGATGCGGTGGGAGCCAGTCTTTCCAGACAGACAGAGCGACGCTGTGAGGAGCAGGCCGGTTGAATATGCGATCCGACAGTCCGTGGAGCACCGGCATCTGTGGACCCCCCGGTGACGTGTCACTCCCGGGGAGCGCCACGTGTCGGTTAATGACATCATCATCTCAATCTCTATAAATAGAGGTCTTGAGAATTCATTTGAGGAGAAAATGAACATTTGGACATTTTCACTTTCTCACTCTAGAATTCTAGAGAGAGAAACATATAGTACCCTGACTCTGGACCTAAGCATCGGACTGTGACTGTCATCGTGTATTCATCTCGCGCTATCGCCCTCGCAGCACTGCCACCCTCGAGTTCTGTCTGGGAAGCCCTTGGTCTCTGCCCTTGTTCCACCCTTGCTGTGTCCTACATCAACATGCTTGGAAGCTGACGCGGACTGCAGCCTTTGTGGCACCTCCACGTAGGTACGAACCCATTTTCCTTAGCATCATTTTGGCGACTCCGCTGGGGAGGTGAGCATCGCACTGCAGTCTGCCTATCTTGTCACCTTGATCATCATGCCTGTACGACGGAGAGCTACGAGGAATACCAGCCAAGGCCTCAACTCCACTGTCCAAGATGAGCATCATCTTGATGACTAGGAGGAGACTTGTGTCGTTCGACTCCAAAGCTAACCCCAACGCGACCAACCGACACCATGCTCCTGACTTGCTCCAGTCGTCTCTTCCCAACTGCCGGCCTTTTGCCGCTGGCATTACCCATGTGCAAACCACACCAAAAAAAAAAGTTACTCCCCACCACCAACCCCTTTGTACCATTGTCATTCCCACAATGCCTCGGGTTATCCTGTCCGGGGGCTCAGGTGCCAGGATCATTCCGACCGGGCACACAAAGCTTCTCCTGCTTCGTATGTCACCACGACATGTTGCCTCCCTATGGGTTCAATGGAGTTGTATTCTTTTCCGGACTTAAAATTTTTTTCAAGCGACATTACTCTTGCGCAAGTCTACTGGCACCACCTTTGATGCCATCACCCACTCCCTTGGGGGCTTCACCACTTCCCAATCCTTTCCGCCTCACATTGCAACGACTTGGTATGTGGTGCGCGGGGTGACTCGAGCCGCGTTACTACGGTCGCATCACCATCCTTCATTTACTTTTCTTGATACTTAAGAAAAATTTTCATCGATGATCATCCTCAGCGGCCTCCCATAGCATCCGTGCCCGAGCTAAAAAAAAACAAAATTTCAATACTTAGAAAAAATTTCAAGTTTTTCATCTTCCCTACCACTCCCAACATTCATGCTCTCATCACTCTCCTTCTAACGTTCTCCTCCGTCAACACCCAACACCCCATCACCCATTCCCCACTTCATAAACAATTTTTCTCTTTCTTATGGAAACAAGTTTTCGCTCCCACCATCCCATTTCTCTCATTCTCTTCTTGTACATTATGAAAAATGTCATTAGGAGTTCCCTATTTAGGGAGGCCAAAAAAAAAAAATTTTTTTTTTTTTGCCCCCCCCCCCCCCCACCCACCCACCCCACCCAGGTGCCTAGGCAGCTTCCCAAGTTCGGGCAGGCCACCCCTGCTTTTTTTTCCCCACATGGGTCTCCCCCACTCATCTTCCTCTTCTTTAAAGGTCAATGCATTAAATGCTCAAAGACAAGTCTCACTCTTTGTCCTCTCTCTCCAATGAATAACCATTCAACCTTTCTCACTTTTTTTTCTCACCCGTGAAGACATCATCTCACACTCTCCCATGAAGCATTTATCATTCTCTCTAACACCCTCTTACACAATCTTTTTCTCTCTCATTTTATTCTTACTTTTCACCTCTCTCTCTCTTCACATTACGCCCCCCTCGGCCTCGGCCTCCCCACCCCCTTCCCCTAGGCCGAACCAACTCCCCCACCATCCTTTCCATTCTTCATTCTCTCATCCATTACCCACATACAACATTTGTTTTTTTGCACTTACATGCTCTCTCCCTCTCTCTCATTTATTTTCACATTTCACTCTTCACATTATCTCCACACTCACACTCGGCCTCGGCCTCCCCACCCCCTTCCCCACGGCCGACCCCCTCCCTCTTTCTCTTCTTCTACCTCACCCCTATTAATTCCCTTCACTACTATCCCAATTTCATACTTAATCTCTCTCACTCACACACATCACCACATACTTTATTTACACCACTTCATAAATACAACACCCCTCATACTCAACATCTTTTCTTTCGCATATTCCATTATACTCACCCTACACGCCCCTTGACATTTTTTTCTATCTAACCAAAAAAAAAAAAAAAAACTAGCATACCAATTTCACTACAACTAAAACTTCATATGCTTTGAGGTAGCACTTCTTGAGTCCCTTACCCATTTCGTTACTATTTTCCATACTTAGAACTTTTTTTTTTTACAACATTGACCGCCTTGTATTGCCTGCGCCCCTGCGCCATCGTCATGATACGTGCCCCCGGCACCAAATATTGCTCCGCGACGTTCGTCGCCGCGCCCTTGCGCCATCCTCATGATACGTGCCCCGGCACCAAATATTGCTACGCGACGTTCGTCGCCGCGCCCTTGCGCCATTCTCATGATACGTGCCCCGGCACCAAATATTGCTCCGCGACGTTCGTCGCCGCGCCCTTGCGCCATTCTCATGATACGTGCCCCAGCACCAAATATTGCTACGCGACGTTCGTCGCCGCGCCCTTGCGCCTTTCTCATGATACGTGCCCCGGCACTAAATATTGCTCCGCGACGTTCGTCGCCGCCCCCTTGCGCCATCCTCATGATACGTGCCCCGGCACCAAATATTGTTCCGCGACGTTCGTCGCCGCGCCCTTGCGCCATTCTCATGATACGTGCCCCGGCACCAAATATTGCTCCGCGACGTTCGTCGCCGCGCCCTTGCGCCATTCTCATGATACGTGCCCCGGCACCAAATATTGCTCCGCGACGTTCGTCGCCGCGCCCTTACGCCATTCTCATGATACGTGCCCCGGCACCAAGTATTGCTCCGCGACGTTCGTCGCCGCGCCCTTTCACAACACGTGCCCCAGGCACCAGGTATTGTCTCGTGCTATAGGCACCGCGCTCATGCGCCACAATCATGTTGCATACTACCGGGATGGGCTCACAACCTTATAGCCATCGCCGTCTCAATCAAAAGGAGGGCTTCGGCCTCGTACCGGGATGGGCTCACAACCTTATAGCCATCGCCGTCTCAATCAAAATGGGGGCTTCGGCCTCGTACCGGGATGGGCTCACAACCTTATAGTCATCGCCGTCTCAATCAAAATGGGGGCTTCGGCCTCGTACCGGGATGGGCTCACAACCTTATAGCCATCGCCGTCTCAATCAAAATGGGGGCTTCGGCCTCGTACCGGGATGGGCTCACAACCTTATAGCCATCGCCGTCTCAATCAAAAGGAGGGCTTCGGCCTCGTACCGGGATGGGCTCACAACCTTATAGCCATCGCCGTCTCAATCAAAATGGGGGCTTCGGCCTCGTACCGGGATGGGCTCACAACCTTATAGCCATCGCCGTCTCAATCAAAATGGGGGCTTCGGCCTCGTACCGGGATGGGCTCACAACCTTATAGCCATCGCCGTCTCAATCAAAATGGGGGCTTCGGCCTCGTACCGGGATGGGCTCACAACCTTATAGCCATCGCCGTCTCAATCAAAATGGGGGCTTCGGCCTCGTACCGGGATGGGCTCACAACCTTATAGCCATCGCCGTCTCAATCAAAAGGGGGGCTTCGGCCTCATACCCGGATGGGCTCACAACCTCATAGCCATCGCCGTCAGAGTCACAGGGGGCTCCGACACGAGGGCCCCTCGTCACGGACTCGGAGCACTGAGCTGCGACCATGTCCACTCATATTACCATTGATCATCGACACCACCAGGACAATGACCCCCGGGTCACTCCGGGACGGGAGCAGGTCCTCGGAGGGCATCGCGCCTAGTCCGCCTGGCAGTTGGCTACAGGGGTAACCCTCACCGCTGTCAGGTTCTCCGCGTGTCTCTTAACGCACCCCACGGGATTCAGTAAGGGCTTGGATTGGTGGCTGGGGCATCCGTCATCTGTGACCGCACACCGCTCCCACGATGCCCATCGCCCAAAGTCGCGCACTGCCACCGAATGACCCGTGCACCGACTCCACAATCGCGTTCCTGCGCCCCATCGTCGTGCCCTTATGTCAACGCCCAAGCATTCTAAGGTCTCAATAGGTGCTGCACGAGGTTGCTCGAGCCACCTACTTTTCACCTTCGTCATTCAGAAACGACGTCAGCAACTCTCCGGCCAAAGAACATCAAAAATTATTTCAAGTGTTTATGCGTGCGGCGCCCGCTCGGGTCGCCCCTCCGCGCACACCACACGCAGGGGGCTTATGTTCCCAACCTACTCTGGTCGTACCCAAGGGCCCAATAGGGGTCCCATCTCGCGCGAACACGTCGACATTGTCAACGGTCAATTGTGCAACGCATCAAACCAGTCAGCCCCCGCGCGCCCAAGACACGTGTTTTTCTCGCTTCACGCGCTTCGTGCGCGACTTAGACATTTTATTTTACATCAACGTGACGCACGGGAGCACGATCGTCACGCCGCGACCACCCGAGCACCTTGTCACCAAAAAACGTCGACGGACGACGCAACCGGAGCAACGGGGCCAAGGGGCAAAGGCATTGGTCAAGGCCATGGGGTTGGCCTTGACCTCCACCAAGGCCATGGGGTCGGCCTCGGCCTCCCATGGGGGGTTGGCCTTGGCCTTCCCCCCCGGTTCTTCACTTTTCGCTCAAAGTCCCTTTTCCACTTTGTTCCCTTCGTATGCTTTGTACGTAACCTTGGCACCTTGTTCGTCACATGGGTACGACTCTCGTCGTCACGATCGTCGTGACACAACTTTCGGATTCGCCTTTGCTCATCAAAACACCTACCGTCGGTGCGCCCGAAGTTCGTCAAAAAGGAAAGTGGCCTTGGCCTCTCTTCATGGGAGTTGGCCATTGGCCTTGGCCACCCCCTAGGGTCGGCCTCGGCCTCACCAAGGGGTCGGCCTCGGCCTCACCAAGGGGTCGGCCTCGGCCTCACCAAGGGGTGGTGGCCTTGGCCTTCCCCCCTCGCGCGCATTTGTTGTCTTGAGTCTTTGCAGCCTCACGACGTCCGTCGTGCATCAACCTCCCGACGTCCGTTCGTGCATCAACCTCCCGACGTCCGTTCGTGCATCAACCTCGCGACGTTCGTCGTGCATCAACCTCCCGACGTCCGTCGTGCATCGACCTCGCAATGTCCGTCGTCCATCAACCTCGCGACGTCCGTCGTCCATCAACTCCGCGACCCCCGTCGCCCGGACACAACTCCGCGACCCCGTCGCCCGGACACAACTCCGCGACCCCCGTCGCCCGGACACAACTCCGCGACCCCCGTCGCCCGGACACAACTCCGCGACCCCGTCGCCCGGACACAACTCCGCGACCCCCGTCGCCCGGACACAACTCCGCGACCCCCGTCGCCCGGACACAACTCCGCGACCCCGTCGCCCGGACACAACTCCGCGACCCCGGTCGCCCGGACACAACTCCGCGACCCCGTCGCCCGGACACAACTCCGCGACCCCGTCGCCCGGACACAACTCCACGACGCTCACCATCCGTCGCCCGGACGTCGTCTCCGTGACCCCCGTCACCGACGTCCGGGCATCACACTCCAACACTTCGCCGCGCCCATGCGCCGCGCCGCTGATACAGCCGTGCCCCCAGGCTCTCTGTCACACTACCGTGCCCCGGCACCTTACGCACTCCGTCGCGCCCATGCGCCGCGCCATTGACATAGACGTGCTCCCGGCACCTTACTCACTTCATCGCGCCCATGCGCCACAATCATGTCATCATGCCCCCGGGCACCACAGTCATTCATCACACCATGTGCACCTTGCCTTGGTCATGGAACATGCTTCAACCCACTCTCCGGAGTGTACATCATCCGCGGGGATAGACGACTCCTCCGGGACACTATCTCCGTCAGGGTGCCTGCGTGACTGGCCTACGTGCTCTGGCACTGGGGGCTTGCGTCGGCACCCCTAGGGACTATGACCCCCGGGTCACTCCGAGACGGGAGCAGGTCTTCGGAGGGCATCGCGCCTAGTTCACCTGGTAGTTGGGCGTCGGGTCTTCCCCACCGCTGCCAGGCCTGTGGGACTCCGCAAGGGCTTGGATTGGAGGCTAGATCAAGGGGGTTCTCTGGCCACACCGATGCGGTGGGAGCCAGTCTTTCCAGACAGACAGAGCGACGCTGTGAGGAGCAGGCCGGTTGAATATGCGATCCGACAGTCCGTGGAGCACCGGCATCTGTGGACCCCCCGGTGACGTGTCACTCCCGGGGAGCGCCACGTGTCGGTTAATGACATCATCATCTCAATCTCTATAAATAGAGGTCTTGAGAATTCATTTGAGGAGATAACAGATAACATTTTGGACATTTTCCCTTTCTCACTTTAGAATTCCAGCGAGAGAAACACACAGTGCCCTGACTCTGGACCTAAGCATCGGACTGTGACTGTCATCGTGTATTCATCTCGCGCCATCGCCCTCGCAGCACTGCCACCCTCGAGTTCTGTCTGGGAAGCCCTTGGTCTCTGCCCTTGTTCCACCCTTGCTGTGTCCTACATCAACATGCTTGGAAGCTGACGCGGACTGCAGCCTTTGTGGCACCTCCACGTAGGTACGAACCCATTTTCCTTAGCATCAATGTGTAATTTTTTCTACTTGCCTGAAAATCAGGACTTTATTGGAAAAAATCTAATAAAAAATACTATGATTTGAAAAAGTAGTTGTTGGTACATTGCAATGGATTTAAAGTCGGTACTAATAAGTAAAACTAGAGATAACACAACGAATGAAGTGAAATAAACTTGGGAGAATCTAGCAATATCTCCATCTGTCGCTAAAGATGTAGTATTTTTGTCGCTAATACTTTAGTGACGAAAATTCAGGTGCGTATAACCACGAATCCTAGTAAGAAATAACATATAAACACATTTCAAATTCAAAGTTCAGGTGCACTTTGATGGTGCACAAAGCAAGATGTGTAAGATAGGAAATTCTAGTTAGATAAGCGATATCCTGCCATTTCCGTTTACAAATTTATAGGAAAGCAAGCAAGTACCCTCTTGTCAATTTCAATCCAAACTTTAACTTATGCAGGTCCATTCCATTCCATGCTTCAACCATCCACTAGCTACATGTTTAGTATGCATGTATTCTAAATGATTTTTACTACATGTACACATATTACGATATTTACTTGTTTGCATGCACACAATTTGCTTACATATAATAAAAAATTACCGCAATTCAAATTTTTTATTTGAATAGCAAGAAGTAGGGAAAGAGAGCAAAAAAAAAAAAGGGCCCAAGCCAGGCCCTAAATATTGGGCCTAGGGACTGGGCCTATATATCCCAAAATTTTGGCCCGGCCCATTTTCCTCTGAGGCCCGCTGGGCTGACCCAAACCTAGCCCATTGACATCTCTACCTTTATTGGACAATGCATGATCCTTTGTGCCACATAATAAGACTTGAAACAAACTTTTTTTCTTTCTTTCTTGCCACTCGTTGATAAAAAAGCGCAACAGTGATCCAACCACAACCTTAAATACATCTAAAAGCAAGGAATCAGTTACAAGAACCTCTCATAGTAGCGGGTTTATATTTAAAAGTCCAAAATAATATATTTTGAAAGAGCAATAAAAAATAGATACTAAGCATGTTGTTCTCTCCGTTTGACATTCTGTATAGGATTTGTGGGCTAGTTCGTGATATCTCTGTCGCCAAAGGCTTTGCGAGGGCTCGGATGCATAACACAAACATGAAATTCCATCATACAACATTCTCCCAGTGTATATAGCCTACAACGTCAAATCCATTGCTCCTGTCAGCATCTTTCACCACCCTTGCATTACTATCTAATGTAATTTTTGGAGGATGAACTCACCAATCTAGCTTTGCAATGGCTGTCTACAACAGTAACCACATTCAACTAGGGTCAATTATGCAATCTCTTTATGTTGCGGATGTCCTTTATATACATGCCTTAACTTTGTTGCATTCACTTATTTGAGTGTTCTCACATCGTTTACTACATTTAAAGATTTACCCAGCTAATCAACAATTGTTCTCACGGATAGCACGTGATCTCTATATATTACTATGCATGTTGTCACAATCTTTTTTGATCTGTGTAAAGTTAATCAAGACGCCCATGCTGTACATATTTCACGAAGGTGGGATGACATACAAGATCTCGCATTTGACCTGGCATGTCGGGCGGCTCATGTAAGCTTTTTGTTACATCGGGGATGCTGGAATACATTAGTGCATGGTCTCGGATGATGGTTACTAGCTATATGATTTTTGGTGCAGAGATCTGTATGTGTTTATGCTATACTGTTATCTTTTTGGCATGTGCGACCTTAATTTGATTGTGGTTTAACATCTGGTAGGGTATATTTGGTTGTTTATTTGCTTATACGTCACCTAGGAGACCAGGGAGGGGTGTTGGTCTCAAGAAATCATCCTATGATATATACTTCGTATTTCTTGTTTTTTAAAAAAGAAAAAGAAAAAAGGAAAACGGATATATTGTCCGTTTGGAACCAATTCTTTTATGATTTGAATTTCAGATTTGGAATTCAATTCACTTCTTTTTATTTGGAACGAAAGGGAATTCAAATCACGGAATTTCAATTTTGTGTTTGGAGAACAGAAAAAATGGAAAGGTAAAAATTTTTAGACAATTATATTCTTGACTTACAATAAAAAAAATAAATTACGATAAGTGGTTTCAAGTGTGCTAGTGCCACCACATGGTGGTGGCGGCAGCACTGCACGGGGTAGCAACATTGACGGTGGAAGTGGTGAGGTGGTCAAGTGATGGTAGTGGTGGTATTGAGGTGTAACAAGATATAATTGGTGGTCGTCAACTGGCCCCAATAATGATGCCGGTGATAGTAGTGGTGGCGGCAACGACAACAATAATAATGTTGGCAGCGGTGGTGGCAATAGTGGTGGTGGCGAAAGTAGCGATGGTGGCAGTAGTGGTGGCGGCGGTGGTGGCAATAGTGGTGACGGTGGTAGTGACAGTAGTGGTGTCGACAGTGGTAGTTGTGGCAGTATTAGCGGTACTGGTGATGGCGATGGTGGTGGCAATAGTGGTGGCGGTGGTCATGGCAGTAGTGGTGGCGACGGTGGTAGTTGTGGCAGTACTGACGATGGTGGTGGTGGCTGTAATGGTGGGGGATGCAGTGGTGGTGGTGGTGGCAGTAGTGGCGGTGACGGTTGTAGTTGTGGCAGTATTGGCGGTGACGGTGGTGGTGACGGTAGTGTTAGCGGTGGTTGTGGCGGCAGCGACAGTGACAGTGGTGGTGGCATCGTGGCGACAGTAGTATTGGTGGTAGTGGTGCCGGTGGTGATAGTAAAAGTGATGTGACAGTAGCGGAAATGAAGATGACAGTGGTTGGTTCATTGTTGGAGAGATCCTAAAAAAGGGTAAGATATGTAAATAATTACTTTTAATTCAAATAAATCGAAATCCCATGAAATCCGACCATTTTTCATCGGATTTCACACTATAGAAACAAATCCAGTCAAATTCCATGAAATCCAATTCCAATTCTTTTTTTTTAATGTTCCAAACAACAAAGTTTGAGGATTTGAAATGAAATCCCATCAATTTCATGATTCTAAACACACTCGAGATCAAAACGAGAAGTGAATGACAACCGTGGGATGGTACATAAAAATGAATATTTGGATTCCACCCTCGGCCAAATTTGGAGTAACAGGAAAAGGCGAGATGAGACGCTTTCAGAATAATAAAGCGAGTTTATCTTAAAACTCGGCAAATTCTCCGATTTTCCCTTCCATAACCAAAGCCGCAAAATGGTTCTCTACTCCAAAACTGAAACCTGCGCAGCAACGTTTGAACTCTGTTGGCCTCGGACCTGCACCCATATAAACGACTGCTTGCCAGACACGCGACTTAATCACCACCGCCTGTGCAAAGCAAGCAAGCACTCTCTGCTCCCTCACGGCCACCACTTCCTTGCCATAATTCTCCTTAAAACCCTGGTATCACAAGGTTATATTATATCTCTCTGTTTCTGTGTGTGTTTGGTTTAATTTTGTTGTTGAATGGTTGCATATTCATGTCGGTTCTTACTTCTTACCTCAATTAAGGTCACCGGCGATGACCTCCCATGTCCTTTGCCCCTATTTTCATTCTCAATTGGGCTTTATTTTATTCCCTCTTGGTGCTTCTATCATTCTTTTATCTCATCTTTATGTGTGTATGTACGTAGACACGCACTATTACACTCATCGAATAATTTTATATCCTCTGTTTTTGCTTTGCTGAAGTGGTTTCTCTGATAGGATGTCGATGTGCGTAGGTTAATCCAATTCTGGTAGCGTATTTTATCCGATTCCAAGAGTCGCTGACATGTGTATTGCATATTAGGTAGGGGTCTGCGTGGATAATTAAATCTAACTTATCGCAATGGCGTCTGCGCAACTGAGTGGTTGTGCGCTCTGTACTAAATTGACAACAACTAGGAGTCGTGGATGGAGCAGAGCGAGGTCATTTTCACCACAACGTTTAGAACGAGCTTGCAATTCGCTTGAAATAGTTAACGGCAAGAGCTTGAGATATACGGATATTGGCAGTTGTTCACTATCGACTACTCACCACTCGAGAATGTCATTGTCTTCGCCGTTTGTCCGTCAAAGGAAGCGCTTTTCTTCGACCGTTAGAAATCAGTTGAGTTCCGATTGCGGCGTTCCTACTTCTGATGTGGATGAAAGTTCTGCCGTGGAAGAAGCACATGCGGAAAGAGTGAAGTAAGATCTTATACCTGTCATTTAATTCTTTGTATGACATCACTGTACTTCTCAAAGTGTATTGACTTATTTCCTATTAGTATTACATTGTTCTTCTGTTACGCTATCCATTTTCCTGTTCGACTTAATGTTATCTGTATGCGAAACTTGAGAAACAGCTTGGAATTATTGTTCCTTTTAGTATGGCATATTGTGATTGGAATCTGTTATCTTACGTTTTTTTTTTGTTCTTACATTTTCTCATGGCATTTCTTTCATTATAGGAATAGGTAATACAAAAATTGTCGCATGTGTTACGGAATACTGTCAATTTCTTTCCATTCTTCTGATGTGCGCGTGATAGAAGTACTCTAGTAACGATTACGTAAACATCCCCCCACCCCCCTCTGCCCCTGATTATACATCCACGTATCTAGTTGAATGTAGGGCTATTATGTGAAAATCTTGAATCTTTCTGCTGCTTTCTTTTTGCATCAAGATGCTTTAAGAACTAGACAGTGAAGTGATTGTCATTATTGGGTCACTGGTGAAGTTTGAATTGTAATGCTTTAGCTGCTTCAGAGCTGCCGAGCTGGCATATTTACTTCTGTTTTGTAATTATTTATATTTCATGAACATACTCCATAGTTGGTGCTATAAATTGACTAACTCAGGTTCCCTACCTAAGCAAAATTGAATATGTGTTCCGTTTTTTTGCATCAATAAATTGGTTACTGTAGCCTACTATCTGATCATTATTCCTTCACAGTGGATTGCTGGGGATTGTTTCTCCGGATACATCTGATAACACCAAAAAGGAGTTTACAGTAAATTCCTCTAGTCATTCAGAATTTCAGGATGTCAAACGTGAGCTTATTTGGCTGTCCTTGCCAGCACTTGCTGGACAAGCTATTGACCCCATGGCACAACTGATGGAGACAGCTTTTATTGGTAGATTGGGTAAGGTGGTCTGATTTTCCTTTTTAACGTCTCAGTTGATTCCTAGTTGGTGTTCTTTTCCCGTATTTCTAAGTGGATAACTGATTATAGTCTTATCTGCATGGGGCAGCCACAAATGCAAATCAAATTTAAGTTTGATCAATCCTCGAATTGATCAACATGTTGGAACCACCCCCCAACCCAAAAAAAAAAAAAAAACACAAGAAAAAGAGAAAAGAGGAAAGAAAAGACGTTTTTGATTAATCTCAATCCTAGAATGCACACAGACTTAAAAAAAATGTAATATAAGCATTGAGAAGGGCTATATTTTCTACTCTCAGGTTGATCATCTTTGTTAACGTCTGTTTATTTTCCTAGCTTGGCCAGGGCTTTTCATCATGTTAAATTTTTCGGCGAGGAGGTATGATTGATCTGGGAATTTGTTGTTCATATGTCATTAGACACTGCTCTTGGATATTAAGCGAGTAGTTGCATGTCTATATGTTTGAAGTTCAGAGCACAAATTTGACTCAGACTAATATTTCAGTATATCAGAACTCCTGCGTCTGAAATTTGGTTGTTATACAAGGGTAACTAGACTCTGTCTTAATGCATGGCTGCACTATGTGGTAGGGATTAGGATGTGTCATTGGACAATGCTACTGCAACGATACATGCTATCATGATTCTAGTTGTTCTTATAGTTGGATGGAAATACTGGTAGCAGTATAGCTTGATACAGAAGTGAAAGCAAGTATTTTGATACTACAGTACAGGTGTATTTTTTATTCGTCTTGTTATAAACTGAGCATTTATCAATTTAATTAGATCAAGCTTTGGAAATTAGATCTTGTTTGTCATATGTTGTATGAACTTATCCAAAACTAGAGATTCCCTTTCGCCCTTTTATTCCAAGTATTACTAATAAACACTTTCTATTATCAACAGGCGCTGTGGAGTTGGCTTCAGCTGGTGTTTCCATGTCAATTTTTAACATTATTTCAAAGCTATTTAATGTGCCTCTCCTTGGTGTTGCTACTTCTTTTGTGGCTGAAGATATTTCAAACAGTGCAAGCAGAGTTTCCACCGTAGGTGAAGTACAACTGATGTCTAAAGCTTTAATGATCTTTCAATGGGAGAACACATACATCTGTTTTATATTTCATTTTATCTGGTACAGAAGAGGGTCAGCAAGGTAGTGCAAATGGTAAACCATTTGATGTTGTAGATAAAAGGCAGCAGCTTTCATCCGTATCTACAGCTCTGCTTTTGGCAATTGGCATTGGGATCTTTGAGGCTTTAGCTTTGTGGTTGGGTTCTGGACTTTTTCTTAGTCTGATGAGCGTATCATCGGTAAGTTTCAAACTAGTGAGTTTACACTTTATACAAGCTTGTGCATGTGCTTCCTATCTGGGCACACATTTTTGCTTATATGTCATGGTAACACTTGTCTGTGTGCCTTTTGAAGGCTCATTCTTACTTGTGGCTACTTACAATAATCATTTGTTACCTTTTTCTGATAAGTAATTTTGCCATAGGCATATTTGAATCTTGTGGTGACAGATAGTTTGATAGTAGTTGTGCCATACATGCACCAAGGAAATCAGTATATTGGTTCATGATTGATACAACATCTGTGCAATGTAGTAGCCGTGTAGTAGCAGTAAACCTGCTTTGTACCATGATCTTCAGACAGTAGATGAGAATCATGAGATAATAAGCATTATTTATACGTACTTAAAGGAAAGGGGAACATCAGTTAGCAAACTGGAACAACTGCAGATATGTGTATTTCAAACATAAATGCAAAAAGTATTATTTCAAAGAACGCCTAAAATCAATAACGTAATGGACAAAATGGTAGGGCTCTTTTTCTGTAACATTTATGACTCAAAGAATTTCTCACCTTGGTCTAACAATTTCTGCCATCTTTCTTGTAAGAATGTCATGTTTCAAAGGAGCTCCACTAAGAACTTATTTACTTTACAGGCTTCCCCCATGCGCGCTCCAGCACAAAGATTTCTTTCTCTGAGAGCCCTGGGTGCTCCTGCTGTTGTGGTTTCTTTGGCACTACAAGGCGTTTTCCGTGGATTTAAGGACACAAAGACTCCTGTATTATGTCTAGGCAAGTGTTTGGTTTAGTTTAATAAGTATAGTAGGTAAATCACATGGCTAAACAGCCTAAACTAGAGTAAAATTTTCTTTTTGCAAATGCAATTTTTTTTTCTTATTGAAATGTATAAAAAGCTAGATTGTATCACTTCCATACCACATTAAATTGTCAAACAACGCTTAGTTTAAGAGAAGGGTAGGACAAGTTATTCAAGGACATCTATTGATAGTAGTTCAAGCATATACACGTTATGGGCATGTCAATCATAGTTGTGGTTGGCTGAAAAATTAAACCTGGTGGTGGTTGTGGTGGAGGGGTAGGGGTAGGGTTTTCTGCGGCGTATTGGACCTTCACCTTGCGAGGAGGTCTTTCTGGCCCTGCTATCTGAACTCGAGTGTTGGAGCTTTGTTGTTTTTCCACTCTGAGCCTATGCAGATTGAAGTAGCTTTGCGGAGGCAAGCGTTACACTTGTTGCTCGCCTTTGACTGCTTACATGTGAACTGACTATCACAAGTGAATGACTTTTGCAGCATGCAATTAGATCTAACATCATGGTTGTTTTTTCTGTCACAGCGTGTTTTTTGTTTGATAACCATATCGTATACAGTATAACTGAATCAAATACCTCTTAATGCTAACTGATACAGTTGCCTATCTGCAGGTATTGGTAATCTTTCAGCTGCATTTTTGCTTCCCATTCTTATTTATTATTTTCGATTGGGTGTAACTGGAGCTGCCATTTCTACTGTCGTCTCACAGTATGTGCTTTCTCTGTTAGTCCTTTCCCTCTATATGTTTTTCTTTAACTCCAGTCATGGCTCTTTTTTTGCATCAGATATATCGTCACCTTTCTAATGATCTGGTATCTTAGTAAGAGAGCTATTTTATTGCCTCCAAGCTTGGAAGCTCTGCAATTTGGTGGCTATGTGAAATCTGGTAATTCTTTATTTTGGTTGGAAATTTTTTGGCAAGCATTTACTCCGTGCGTTAAAAAAGAGAAAAATGTGAATACCAGCTTATCCTTCGGCTTTAACTTAATGAACTGGCTTCTTTTTAGACTTGATTACATGTTGATGAGGAGGTTGAACTGATGTAGTTTTATTTTGTTCTTGGTCTTTACTTCTTCTATTTTTTACATCCTTCCAAGTAGCTAGATGCAGAGTATTTACTAGCTGCTATCTAGTGCCATAGATAAAGCATGCTAAAAAGTAACTTTTCCACTTGATGCTCAGAGAAAGCAGTTAAGCGAGACCTGCTTCCGAGATTTGGTGAGATGCACATGCTCGCATTTGATTAAGATTCCTTCCACATTCCTTTATGAGCTGGAACTTAAGCCTTTCAACCTCAAGGTGCTCATTAAGCCAGTCATAAATTCTTAGGAGCAGATTTCCAGCAAATGTAGGGCCATCAGAACCCAACACCCCCCCCCCCCCTCCCGCTACATGCATCCCTCCCCCCGACGTTCCTTTATAGTAAGTTCAGGTTCGAATAGGTCTGCAAGGAAGCAAGCTGATAATTATGTTGACTATTGATGCTCATAGACATTCAGACTTTGTTGTCGGTATGCATTAAGGCAGATGGATGGGAATCGAATCATCAGTGTTTCTTTCTGATCTTTTCAACCTCCCTTTTGTTTCCTCGATGTAGTCTGTTTCTGTCACCATGCAATCCAAAATAGTCTTATATTTAAGACTATTTGATAACGCACCATAACTAGAATTGAACGGCAAAAATCATGTCAGTAACCAACTGTCTAATAAGATTCTTTCTATATCCAAACCCGGTAAATTTTTTTTTCTTCTGTCAAATCGAAACTATGATTGTTGGTTCGAGTTGTTATCGGTGCTTACAGCTGCAATTGGGATGATGGGTCTGGCTTTCGTTATGTGCCGTCATCACTGAAAAATTTTAGGTGGATGAGGGGAAAATAGTTGCGAGATTTGGCGGAGAGTGGTAGAGTGCCAAAGAAGTAGTTTGGGAATAGAGAGTTTGGGGAGCCGTACGTGAGGAGGGAGGCCTTGCTGGGGTTGTGATTCTATGATTGTTACTGTGATTGTTTAGTTGAGCACAATTTTTTGTTGGTCTAAAACCATTTTTTCCTTTCATCCTCTGCTTAATCAGGCATGGCATGGGCAAAGTGCAGTTTGCTTTCTGCTATATTCCTAGGCTCAGCTGTATAGTCCTTTCTGACTTTCATGTATAGTTATGACTAGTCCGGCGAATGAATGAACTCTGTTAGACATCAGTTGTTGGTCCGCTTACACATAAAAAAGTGGCTAGTCTTATTGTTTCCGTCAAATTTGTGCCTGACTGGTCCGGTTGTCCTTTTAGAATGACTATTACAAACTTCACGTCATTATCTTATATGCTAGGTTCGATTTTCAATATCTGCTTTATTTCATTTATCAATAGCTCGACACATTTCGTTAATACCGTTGACATATATCGCATTACCTTGATAACTTGGACATCTTCTTAGGTGGTTTTCTTGTTGGAAGAACTATGGCAAGCCTCTTGACTATGACATTAGGGACTTCAATGGCTGCTCGTCAGGGTCCACTAGCTATGGCTGCTCATCAGATATGCTTACAAGTGTGGTTGGCAGTATCTATGCTCACAGATTCTCTGGCTGCATCGTGTCAGGTATAGAATCTTTCTAAAGTATGTTCTGCTCATTTTTGGATGACAGCGCATATTTTTTTTTTTTTGCTTTTTCTCCACTCAATTTTTGTCTGTGTATAATTGTTGGGGTCGCGGTTTCTAATAATTGCCTAAACTAATTTGTGAACAACTCTAATGAACGCGTTAAAGCTCGAGTTTGCTACAGGTGCAGCTTCAAGTTAGCAAAACCTTATCACTTTATGACTTCTTACTACAGATCTCCAGATCATATTAGTTCTAACCCTGTGATGTTTGACTTCAGATTTTGCTTTTTGTAGGCCTTGGTTGCCAGTTCTATATCTAAACGTGATTACAAAGCTGCAAGGGAAATTACACACTTTGTATTGAAAGTATGCCACACTTTTACGCTCTTCTTCCATTTAATTTCAAGGGAAAAAAATTAAGATCCGCACGCGTCGCATTTTGAGGGTATTTACTTGTCTGGATATTCCATTGTGGAAATGCAATTGAATATTTTTGTTGTGATCTTGCCGCACATGCCTTTTCAGACAGGACTGGTCGCAGGCGTTTCTTTAGCTGTGGTTTTGGGTCTGTCTTTTACTTCTTTATCCACCTTCTTTACCAAGGACATAGAGGTGCTGGGGATTCTCAGAACTGGGGTATTGGTAGGTACAAATATCTGCGTTGTTGCTTTGTGCGATTTTCAATATCTCATTTTGAATGTGGCTGTGGATTAAGGTGATTTTATCCAAAATGGTGACAGTTTGTCAGTGCAAGTCAACCTTTAACTGCGTTAGCATTTATATATGATGGCCTTCATTATGGTGTTTCGGACTTCCCTTATGCTGCTTGCTCCATGGTACGTATACAATTTATTACGTGATGTCTTTAAATGGAATTATGTGCACATGGGGCTTTTTTAACATTTGGACATGATTAACAGATGTTAGTAGGGGCAATATCTTCAGCATTTTTGCTGTATGCCTCTCCTGTTTTTGGTCTTCCTGGTGTTTGGACAGGGTTGACACTCTTTATGGCATTACGAGCAATGGCAGGATATATCAGGTAAGCTCGACACGAAGATTTGTTGGAGTAAGGTCAATGGTTTTTCACATAAAACGGACAAACAGGGATTAGCATAAAGTATTCTCTGCCCCACTTCCTTTGCCTCCCACCTCCACTCATACCCGCCCAAAAAAAAAAAGGGAAGTTGAAGAGAAATATTCCGCTCCTTTTCGCTCTTTTGGTGAGGGCATGCTGGCTCCCACTGAATAATTTCCGATGCCAAGGAAGCAAGCTCCATGCAGATATAGCTTGGCTCCTAGCTCCATCTCTGTCAATGTCCTGCTTTTGGAGGAATGGGGCTTGGAGCGGACTTCTAGGTCTACTAATTTGACAGAGTTATAAACTCCGTTCGTTTTATTAGAAGCTTTTTTAATTAAAAGTGTATTTTCTTTGGCGTTAACAATCATCGATATTTGCTTCTTGGCACTTGCCACTGGCCAGCAAGTTGGCTCCAACCTTTAGTGTTTTAGATGTTGAGGAAGGCATGTCAAAAGCACACGTTGGGACTTTTCATTGTGCAAGCAAGATTGGCTCCATTACATGAGGAACAAGGTGTCTTAGGAAGCACTTACTCTTTGCTGTGTTCCTCGATATAAGGAATGGGAAACACTGGCAGCAAATGATATCTTTGTTGTGTTCCCCACTTCAAGTGCGTTTTGCGAGCAGCAATGTTTTGAGTGATCGAAATATGGTTCGCAAACCACTTCAGGGAAGCAACTGGACTGAATTGCTTTCATCAAATGAGGCCATATAGATATTGATAAACTAAGCTGTTGGTGAAACAAACAAAGATGATTTACTGCAAGAATATTAATACGTTATGCTGTACTTTATTTTGTTATTCATGTATTCTTAAAGTTGACTCACAAAAAAAAAAAAAAATACGATTGTTGTCCCAGGGCCTGAATTTGCACTTCTCATGTCAAAATATGTTGCCTTTTGTATTGGTTTCACATGCATCTTATTCTGGACCATTTTTTGGGTTGCATTTTCAGATTATCGTCAAAAACTGGTCCATGGTGGTTTTTGCATGGGGACGTGAAGCCATCTGAGGTCAGTGCGTGCTTTTATATCTTTGTTGTGATCTGACCTTTGTGGGAACGCATGTGTCTCATATTTTTGTATCTAAAAACAAAATTTCCAGTTTCTCTTGTTTCTTTCTTTCTTAGATTTGGACTAATGTACATATGTTCCATCAACATTCGTCATTTTAGATCTGTCAAACTGGACAGTTACGAAGTTTGGTTATATGACTACCTTACCTGCTCAAAATTTCAGCTTCATGGTTGAAGCATGGGAGTAGTCTGGATTTTAGATTGGGTGCCGGGCACTTTTGAGCTCTATGACATGTTGGATACTCACAAGTAGGAATTTATTCTTCTCCCTTCATTTACTTTCCTTGTGTATTGTTTCTGGCTATGCTCTGTTATGTTTGGTGAAAAAGGTTATTTTATAAGCTTCTTTTTACATGGTCTACACTGAACAATTATTCTATGCTTGTTACATAAAAACTTAACGTGAAAAGATGCTTCTCAAAAAACAAATGTTTCGTTCAAAGCCTCATAGTATGTACACAACACACACTTTCGATGGCTTTATCTTTGTAATAATCGTTGTTGGTCATCTGATGCAGGTTATCTAGCTTAGATCTGTCATATAAAAATGGTGCAAGACAATGCCTCTTACCTATGGCTCTGACAAGCATTAGAGAAGTCATAAAGTTCAAATTAGGATAAATTCTCCATCAAAGCTCCATGATTGTCTAGATGAATTTTGCAGCTGTTTACTTTTACCAATGAAATTTAGTTCACCTTCTGTATATTTTTTCTTTTTTTGGATGCCATTCACATTCTGTGTTCCCCCCCCCCCAGCAATGTGAGAGCAAAACCAATGAAATTTAGTTAACCTTCTGTATCTTTATTCTTTTTTTGGATGCAATTCACATTCTGTGTTTCCCCCCTTAGCAATGTGAGAGCAAACAGTAGTTTAACAAGAAATATTTTCACAATGTCCTTTGAGCTCTTGTATCGTGAGATGGAAGGAAAAAAAAAAAAAGGTCACATGCTTCGCTTTTGTCACTAAAAACTTTATTTGTGTTGTTGATATTCACAACAATAGCGACAAGGTTGGGCTCAAATGGCTAAAGTGAAGGTCAAATCTCAATTGCCTATTTGTGCTTGGCCCTGAGTTGGCATAAAAATTAGGTGCTGTCGTTATGTGCTAAGGTGATGAACGGTTGGAAGTATTGAGCCTAATATTGTGCAAACAACTCAATTTATCCTCTCTACTTTCTACCCCACATCTTTGATGAAGTTTCTTGGATTTCACTCAAGGAAAACTTATATCCTCTCTGATCTTCAGAGCCTGATGTACCCACCAAAACAAAGTCGTTGGCAAACTAAACAGAATTATAGACGGCATTCCAGTGGTTCCAAGTGTAAACTGCAAAATTTATGAAGTTGGTTTAACAGGGCAGCACTCTCATTGATACGTCCCCTCCAAAAATGTGGGATTATTCAGAAGAATATCTCTCCGAGATGCTGCATCTCAGAGAAAATAAATAGAAATCGAACTGCTGCATCTCAGAAAAGAAAATCGAAATCATTTCAAGAATGGCTGTGTAAGAACCTCCAGCAAGACGCTAGTCTGATGATGATCACCCAGACGATTAGGAACATAACTTTCAGGAGCTCAGTCCAAATTTGCAATAACAGCATCCACAACTTCTTGTGTCGTACTCGTCCCGCCAAGATCTTTTGTCATGAACTTTCCCTCTGAGATAACTCGCTTCACCGCAGTTTCCAGTCGATCAGCAAAAGAAGGAAACTGAAGATGTCTCAACATCATGGCTGAGGAGAGAAGCAAAGCCACTGGATTTGCCTTCTTTTGCTCTACTAATTTCTGATTTCCAACATTTCCCGCTGAAGCACCTTGCTCAAAAATTGCATGATCAGCCCCCACATTCCCTGAAGTCACCAGAACCTTATCAGGCCCTTGCACTTGACTAAAATATCACTTTATCAAGTCCATGTCAAAAAGGATCCTAGGTTTTTCGAGGTAAAAACTAGATGTAACCTCAGAACATTTTGGTCTGAGACTTGAGTGTAGAGATGGGACCCCAGCTAGGTTTGATGAACATTTTAGTCTGGTTTCCTTCCACCCATACGCATTTATTTGAAGCAGGAAGAGAGGGTTTGTGTGTGTGTGGGGGGGGGGGGCTAAAAGTTTCATAGGATACCTCCTGGCATGACGCCGGTGCCTCCAGCAATACCAGCTGCCGTATTTGCCACCAGATTTCCATAGAGGTTAGGAGTGACCTACAAAACATTGATCAGCCTATATCAATTGCCTGTAGCAAAGACAGTTGACAGAGGAGATGCTTAGTTATATTGACAGCAAGTGATTCATATACTCGAAAGCAACATGCAGCAAAAAACTTCTGTACCTTTCCTCCCACATTTTCTACTCTTTATTAGGATATTTGCTGTGTCTATACAATTTAAACAAGATGGGCCCAAAATAAACTTCCCATACAGCTCAGAACCCGCTAAATAGCCACTCTAGTGACTTAAAATGACAAGAGCAAGCATGTAAAGATCCTACTGTCATGTATGAGATTTAAAAGACAGTAACATTGAAAAAAGTAATCAGGAGATTCCATCATTAATACATATGCTCTGGCCTGAGTAATTAATTAATCACATACTGAATCTAACAAGATCAAAGTAGTTCCCCATGACTAATAACTCCCCACGAGCATGAAAAGAACATAGACAAGTACAAAAATGTTGTGAAAGTTGGTCTCCACGGACTAGAACACAGTGTGTGGATTTGACAAGATCCTCCAAGCTATGAGAACTTGACATATGAGTAAAAACCCTAACATCTTCACTGATCTTCTGCACTTAGAAAGGCATGAACGTCGAGAAAATATGATACTTGTGTTTATGTTTCATACATAGCTCATCTAGCGTCATGGTCCACTTCGTAGAGTTCAATGTTCAAGGGAGCCAAAAAAAAATCATAACCACCCTGACCGGCAGATAATGCGTGACAGCTACTTAGAGAAGAGATACAGGAAAGACCATACAAATTCTAGAAAGTTTTTGTTCATGGTGACATACCATAACATCAAACTGCTCAGGCTTAGAAACAAGTTGCATACAGCAATTGTCCACGATGATCTCATTGTACTTGATGCTTGGATAATTGCTAGCAACCTCCCGACAGGATTCTAAAAACAGGCCATCAGCAAGTTTCATGATGTTGGCTTTGTGCACAGCTGTTACTGTCTTCCGGTTATTCAGGTAAGCATACTCAAATGCATATTTTGCAACACGTTCGGAGCAGAACTTCGTTATCACCTAGCAAAGTGGCTTAATGAGAAACAAACTTATTGAGTTTGAATATATGAAAAGCTTTTGAAACATTGATGACATAAATTATTTGTAGCGTAGCTTAATAGATGGGCAATTAACATAACCACGTCTGGACAAAAGTTATCCAGCAAAGTAAAACTAAACAGGGCTTATTAAGAAGAAACATACAAATCAGGATATGCAGCATAGTGAACTAATGGGTGAACAGTGAACATTACTACATCGGAAGAAAAGTTATCCGTCATGACTAAACGCAAACGGGGCTTTAGTAAGAACCACAACTACGAACCATTTCTTAGCACCACCCACATTCTAATTTTGTACAGGATAAATGCACCACATAGCTAAACAACTTTGACGCTAGCCCCCCAGGACCTACCACTTTCAAGTATGTACTCAATCGGGGAGAGTATTACTGGTGGAAGTGTGGAACTAGTAGTGCCCTTTGATTCAACCCTGCTGCTAAAACCGCAACCAACTGAAATCTCGCATATTATGCTTTTGGTACACATCCACGTTCCCATGGGCTATGATAGATATCAGCATAGACAGCAAACAACGAAGCTTTCCCGAACGGAATGCCTTGCCTAATGGGAGGAATGGTGCCAGCAGCGTACTTTTTGTTTGAGGCTTGTTCTTCAAAAGAACAATAGGGTTTAACTTTGAATGGGGATAGAATCGATTAAATTTTCCAAAGGCCTGATCATGCGTGTTGGGTATTAGTCTTGTTCCTCTGTTCATGAAACTGTAAATGGGGATAGAATGTAACAAAGGGATTTCCAGAAGTAAGTGCTAAAAAGAGTGGAAACATGTGATGAACTCTTAAATCTCACTATACTCCTATTACATCATTATTAACCAAAACACGGAAAATCAAGCCCAGTGAAAGAGGGATTTTTAGGAATAAAGGGTGGTGAATCGAGAGGAGTGAGCTAGCTTTGATACAAACGGATAAAGCCCCACCAATAGAAAAAGAAAGAATACTCTGATCTAGAGAAACAGTCAAAAACTCCGTTGCTCCCCCAAGAAGAAGTTCTCCATGCAGAAAGATGCAACAAGAAGGCAGATGGCAGAAAGTGATGCTTGTCCTCAAGAAATAGTAACATTATCTTAAAGATTAACGCAGCCTAACACTATGAATTGCGTTGTGTGAATACACCTAGAACAACTGTTCAATTAAGAGACAGAACATTTTCCATATACATTAGATTAACAGATAGAATTACTACAGTAATAACTATCAACATTGCGCTTAATGTTAACACACACAGACCAGCCATCCAATTAAACAAGTAAGCACAACCCAGGAGACAAGAATACACAAACATCAAACATATATCTTGAATTCCACAGCCGAAAATCAACAACCGAAAGTACCTTAAGGCTTTCGACAACGCCTGGAACAACCTCGTGCTCGAGCCCGGCGTACTCCCCTTCCGTATTCTCCCTGATCACGACAATGTCAACATTCTCATGCCTCGTTGGCAATCCAGGCAGATTGAAGCAGATGACGAGCGAGGCAAACAGATCCAGCTCCTTCCTGAGCTGGACGTTCAACGAGCTCACGCCGCCGCCGACGGGGGTCATGAGGCCTCCCTTGAGGCACACCTTGTTCTTCTTGATCGAGTCCATCACCTCCGGCGGCACGCTCTTCATCTCGCCGTTGCACTCGAACCGCTCGAAGTACACCGGCGCGTGCATTGCATCCATCACCTGCTCGACGGCGCCGGTCACGAGCGGGCCGATCCCGTCGCCGGCAATCAGGGTGACGGGGCGCGGGGCGCCGTCACCTGGTCGGGGCATGTAGGTAACGGACCGGGTCGACCCTAACCCTGGCGAAAGCGATGGTGATCGAGCGCATAATTGCTTGAGGATTGGCAGGGTTCTTCTGGCCATTGAGGAAGCAGATATTGATTCGGCGGTGAAATTACGTTTGGCAGTTCCGTAAGACGAATACGACGGGGCAGGTCCAGACTCAAAGACTCCATGAAAGAGCGGGTAACCAGAAGTATATATTACCGATTACTCCCATGGTCTTCGCCTTTTTGCCTCTTCAAGTTTTGATTATTCCATTTTATTTTGACCACTGCGCTGTCCAACCATTTTGCCTTTTCGACCAACTTGAACCTTTTGAGAAGAGAAGCCTTAAATGAAAACAGAATGAGATGCCAACCCACTCTAATGATAATTAAGATTTGTTATTACAAATATTGTTTAGTTACACTTTTTTTTGCCGTTTCAAAATTTTATCTTACGCAAGAAGAAGACCTAATCAATATCTTTCAAATATAATGGTGTGACTTGAAATGGTCAAAACCTGATGTAATCTAAATTAAATCAAATTTATAGATGTTTTGTAAACATACAAAACTGATTAAATAAACCTTTCAAGATCTAAAAAACTAATTGAATCGTAATTTAAGAAAGCGACAGTTGAGATTGTTCCTTTTTTCATATTTAAGTTTGACCATGTAAGTACCATAATATTTTTATTAATTACGGAGCCTTTGACATTTTTTATTTGAACACTAACTTTTTTGTCATTTTGTCATATTGAAATTGTTTTATTAATTTTTTTTCCCCAAACACCATTCATGGCTTAAAGCTATTTATGCTTTAAAGAAAAAACAAAAAACTTGAAGTTAATTTGGAAAGTTGATTAAGATCTAATATGAAATTAATTTTTCAGAACCAATTCCGAACGGTTCTAAGACAGTACAAAAATTTTAATTTAATATTAAGCATAAATACGTAGAAACAAGTAGTATAAATACGTAGTGTAAGTGTTTGTACGCCGGTATATTTGATAGTAATTAATAACACCAGAAGACTTTTTCTAAAAGGAGTACTACTGGTTATAAACCTTGGAACAAAGTTTGTTTCCCCAAAAAATAATTAATTACCAAAGAATGTGAATTTGTTGGATATTAAGTATAAGAGGAGCGACACTATCTTCTCCTTCGTTCCTTCCTTTATCTACTTAACGGTAAACGTACGCCATTTTTTCATTTTAGGAGGATCTTTTTGGCTATTTATGGTAAGTGTGAAAATGTTAATATAAGGCTGTTAAAATGAAAGACTCTTGAGGAGGTGTTAAATATGAGCAGACATTAGGATAAAAAAACCATATACATAGAGAGTATATGTATGTGGAGTAATTCGACAGTCGCAAATAACAAAAAAATAAGTAAAAGAACAAGACAGGTAGACCATCATCTTGACAAGGCGATGTCAGGGGGCAGGCTATAACACCATCCTGAACCAAACCTATCAAGAGCAAGAAGCTGGAACAGTCGAAAGTAGGACATTTTTGGTTGTTGTTGTGGTGGTGGTTGTTAGTATTACTATAAATAAATAAATAAATGGCCAAGAAACTGGGCCTGAAACCCGAAGAACACACAATGTGTGCACAAAAACCCACCCCACCCCAATCCAACACAACCACATGGCTTAAATAGTACCTACATCTGTTCCCCGATAAGAAGTAAATAGCAATATATTCAGAAAGACTCGCCAGCCTTTGGGGAAATTAAATCCTCGTTAAGCCAGAAAAGGAGGTGACAAAACCCGGAAACGAGTTGTCCCAATCTCGCTGTTGCATCCTCATAAAAACCTCCTATTCCTTTCTTTTGAGTGTGTCCAGAATAAGCAGCAGAGCCCTGGGAACATGGAAACGATTGTACCAAGCGCCAGTCCGTCCTACAGTCCCTGGGAACCCGAACTCCTCTCCACCCCCAACATCAATTACAGCCTTACAGGCACTGATCCAGGCACAATTGCATCCCCGTAATAGCAAACAGGCTGGACAATGAAGACGTGAACGGTCTACAGATTCTCATTCCATTTACACATAAAACACCAACTATGATCAGTCGCCTCCTCCTTAGAGCATCACAAGTCAAAATTGTCCCTACATCTGCCTTCAAAGTGGAGGAATCCACTTTTAGCGCCACCCTTCAAAATGCTCTTCCAGTGGCAAAAAGCATAACTCTTTTCCTAATATCCTGTAGAAAAACCCGACTGACAATGACCCATATTTGCTGTCCTAATGTCCTTCCACACTTGATTGCTTGCACCCAGCTAAAGCCCAAAAGGTGTTCAACCCTTTCTAATTCCCAATCATGAAAACTCCGTCTAAATGATAAATTCTACACTTGCCTTCCTCCAATCTCCTCAACAGAATCCACTACCCTTGCCTCACTGTACACTACCACTCGAAAGAGATTGGGGATATCCAACAAAAAACGGCTCCTCACCACACCACAAGGCAGTCCAAGATCTTACCTTTGTTTAGCCATGGTACCAATCCATAAGGATGTCCCCATCCCTGAAACCATTAGCTGTCTCGATAGGGTTCCTTCTTCCTTGGCAAATCGCCACAAGCATCTAGCCCACAATGCTCGATGGAAAGCTTTGATGTCAAATAACCCCACTTTTCGAAAAGTTCAACACACCTCAGAACATTTATTCCGAGTGATACTTAAACTGCTCTGCATTTGCTTTCCATAAGGAGTCTTTCCTGAGCTTGTCTACTAGACGAACCACAGACACAGCCATAGACAGAACAGAAAAAGTACATCCATTGGACAAATATTGACTCTTCCATCCAACTAACCTCTTCTGCAACCTTTCCACAGCCAGTTGATTTGAATCAAGAGCCTAAAGTAAGTCTCATAAAACGTAGTTCACCAAGTTTTACCCTACACTCCAAGATGCTAGCCAACACATCTGCTTTCAAACCTGAAACGGCCTCAAAGCAAACCAGCACACATATCAAACAACGACATTGTCAGCATCTGCACCACTAAAGAGAACAGTGTCATCTGCAAACAAGAGATGTATACTAAGAATGACCAGTGCACCCACAGAGACACACTCCATAAACACACCACATACTGCACTACTAATCAGCCTACTGAGGCCTTCGATGACAATAAGGAATAAAGAAGACTAGGGTCACCTTGTCTAATCCTACAAGAGGAAGAGAAGAAACCCGCTACAATTATACTAGAAAATCAACACACGCAACTGACACAAGCACGCACCTTTGCTCCAATTTGGGATCTGGGGAGAACCAAAGACACACGGGAGAGGGGAAATAAAAGCCTGGGTCACAGACGAGAGGGGGAAGCTAAATCAAGCAGGGCGGAGGGGGGACACCCAAACCGCAATAAACACACAATTCATGGGGTAGGACAATGACGATGTATAAATCACTCTAATTGCCCATAAAGTTGACCCATTTTTTCAATTACATAAGCTGTATCGCAAGTATGAGTTCATACCCAAGATAATGCCATTGAGGCTATGTGCAGCTGTATACTTTTCACCCAGTCATCGCCAATCCAACTACACTATCCACACAGCATTTATCAACAGCCCAACCACTGATAACCCAGATTAAAAGTGACTCTCATCAGGATCCACACTTGTACTTAAGTATCGTAACATCCCAATCTACATTAAAGGGGATTGTTAACATACCGATGTACATTAAAGAATATTGTTATACCATGGTTGGCAAAGAACATGAAAATCCACATAAAGAAGATTGACCACTTCATCCTCCAAGTAAATAATTTCATCCCACATGGAGGAGAGCGTATAATATAATCAGATAAGTCAGAAACCTATGGGCAAAAACATGGACAAAGGAGTTCCCAAGTATCCATATAAACAATATCAAACTGCAATGGTCTAACTATAGAGGCACAAAAGATATTCACTCTTTTTCCTTCTTCTTTTCGGGTTCTTTGGATAGGTCAGTTGATAATGAAGACACCTATATTAAGGACAAGAAAACATCAATGTACATAGATACTTCATTCTTTCTAATATCATGCAAAAATGTAGGTTGTCTCAAGGTCTGATATAATGATAGGAAAAGAAAAAAAAAAAAAAAAATCAAGATTCAACTACCAAATGGAATCCTTAACTATCACCACTCAAGTGTCATAACGAAATTTCATTTCTATCCATATACCGCCTAAGGATGACCTCAACTTTTGCTTCTGAAATTATAAATTACACAGAACATTGGATGAACATTGAATATCAAAAAATTAAGAAAAACAAACATGTGACCAACATTCTTCCATACCCTAAAAGGTCTCTGTGGACTCGAGATCAAGAAGACAAAAACCTGGTCAGTTCGTTATCATACTTTACCAGCTTCACGTGTAGAAATGAGTTGTGCATGGCTATCCATAAGAGTACCACCAGCAGTATGCTCATAGAGCAGATAGAATGCCTGTACTAGGGGGCCGGAGCAGCAACGGTACCGCCTAATCCCATCTTTTGTCCCAGAAGTGCAAGCTGCTCTACAAATTCCCCTCCAGTAAGAATTTCAGTTGTTCCATATATAATATGCTTAACCGGCTGCTGACGGTGAGCTAGCTCTTGCAAGCTTCCATACTCCACATAATTACCACCACCAACCATAAACACAATAGCCTCTTTGAATGGTCCTTTCAGATGGCTGCTACTCGATCCAGAACTTGATTTGGGAGCACGTGGATCAAACACCAGGTAAGACTCTATTTCAGGATTTGGTTTCCCTTCCATCAAGGCTTCTACTGTCCTTGACAGTGCCAGTTGATGATCACTAGACAACAAGTTCTTCACACCAGCAGTTACAGCACTAATAGACTGCCCATAGAGCTTCTCAGCCCAGTCAACAATATTGCTTCTGCTAGCAGAGTTTGCTGATGCTAACGAAACATTCAGCGCCTTGATCTTTTTCACATACTGGAATGCACTAGTATCAACCTCAGACTCCCTCAGTGCTGTTTCAACCATATCCACTTCCGACTGAGGGAGACTTTCAGTAGAGATAAGATACATGATTGCAAACCGCAGCTTATCCATCTTAGTCCCCTTCCCTTTGAGCACACCAAGAAGTTCACCCCGGTCAATGCTGCCTCTAATCATCATGTCATTCTCCTTCTTCGCATAAGAATCCAGAGACCTCTCCTTGATCTCTCCCAACAATACGGTGGCAATATTTGTGTGCTTATCAATCACTTGCTTTCTCTCGGTTAACTCGGGTAGAGAATTCACCGCATTCATCAAATGCTTTGTGTTACCAATCAAATCTGTACCCTCAAATTCAGCCCCACCGCTTCCACCAGTCCGCCTGTTCACCTCATCCACGTCTTTCTTATACTTGTTCAACTGAGTCTCTATCTCCACAGCAACTTCAGGAAACTCCAACAGGCCATTTGCCACCCAAAACGGATCAAGCCTGTCCAGCTCGTACGACTTCATCCCACCTTTCTCACCCTGCACACTCAATCTATTCAGCCTCAAACCAAGCACGTCGTGAACAAGCGGCCTGTACCTAAAATCATGCTGTATCGCAACCGACAGCTCGAAATTCCGATCAAACAAACACAAGACCGGTCTCTGAAACGAGCTCGAGAAACTCCCACCCTCGGAAAACAAATTATTCTTTGCCAACAGATGGTCACGCAACCGCTGATCCAACAACGACGCGACCATCTCGGCGGGCCCGCCCCGGGGACACCTAATGATCGGGACAACAGCGAGCGTAGCGAGCACGCAGAACAATCCACTCACGATCTTCTCGATAATCTCCTCGATTTCGCGATCTCCAGCCGACGGATCATTCAATTGGTAATAACAAGACTTATTAGCAAGCGAGAACAAGCCATCCTCTAGGGTAACAAACTCCAGGTACTGGTCGTGCACCTTGGAAATGCGACGGATCGAGTCGGAATTGAGCGTGGAGGAGGCGAGATCTTCGAGGAGCGGGCGGGGGATAGAGGACGAGAAGTTGAGGTGGAAAGAGTCGTAGAGGGACCTGGCGGCGTCGGCGGCGATTCGGTGGAGGTTGGACTGAGTGGGCTGGACGAAGTAGACGGCAGGGACATCGGCAACGGGCTTGCGGTCCTTGTCGATGAGGAAGAAGAGGGTCACGCCGTGCTTGCGGAGGTCCTTAACGTGGATGAGCGGGGAGAGGATGTTCTGGCAGAACCTGTCGTAGATCAGGATCTTGTAGACCTCCTCGTTCGCCGTTCCGGCTGGGTTCACCGGCTGGTTCAGGTTCAGCAATCGAGTTATGCATTCTGTGTAGTAAGTGATTAACTAGGTCAGATTTCGTGATGCACACGAGCTATATACAATCAAATCGAACAACAGATAGAGAGAAAGAGAGTTACCGGTCTGTTTTTTACGAAGATTGAGCGCCATTGCTGGTTCAGAAAACGCTTTCCCTTCTTCGCCAGGTGAGCAGCAGATGTGTGATTTGGTACAGAGCTTGTGCAGTTTTTTAGTTGCAGAAAAATAACCACAGCACAGCCGTTTGTTGGCGGAGCTTAAGTTTGGTGTCGTCGCTAAAAATACTACAAGCGTCCTTTTCTATTAATTAAAAAGTTTGTCTTTTTTCTTCTTATCCGGTAAATAATTTGGGATTGTATAAAGTAATGCATTTTGTTCATAAATCACTAATACCTTGTTTGCGAGTTTTTTTTTAGGAGATAAAGGGAAGAAAAAAAAAGGAAAGTGGCTACTTTCTTCCATTTTCTTTAGTTTGTGAGTTTTTTTAAGAAGAAAAAGGGTATGAAAGTTTGAGGTTCTTTTGTCTCTAAATCTTTACTCTCAAAATTGAGAAGAAACGGAAAGAAAGAAAATTCTCATAAATAATATTTTAATAATTTCCATATTACCCTTGAGACAATGAAGACTAAATTTTGAATGACTTCCAGGTTTTAAGGTTTCTTATGGAAGCTTATCACTTTATTTACAATTAAGTGATTGTTTTGGATGTTAGTTGACACAAAGCTGATTTTTTGGCTTGTGGTGTGACATTAATTAGATTTAGATGTTGAGATACTTATCGTGAACTCATAACTATTTTTTTTTACATGATAAAATTAATCAACTATGTAAGGCCTATGACATTAGTATGCTATGTATTTTGTATGATTTATCGATAACTCAATTGTGTCACCAAGAAAATCATGTTTATAAATCAAAAAACAAAATCATGTTTTTTTAGGATCATACATTCATAATCTTTGTTAGAATTATCACAATGTAATATAAGGGTATATACGTAATCATATGTCTTTTCTGCTGAACTCACAAACAAGAGAAAATAATGATATTTTCTTTTATCTCTTAAACTCACAAACAAATAATTGTCTTCCCTTCTCTTCCTTTCTTTTCTTTTCACTCGTTTCAAAACTCGCAAACAAACTATAAGAATTCGAGTAAAAAAATGTTCCGAAATAATTTTTATTGATAGATAGTAAAAAGAAAATTGAATGGTCTCAGATTAATGACCCTAATTTTTTAAAAACCATTAAATATATATATTTTTTATTTCGGTTATCGCATCACGCCTTTGTCGAATGGTCAAGACCAGACCATGTAATATTTATTTATCTTAATGATCATAAATGCTGAACCATATTATTGCGTTTCTTTGGAAATTTTGATGAGTTTCAAGTTGGAAGAGGTACATAAAATTTACAAATGTCGCTACAAAGCTATTCGAGGTGAAGTTTGTTTATACCTTTACCGACCATTATAGTACTTGTCGCCAGAAAATCTCTTTGACGAACAAAACATGATGGGGGGAGCTCACCCATCTATCGGAGAGGCTAGTAGAGAGGGGAGGAGAGGTGGCATTTTGATAATTGATTCAAGAAGAGTGGTGGGTTCATCCGTCTTGTTGCGGATTCCTAATGGCGATGTCGACGTTTCTGCGAAACAGATACTGGGTGCTTAGACATGGCAAAAGCGTTCCAAACGAGAGGGGTCTGATTGTTTCTTCCATGGTTATTCCCTCTTTCATTCTTAGTTGATCCATAAATCCTTGGGATTATGCATTGTTTGTATGCCTTTTATTCAGATGGCATTGCGCATTTTGATCTTTATTGAATTGTGTGACTCTGTCCTGCTGCTGGTAATTCACTTTTTCGTCCTTTATTTTCTCTGTGGGGATTCAAATCAATGACATCTTAGTTTAGATAGAGGCTCTCCTCAGATATAATACATTGACTGGTGCATGGCCGAGAGCTTAAGTGCCTGCTTGGTAAAGGTAAGCATAAATATCCCTTTTTTTGGTTGATTTCGGGGATGCTGGCAAAGATTGGTAGATCATTAGAAACAATTGGCGAACATTTTCTGACTAGAATTGACTTTGGGGTTTAAGTTGAGTCAACTCAAGGGACTACCACATGCATTTTTATACAACAAGGTGTATGACGGGTTCTGGCCAATGAAATCAGAAGCTGTATGTGCAGTGCTCCCTGCAAAGAATTTTAACAGTCAAATTCCACCGACTGAGGTAACAATATGTATTGACTATGCATGAACGTACTCAGGTATGCATAGGTTCCAAATGGCCCTCCAAGAGCAGGGTTCTATGCTTGTAGCTTATATTAGCATAATAGCTCATTTTTTCCAAATATATTAGATCAAAGTAAATGTTTGTGAGCTTGTGGACACTCCAATGGAAAGGTTCCACCATCAAGTCTAGTCTCAAGAGCTTGAAAGCCACATATGACCAGGCTCAACCAAATAACAGCTTTGAGTCTCTATGTTATTTCTTCTTTTATAGATGCGCTTATTAGGAACGCTTGGGACGAATGCTCTGGAATCATTAGCTTTGAATGATATACTATTACTTGATGTGACTTGAACAAAGGTTAGTGCCAAGTTGGAGTTGTGGAGATGAACCAAGGGCTTTAGGTCAAGCAGGACCGACTTGCTAAGGCAGAGCCACAAGTGACACTTTCAGTAAGACTAGGACGTCTGAGGGTCAAGTAAATACGAAAGGTCAAGAGGTGCCTAAGAACTATATCTTGGATAAGTATTGCACAACGGGAGAGATTGCAGATGTTAACTATACAGTAATAGCAGGATTGAGAACTTATATAAGTACTTTTGGGGTGCTTTGCAATCTTAATATTCTTTCAACTCGGAGGAAAGATTTTATTAGAGGGTGCAGAGGAGAGCTATGTGAAATGCAACTCAAGTGCAAACGCTCAGGTGAATAATCGAGGCCACACAGGGAAGATTAAATCAGAAAGAGAGTGTTCACAGAAAGTTGGCAAGGTACCAATTAAGAAAGGATAAGAGCATCAGTGGAGATGGCTTGATAATGTCCAATGTTGGGAAGGAAGGAAACCCAATTGGTGCCAAGTTGATGGGGTAAGAAGAGGCAGGTTATAAGAACATCGGTACAAACAGTGAGGATGGACTTGATTGCCGGATGTCTGTCAGAAATAATGAGATTAGAGCAAAAGGATTCATGTAGTTGGCTGAAATAAGAGTGTCCTTAATCATGACATATTCACCTCAAGTGTACTGCATGAATGTCCTTTTTTTGCTTTTCCTAACAATTCTGTGTGAAGTTATCAAAGTTGTTTGAAAACATAATATGCTATTTGGCATGATTGTAAAGTCTCTTTCTTGTTGCTTTTTAATGATGTTGTACTTAGGGTGCATCTCTAATAATAGGCTTAATCTTGAATGCCCCTCCTCCTTATGTGTAGAGCTTCTATATGGATTTTTTTGGCATAACAATTAAGGTTTTTAGCGGCATATTTGATAAATCTTGAGGCTTTGATTGAGGCTTCATCTCATGTCGAATGCTGAACAAGGAGTATTTTTAGTTTGTACTTAATTCTGGTTCACTTGGTCAGGCTTGGAAAGCGTGACTGGTTTAGTGGCTGTGTCTTCAAATTCAGAATGCTACAGAAAATGCTATTCTTCTGCCCATGAGACTCAGTCTATGAGTCTATTCTCGTGTCTTTCATATGAATATGCTGTTCGAACATTATCTTATAATCTATTAACCAGATGAGAGTCTCAACAGGCAAATGGTATGCTTGAGGAATACAAATTGGCTTCTGAAGGTGTTAATCAAGCACAGTTAGCTGGAGAAGCATTCCTTAAGGCAAGTGTTTGTCTTAAAGGTTTCCTTTTCCAAAATAAGGAGAATCTGTTTCAAGCATAGCATATCGCTGTAGCTTCCAATCCAAGTTCTATCTTTCCTTTTGGTGCTTGCACAACTGGCTTCACATGCTCTTTCTGCATCTTATTTTTACTGTGATAACCTATTTGGTGAGGCTTTTGTTTCCATTCTAGCGGTAGAAACTTTGTCAGTCATTTCTATTGTGTGGTAGTGTTATTCTGTTGAGCCTCTTCTAGATTAGGTTCGAAACTAATCTCATACATCACATATCCTTAGTGCATGAACTGGAAGCTCTTAAGACTGTTTTAGCAAAGCGTAACAGTTAATGGAGTTGGATGACATAATTTTTGAAGGTTAGATGTTTGATTGATTTCAGAATGAGGATTATGAGATAAAATGGTCTACTTGCTAGAACATAGGATGAGAAATGAGGCATCAGAGTATCTAACAATTGTCAAAAGTGCTGATCTCGCACTGCTCAATAATCCCAAAAGTCAAGGGCTAAGTTGACGCAAGTAGATGGTGTTTCATCTCAGACGTGAGAAAAATCTGTAGATCACCATTATTTTTGTTGAAATCCCGACTTCAGTTATATAGCCCTGCGACACTTTTGTAATAATCACAAATGGCATTCCCTTGGTAGCATTCCATCTCCTGGCCAGTGTGCATATTGCAAAGCGTGTGGATGTATATATCTATAAATGGCATTAATACGGGACGGGCTGAATGAATTATATACTTGCAGGAACTGAAGGAAGAAAACATACCACTTGAAAATGTCCGAATATGCTACTCTCCATTCTCAAGGACCAGTCACACTGCTAAAGTGGTTGCATCTGCTTTAAAGATTCCTTTTGACGGACCTCAATGCAAGGTAACCTTGTCTTATGGCTTAAACAAGAAAGAACTCATCTCAAATGTATTCATTGTATGATGCTTTGGCAATAATTTGTTTATAGCTCTGGTACCCGTCATTCAGTTAGTTATCATATAATATTTGACCTGAATCACCTGATTGTGTTTTTCCGAATGTGACACTCTACGATCATTGGAAGGACAAATATGACAAGGAAAAATAACAGCAGAATAGACCTGGTCGTTCTTGGGAAGGTATAGCTTATCCTAATTGAATTTGGAGAGACTCGCAGGGGCTAACAAAGCACAATGATAAGGTGTTTGTTATGCCCTTAAGTATTGATAAAGCTGGAGTAATTTGGGGCCTCAAATGAGTCAGAAGGAGATTCGCGTGTGTCAGTGTGTGTATTCCTGTTTTATCATGTGAATATAATAACCTTGTTGTCTTTTCAAAGCAAAGAGTTTTATAGATTTGAAAATGTGTTAACATTTTAGTTTTTGGCTCACTGGACAGGCTATAGAAGAATTTCGGGAGCGCTTCTTTGGTCCTTCATTTGAGCTTATGTCTCATGATAAAGTAAGTGCTATATCCAAGGACTACTACTCCATTTTAGTGGAGGTCAAATGACAGATATAATTTGAGCCAATATTAATTGATCGATTCTTTTGGCTGTCAATCAATCTACTTCAGTGGTCCAATTGGCGTAGACAGTTACCACTAGAGAGTGATGCTGAGTTCAGGTTCAAATTTTGATTTTTGAGCCCTTATTTGCTGCAGTATTTGGATATATGGGCTCTCGACGAGAGAGATCCGTTTATGCCTCCAGAAGGTGGAGAAAGTGTTGCTGATGTTGTTTCTAGACTCACAAGAGCTTTGGGAACCATAGAATCAGAGTTTCAGGGGTAAAATGTGCACTGTGCTTCTTGTCATCCTCATTTCTGCCATCTGGAGTAAATCTTTCTCAGATAAAAACTAAAATAAATGCATTTTACTGCAAAATTGATTCTTTCTATGATGACGTGGCAGTAGCAAGGAAGCACGACAAGGGAACACCTTTTTTTTATCTTCTTCGCGTTCTAATTATTAAGCATGAGCAATTCCCAGACCCCTCGGTAGTGTAACTCAAATTCAGATGTTGCCTCAGTCCCTTCAACTTTGCTTGTTTACAACAAAGAAAAGCATAATTTGGAATGTAGTAACATGAAGAATGTCATGTCTCCTTTAATTGTATTCTTGTAACCTATGGTACCCAAGACATTAAATATGAAACACAGTGTGAATATGGAATCTTTGTTCCCTGTCTTACCCGGTTTTGTGTTGGTATTGATTTGGGGGCTACAGTCTCTACAAATTTGATCTAGCACAGGAAAAAATCATTTTGGTTTAGGGTCACACGTACAACTTCCAAGAAAGAATTATGTTCTTGTTTTAGCATTTGATAGATCTGGAGTGTATTTGCACCATGAGCTCCTCACTTAAGTATGAGCCCTTTTAGGGAGCATAGAAGAAGCATAGCTGAGGGCTTGCATTGAATGACTTAAACAGCGTGCATGGAGCTTTTCATGTGGCATGTGAATCATTGGGGTGGACACCGACACATAATCATAGGACCACGGATACATTACAGAACTGCGTCAATACATGCCATTCAGTCTTATTTTGCTGTTGAAGTTCCTAGTTCCCTTCGTTAGGCAATTTATAATTCAACTTTGTGGATACAGATTGTATGGACAAGACTAATGATGCCTTAGTTTACAGGTGTGCAATCTTGGTCGTCAGCCATGGTGATCCCTTGCAGATCTTACAGACAATACTCAATGCGGCTAAACAGCAAGAAGGGTCCAACGGTAGTGACTTGACATCGAGAATGCAGTCGGTAAAAGTCCAGTCCATCCTTTCACAGCACCGGAAGTTTGCCCTTCTCACAGGAGAACTCCGAGCAGTTGTGTAAACCAAAGCGTCCATCATCGAGGCGAGGTATTTACCACATCAAAGAGATTATGCTTGCTGAAGATGGCTACTCTATTCTTGAAGTGAACTTCTTAACAAATTACCCAGGTGTTCACACAGTTTAAACGCATATACTTGATTGATTTAGTGAAGCTTAAGTAGTTACTGTAACTAAATCAAGTATTTTTTTTCACTTGTTAGCCACCAAAACTCTTTAATGTTACTTGGTGCAAGCATTACAACTTTTGTCATAACTCGCTGCAGCTATCTACACTTTACTTTCTTCACATGCTTACCCAACAAGAAAGCGACTTTGATGGAGCCTTGATGTCTTGGTGGTTAATTGAAGTTGCACTCCTCCCAGTAATTAATTTTCTCATTCTTTTAATTTAGAAATTTACAAAATAAGATTCTTTGGATTAGTGTTGTGAAGGCGGGTGGCGACTAAAAGTGGTGCTTCAGTTGACATTTAAACAATTAGAGACCAGCTTTTGGCTAGAAACAGAATTTGCACCGAATGATGTCTTCTTCTGATCAGTTGAGTGGACTTAACCCGGGCAGTTGTGGCAATTTTCAGCAGATCGTTGTGTGCAACTTGTATGAACCTACACCAACGCAAGCAGTGTGGTTCCCTACGACGCAGTATTTAGTAACTACGTGCTGAACAGTATAAAAAAGGTTTGACAAAATTTGAAGTTGGCATGTTGAAGTACTTTGGGCAATTGCGCGTCCTAGAACTATGAAGTTGCCATGCTGGAGTAGTGAATCAAGTCGATGTAATTGTGTCTACCAAAGAACGTTTGGTTCCTCTTTGTGGTGATAGGTACAAGGACAGAGAAGGGAAAAGAGAGAGAGAGAGAGAGAGAGAGAGAGAGAATCAGAAAAGGGTAACAGAAAACAAAAAGAGATGCAAGGGTCTGTTTGACAAAAAAAAAATTTTGATTTTCAGTTTTTAAAGAACAGCTTATTATTATTTTTTTTTACAAAAACAAGTAGGTGTTTGATAACCTTTTTTTTTTAGTTTTTTAGTTTTTTGTGTTTGGTAACCCTTTTTTTTGTGGTTTTTTGCGGTGGCGGGGCGTAGCGGTGGTCGACGATGGTGGTGGCCTGCGATGGTGGCCGACAGTGGCTGCCGGCGGTGGTGGTCGGAGGTGGCTGCCGGTGGCCTGTGAGTGGTGGGTGTCGGGCGGCAGTGAGCGGTGGCTGTCGGCGGTGGTGGCTACCGTTGGCCGGAAGTGACTGTCGGTGGCGGTGTGTTGTGGTGGAGGTCTCAAAAAAAAAATTAAGTGAAAAAAAAAGTGATTTTTTAAATTGAAAAAAAAAATGGTTACGCTCTTTTTTTTCAATTTTTAAAACTGAAAAAAAAGAGAGCAAAAATAAGGAATGTCAAACGTTACCTGAGTTTCTTTTATGTCACTTATCTGTTATTTGGCACATACTAGTAGCATAGCATGCATCCATGAGTTACCACAGCAGCTTGGTCACAGAATCCGATCCATTTTTTTGCGGCCACATGCAGTTCCTTTCACAAGTGTTCAACTAGCTGCTCCAAAAAATTTCAGTGCGACTTTGTTGGCTCTTGAATTTTACTTTCTTTCCCCATTTGTTACTTTATCATGGCAAGTAATGCCTTTGTTGGCTTAGATGTTTATTTTTTCGGTTAAAATTTTGCAGGATTTTGAAAAGTAAGGAAGCCTTTGTGTCTCTGATATCCTGTATTATCAATTCTCCCTAAAACCAAAGCATCCACGCCAAATTCCATGTCTCTCTTGCCTTAAAGAACAACAGTCCCATCTTTCCAAGAACCTCGGAAGGGGCTACGGAATGCAAAATAATTACTCAATGCTTCAGCAATTGTATTCAAGTTTGCTTTCCTCCCAACACTATTTCTACTTGATATCTTCCCCTCAGAGAGAGTGATTCCGGAAAGACAACACCACATCTCTGAAGAAAACCCAGAACAACAGATGATCAAACGAGAGGGAAATCCAATCCTTCGAAACCAATAATAGCACTAAAAGCTGTATCCACATAAACAAAGAACGTACTGGTGCAGTTACAAGCTGAAAATCCTGCAGAATTTATCCCGATATCAAGCTAAAGATGGAACAAATCAGACCAAAAATAAGAAGCAGCCTTGCGAGGAGGAGGAGAAGAAACTCTAAATAAATCTTAATGAGCCAAAGCTGACACGATACTCGATTACACATAAGCGACATGACTCAATACTCGATTGATTGATTGGTCTGAGGTTATCAACACAATATCTAAAAAGTTTTAACAGCTTCGTAAGGGAAGGGAAAAACCAAGTCGTTTCTAAAAGGTAAAACTCATTGGGAAATGTTGCGCCTCCCGTTTTCCTTTTGAAAATTGAAGATAGAGAATGAAAACATGCTTGATTATGTTTTCAACAAGAAGATAGAAAGTAAATGCTCGGTACCTCATAGACGGTGTTAATTGCCCCAAGAGAGAATCAAAATCTAAGCAAAGCATGTAAATTTTATTAACCAATTAAAATGACAAGGTGGAGCCGTATTAGATTAGACTGTACCTAAAGGCAATGTGGGGAAAGAAGTACCAAGAAGGGCATTTAAAAGGATGTAAACATCTTTCAGAGAGCTTTACTGAATTGGACAAGATCTGGTGTCTTCGCACGCGTATGAAGACATGTCATAGCATTCGTCCAGACACTAAATGCAATCTCCATTATTGAGCAAGGGTTCATCAACAACATGATCTTTCTTTCCCAAAGTTTTGGCTGGGTGGGTTGGAGCTGGGAGAGAGGAGGCGGTGGAGTTGGGGCCTGGGGGACTGGGGGAGCGTTATCAGATGTAACAGAAGTACATGGTGTAATTCAACTGCAACATAGAGTGAAGATCATATGTTCAGTACGGTGTATGTTGCAAGTGGCATAAAGTGAAACATTTTAGATGACCAAAGTTACAGAACATCTTTATCTGCAAGCAAAAGCATAACACGAAAATTTACATATCAAAAAGATCAAAAACATACATACGAGTAATCCTGAATCTAATATGACTCTCATGGAGAACTTGGTTTCTGGCAACGATATGCTTACGGCTGCAAAATTTATCAAGATAGATATATAGTATAGTATGCCAAACAAGCGCTGCAGGAGAACACACCCTGAAAACTAGCTATCCAAGTGAGGAACCCACGACAGAGTATCCCGATGACTAGCCTATGTAGGACTGCATCATTCGCTTCTGTTTATCCCTCAACTGATTTAACAATCGAAACCAGCTGCAGCTTGTATATAACTTGTAATGAATCTCTTCCCCCAATTTTGCTAGATTTTGCTGTCAGTCCTTCACAAGAAAGGTATATAATCTTCTGAATCTGGTTACAACTATCAATTCAAAAGAGCAGTTTCTCCACTTTTTTAATGATAGTCACTTTTTACTAGATCCAAAAGTATGCTGTGGTACCTGAAGAGAGTTCACTTATACTTGATTCCTTATTTCTTGTTGTAATTTCTCTCTCATCGATTCTAGTTTCCCTTTCCATAAGACACTTATAACAGCAAATAACGAATCGAGTATCAGTGAGAGAGATCTGATACCACAAATAGCAACCTGAACAACTAACTGAAGCCGACTAACAAGAAGCTTACATGCTGATGTCATGAACTTGCCGGCTATCCTAGCGGCCAAACTTCAAATATGTGGGTCGGTGGGTTTCCTGTATGTTATTCCCATAACAGCACCGTCGAAGTGTAGCACTAGTTCAGCTTTTGGATTTGTGACCAACGACTGGATTCAAGGAACTTTGGTACATCTGAATGCCTCAACAATTATTTTCTTTAAAAAAGAAATTCATTTTCTTACACAATTCAGTTATTTTTTTATTTTTTTTTGGGATAATTAAGAAACGGTACAATCGTATGGTAACTTCACTAAGCAACCTATTTTCTAAAAACAAAATTCATATACGAAAACTAACATACAAGATTCCAGAGCATTATATTCCTTGTGCATCAAACAACTACGGTCGTAAAATGTACAAACAAGACTGGAAGCAAATTTAGTTACATCCAAATGTTCAAGAAATCATAACAGGAATAAACGTATTGGCAGGTCTGAGTGGGCAGGGAGGAGAGATAAATGGTAAAGGTTCCGGAAAAGGCTAGGGTTCTAAGGAGCTATGAGACCAGACCAGTAGGTAGGCAGCGATGAGGGAGACCGAAGAAAGGTTCTTGAATTTGATGAGGGTTTGAGTTTCAAGATGAGGAAAATTGACGTATGAAAGGAAGTCAGAGAAAAGGGAGTAGGGACTCGGGGCCTTATAATGGTGCAGACAGACACTCCATTCTTGGAGGCCTTATATTTATATATTAGGCTTTATTAGGCTTTTTACTATTGTTTTGTCTAGGCTTAATGATAATAGTCCTACTTAGTTCAGTTCAGTCCAGTTAGCCCATTTTAGGTGGTTCACTCCAGTTAGTTTGGGCTTACCCCAGGTTAAAGTCTAGATAAGATAGGACGTATTAGATTTAATGATCTGTCCAAGAATGCAGATTAATCACATGTGACATATCAAAATAGGTGGTCTTATTCCCTAGAGTTCGTTTGAAAAATAATTAGGTGAGGGAAGGAAACTGGCCGGTTTTCGACTAAACCGACCAGTTCCACCTTTGAACCAGCCGATAGGGGTTGATTTAGACTTTTCAGCCTATTTTAGTCTTATCTCTTAGAGGTGATAAGCACGATCAAATGGTCTCCTTCTGCATTACTGCCTCAAATCTCTATAGAAAAGGCCCCGGGATGCTCCAAAAGGGACAGACAGTAGGAGAGAGAAAATCTCCAAGAGAAAAGTGACTAGAATAGAAATCCCGACTTTCCGTATCCATCACATACCTGAATTTCAAACCAGCTATAACTTTCTCATACGATATCCAATTCAGGCGATTCAAAGCCTAAATCGTGTATTTTCTTGAAAGCTACAACTTCGTAAAAGAAATCGAATCCATTAGAGGTCATCTTCAGGCCCAAAACGACGTTTTTTAACCGGGTAGACTCCCTTTCTTGGTTTACAATGTTCGATCCATGCTTGCATCAAGTAGTCGGCAATCCAAACTCAAGGTATAATTCTATATCATCGTGCTTTTTCTTAGAATAGAATAGATTAGATCCCCTCCCCACAATCAAATTTTGGTCCACGAAAAATCAAAAACAGTAATCTAAACTTTCCATTAGTTGAGGTTGGGATAATAATTCTCTTAGGATTAGAATTCTGCCAGGAGTAGAATTTTGCTTGGATTAAACTTCTAGTCCACTAAGAGTTTTAAAACAATCAACTAGAGAAAATTAATTGAATTAGGTCTCTAAAGAAATACAGACCAAGATTTAGGTCGCCTCCACTAGGAACAGTTAGAACTAAGAGCTTTTGATGCCGATTTGTCCGATCGGGTAGTAGGCCACTCGACCCCCGATGTTGAGTTCAAACTAAAACTTAAGATTAGTTTAGGTTTTTTCTGTTTCTTGCTTTGAGATAAAAATCATAAAAATTACAAAAAACCAAGTTAGAGACCATTTAGGGTATGACGGGATGCCTAACACCTTCTTGTCATATAAATTAGTCCACGCATCCGAATCTCCGATTTCGAAGATTAGGAAGCTTTAATGGGAAATCTAAAGTCAAACTTAGGGTTTTCTTGTTTTCCCTTTGTTTATTATTTTAATCAGCCCTAAAAAAATGAGATGGCGACTCGAGTTAGACCTTTGGTCAATTTTGGAGGCAATTCGTCACAGATGGGAAAGGGTTAGTCATGACGTGAGTGGTCTAGGGTTTGATAGGGTAAAAGGTAAAATAAGGACAGAAAGGAAGAAAAAGGGGTTTGACTAGATAAGGTTTATTAAATAAAAAAGGGGATTTTGAATGTTCACGGGAAAAAAGAGCAACAATAGGTAAATGAGGACAAACAAAACAAACCCCAGACAAATCTTCTTGGTGCAATTTCTTCTACTCTGGCCGTGATTAAGAATCTGGTGGAGAAAACCCTTCGGTTGTAGGGTTGACCTAAGTGCATATCTAAGCCTTGCTTGCCCGATTGGCCTCCGAGGGTATTCCAGAGAGAGAAAATTGTTTATAATTGTCACTAAGTATTTCTAGGGATGTCACTAAAGATATGTAGCAACAAATAATGTTGCTGAGTAGCCAAAAACTTTTAATTTATTTAGTCGCTTTAGCTCTTCATACCTATAATCTATAATGCTTAGTGATTGAAACTCCTCAAGATATGACAGAATTTTTTGGAGCGACTTCGAGCCTCTCTTAACAACAGCGGTCAGGATGTGAATTATTGACGATCTTGTAACTGGTTCACTCTGATTATTAATACAACTATTTCTATCACTATCTGAGAAAACAAAAAAGAATGCAAAGCATGGTTTGGTGATTGATTTTTTTACTTAAAGCACTTGGATAAATATCATATCAAGATGTATATTTGGATGCAAAATGTTTCTCTGGCATGTATCACAATAAAATTTCAAGATTTCAACCAAAAATACATGTAACTGCTAAATCGTAATAAATATTATAAGAATTCTACAAATCAGCACAACAGACATATTGAGACATACTGAATTTATTAGCGGAGAAACAATGAACTGCTGCATCATGTTGCCGCGATGTAAGACATTGATTTCATATTCTACAATTGGCAGCTGGAGAAAGGGAAAAAAAGCAACTAAACGAAGTGACGAAGAAGAAAGCATATGGTGAAACATTAAAATTTACAGCTTGAGCAGTTTAGTCAAATTTTTGGTGATTGTAATACCGTGACCTGGAGTTAGTCAAGGGGCTGCCGCGGTTTATAATTCTTCTGTTTTATTGGATGTGGGTTTATTCGTTGTCCCATAACACCCCCCACCCCCACCCCCCCCCCGTTTGTCCCATTCCAAAGCCACCAGCTCCTACTCCAACACAATTAACCGGGTAAAAGAAAAACACTGTCAACCAAATGTGGAAATTATGCACCGGATAAATCGGAAGAATCAAGATTTAACTGAAGATGGAAAACCAAAGAAAAAACGGCCCTATCGTCCGGGTCGCCTATAATTTTTCAATCGGTAACGGTCTCTGTGAGCAGCCGGATCAGTTGTTTGAGCGCTGGACTAATAAAGTGATTCCTGAGATTTCTGGGAGACGAAAGCAGATGTCATTGCCATTATTTTGCACCGCTAATTGGAGTTGGAATACTGAAGCAAGTCGAGAGATCCTTGGACCAGTGGCGCACAATCCAAGAAATTGTTGCAGAAGAGATTTGGGGTGGATTAGGGTTAGGGATCTAATTCTCCCCTCCATTTTTCCATGATTATGCTATTAGTAATTGCATCAGTAGCAACTTGTAATTTTCTGGGAGGGTTTTTGGCAGCGAAGAAGGAGTTGTGGTTGGTGATGGATGCTGGTAGCAGTGGTAGGTGTTGTTGGCAGCCCTGTTTGCTGCTGGCATGTTCATCAATTACATTGTTGGGGAGATCTAGTGAGCAGTTTTGTTTTCATGGCTGTTGATATTCGGAGTGGTAAATGGTGCTGGGTTGGCATCTTGAGCCAAATTGACTGGAATTGGAGACGAAGAAGAAAAGACCCAGATGAACTTGTGTACCAATAATTCTTTCGGTCAATATTTTCTATCAAAATTCTTGGAATAAGCTTTCAAACGCACTTTGGATACATTGCATCAGATAATAGGCCATCTTCAAATTCTTCCTCAGTAACGGCTCCTTAACATGAAAGGGCTTGGTTTTAGACAACAATAAACCACAATGTGCAGAGTGCAATGTGCGAAGTCAGCTCTAGGCGTGTGTAATAACTCCAAACCTCATTATTGCCAGATGCAGTTATAGCTACCAGTTTTCTCTTTTTCCATTGACTCTCCCTCTCTTTTTGTCTATATCACACCCCATGTAGATTAATTTGAACGTTAAATAGAAAGCTCAATAGCTAGTAATTGTCACAGTCCTACAGGGTTCATCGTGAACCCATGCAATGGCAAGCCGAATCCTTGCAGCCACAGAGCAGACGCTCTCTATGTTGCACAGAGAAACTAAGTGGCGGCTTTTAAAAGGTGAAGATAATTGAAGATGACTGTAGAATCAGCATACTCACTGCAGTAAATGAATTGATTCAAGTCAAGAGTCACCCTCCCTTGCTTGCTTGTATCAAAAGAATTAAACAAGTTCCTACAAAAGATAATGAGCAGATGGTAAAAGATATGTCTTAGTACACTGTTTTACTCTCAAAATTTCAAGACATATAGACAGTTCATCAATCCAATTCCTAAATACAAACTTCTAATCTGCTAAGAAGGTAATGCACTTATATATGCTGCACTTCCAGATGCAATTACTGGTGTTCCTCGCACAAAGGTATGATGCAATGGAAGTTGACCAGGTCGATTGATCTAAGATAGAAGTCAGGAATGTCCTACATTCTTATACTAGCAAGAGAAAGAAGTCATAAAAGATGCTATTCCGCATCGTTAGCATCAGGTGAATAAGCACGCATGTTTGTGTGCATTTGTCACCAAGTAGCTAAAGACATGTAGATGGAATCACTCAAATGATGGTGAACGACTAATCAATGTTCAAGTGACCAGAAAAATCACTTTGCTAATATCATACACCATAATGCCTCAAAATATGTATCATCATCAGACATTCAAGAAGAAATGATTTACTTACCGTGCAGAATGCACAAATATACAGAGACAAATGAAGTCATCAAGCTGAAATCTTCCATTCTTCTTTTGATCAAAACTCTGAACATTGAGTAGAAAAATTCATTTGTTATTTCAGATCCTATTTGTCCAGAGTTGAAATATAAATTCATTGCCCTTCGACTGCCTAATGCATAATAAGGTCATAATTAAGCATATCTGGACTAAGATAATATTAGAATAGGCCCAATAAAGTGGAATGCAACACGATACCGAGAAAATTTACCAGCTTTATAAGATAAGGTAGACACAAAGTCACTTTATAAGGGTAAAATTTACTGGTCAATGTTGGCTTCTTGTGAAAATTGCAGATGAAGAACGAATACATGCTTCGCTTATTCTCACCAATTCAGACAGAATATATATTGTTGCGTACCTCCAAGACAGTGTAAAATGCCGGGGAGTCAAGGGAAAATCCAATTTTAAGCAAAGCCTGTAAAAGTGATGTAACAATCAGAATGACAAAAAAGGCAACTGTACTAGAGAGATAGATAGACTCTGAACTTATGGCAACATAGGGAAAGAAGTATCACCGCGCATTGAAAAATACAACAACAGTCAGTAATTCAGGTTCTGTGTTGGGGGGAGGGGGAGGGCTTGCAGGGTAATTACAACTTTACTGAACTGGACAAGCTCTGGTAGTTTGTGTGTGGGTATAGGAGGAGGAGTGGGGGGGGGGGGGGGGGAAGGCTTACCTCATAAACATCATCAGGAACAAGAAATCCACGACCCCTACCATGGAAGGGAAGAAAAACATGGTGTTTAGATGCGTACATGTTAGAGAATGTCATAAAAATCTCAGATACTAGTGGCAGTGGCAGTCATTAATAATTAGACAATAAACAAGCGTTGAGATTACCATTCAGTACAACAGGCCTGGTTAAGTGTATAAGCAAGTAGCATACAGTGAAACACTGAGATGACCGGAGTAAGTTACATTATGTCTTCTTGTGCAAGCACCAAAAATTACATGTAAAACAAATTAAAATCATAGATAGAGGTGTTCCTGAATCTATAATGACTGTTCATTAAGAAATTGGTTGCTGCCACGGATATGCTAGTGGCTGCGAAATATATTGTGGCAGATGTATAGCTTATTAATGAAAACATGGGCAATGGGGACACAACCTGAAAAGCCAGCTATCCAAGTGAGGGCACCCATGCCTTATAAGCCCCAGAACATCCCATGCTTAGCCTATTGGTAAATCAGTAAATGCATCATTTGGTTCTGTTTGAAAGCTTTGGGTCTCTGCAAGGGGACTACAGACCCTCAAGAATGTTGACCACCATTAGACTGCCCAGGTACGTTGGTCACTGTTTTAGTGGAAACAACCCGCAAGAGACTTAGGACCCATATGGCTGGGGATGTGGCAGCTCTAATACCATTGATGCAAAAAAAGGGCCATGGGAAACTCGACTTGAAAAGTCAGCAATCGAATTGAGGGAACTCACGCCGTTATAAACCCCAGAGTGTCCCCATCAAACTGCATCACAAATACCAGATGGCATGATGACCCACTGTAGTATATTCGACTCCAGCCATGGTCTACCTACTAGAAGACAAGTTATTCGGATACAAGTGTCCCAACCAACTCAGAGATTGCAGGCATACTGAAGCCACAGTAAGACTTGGTAAGGTAACTGGACTCGTGGATTATATGACTCGATTAGAGTAGTGCACCTTTGAAGTTCAAAGAAGCTTACAAAGATCAACTATGACTGTATATGAAACATAAGAAAAACTCGGTTACGATTACATCAAGCATAAACTGCAAACTCAATTGTGCTGTGAGGTGTAGTCTTGTAGATCACCTCTCTAGGTCAGCGAAGGCTTGTTGAACCTGACACATAATGGAAAATAACATGTATAAATAGTTGTTGCTAATTACGGATCTCCAACAATTACAAAATTAGGAGAAAGCGTCCTAAATATCAAAAACCACGCACACCTCTAATGAATTCAGCTTCAGAAATAGGAAAAAAAAAATAGATATTTTGAACAAAATGGCAATATTTCTATTCCTGGATGAGACATCTATACGCTAGCTAAAACTGATCAATTTAAGAAGTGCATGGTGCTTTTGCCTTTGCACCTGCAAACATATACTTCATAACCTTGTATAATCTCTTTAATTTGCAATTGAGTCAAAATGTCAGATAAGTATTCCAAGGATAAACACATATCATAAAACCAAAACATCAAGAAAGAAATGCTATATGTGGTCCCTTTGGAAATACGCAGACATAATCATATCATGGCCTCAGAGAAAATTTACTATTCACAGTCACTGCCACCTGTACAATGGCAACAAAAGACCTACTCAATCAAAGAGAAACTCTACATAGGGTACAGTTAACAAAATACTGACCTTAAGAAGAAACTTGTTAAGCGCCACAAATTCTGAAGCAGAAAAGATAAAGTGCAACAAAATTAGAGAGGTTTGTACACCCATTGCAGCGAGACTGACGCCAGAATCAGTTAAACAAAAATGAAAACCAATACGATATCACTTTGAACACTTCCATTTTTGCTGATATTCCTCCTGTACAGCCATAAGTATTGGCCGTAGATTACCAAAATTAAACTGTGTCAAAGATGCCATATAAAAATTAAGAGTGCCAGAATCCCTGTACCAATAGCTTCTGCATTTCACAAAACCGTTTCAATTTCCACGGGATAGAATTAGAAGTACAAGAAAGTTCTTTTCAAGCCCATCAAAGGGCACGGATTCGGGTTAATATCCCCGTCTCTTCAACATAGAGAACAAAAATCCAAACTTTGGAACTTCAATTGTAGGGGGGAAATCTTATTCTATGCTAGGATTGTTGAATTAATTTAGCCATGGACCTGTTTATCAGCACACAAAAAAATCCACAATATCCAATAAACTTGTCTGTTGACATATTGACAGTCGTTCATCTCCAAACAGAAAAGTAAGTACTCAGTAAAAAATATGTGTGTAACATAGAGAAAAATCATTGATACCTTGGAAACTCATAGTTCCATTCCTGTCAAAGTCATGCATCCTACAATATATAGCCAAATATCAGTACAGAAAGATAATAATATATTCCTTTGTTTCATAACTTGTCTAAATCGGTAAGTCCTCTGGCTCTGTTTGTTCCCTATTACTCTAGATCCCGAGCTTTTGTTCGAACATTCTTATGGTTCAATAGTTAAAGTAGCTCTATTGCACTCCTTAAACTGCTAGCGCACTCTGAACTTCGTTGCATGATTGTACTTGTGCAGACAATTCTAATAAAGCTACCCAAGAACAATTCCTCACCTATGTAAGGGTCAATGGCTGGGCATGTTCGATGTGATTCTGCGGGTGATTAGAAGTTTAGTCCTTATTTCTTAAATGTCCTTATTTAATAAAAGTCTCAATTTTGTCCTTTATGTTTGCTAATGTTAGTATTTAGTACTTTTGGTCAATTTCGACTGTTAATTTGGTCATCTTTGACAAGTTGTCTATGGTGCCCCCAAAACGAAGTTGCTTGGATTTAATTCGTAATGCCATTTTTATCATTGCATCGAACCGTGCACGGTATGTTTCTCTGTCATACCCTGCATTAATCCAAACTACTTCGTTTTGTCAAGTCGCGCCTTTGTTTTCCCCTGCCTCTGAGACCAACACCAGACCACTGTGTCTACTAACTGAATCAGTATCCATCTCTAATAACCAAGAAGTCAAAACCATAAACACATATGTCTCTATATGTATATGGTATGCGCACATATAAACGTAATTGAACAGAGAAGAGGAGATTGAAGGGTCTGCGTCCCCTCTTGACTTGCTGTGAATTTCAAGAATCGATATCAACATCCAAGAATTGAATTAAACCCCACTGAATTCGAAAGAGTATGGTCTGACAAGGGTAATAACAATTTCAAGAATTAATATCAAACATCTGAGAATTGAATCAAACCCCACTGGTAAATTCAAACAAGTATTTGTCTGACAAGGGTAATAACAATGAGGGAAGCTAATGCTTGCACGATCAAATTATATTTAGAGTCAAAGGAAAAGACAAGATTCAAAAAACAGGATGAGTATGTAACATGATATTAATGTATCGCGAGAATGTAAACAAAGTAACTAACCTGATCATTTGTTGGACAACGGAGATGGGAAATTCTAGGTTTCCGACGGCAAGGGCGCTCTAAATCATTCAGAAGGTCGCCGTCAATCCAAGTAAGAACTACTGAATGGGATTACTGAGGGTTTAAGGGGACGGACCTTGAGCTGATGTGCTGTAATGCTCCCGGTGTTCTCCGAGTCAACTCGGTCGAACCACTCTTTCAGAATCGCCGTGTTGTCCATGATGTTCAGTATTCCGCTGTTATCGTACCCGTTTCTTGATTTGTTCGTAACATGCAAAACGTTGGCCAAACCAAAGTGATGAAAGCGTCGATAAACATCTCTAGTTATATTTTGGTACAATAGCGACAAATTTGGTATTGCTGCCTCTCTTATAGCGACAAACTTTGTTATAAGTGATGAATATTGAGTTGAGTTGCAGTGGTTTTTTATGAAATATTTGAGTTTGGGTTGTTAAGAATTGTGATCAGAAGATAATATTATGTATACGAGACTTATTTTAAATATTTATGAAATTGGAGAATGTAATTTTAAATAACTCGCTAAATATTACTACATACTCATGATGCAATGAATCGCATTTGTGAAAAGGTTGAAAATATCTGGACAAAGAATGTGATATTCCTATAGATTCTTTCTCATAGTTATATCATTTCCTCTAAAAAAGCAAGGTGAAATTGAATTCTGGTTGCTTTTATCCGAAAAGAAAAGCTACCCTTTAAGCCTTAAGTGTTCTTCAGTGTACAAGTCCAGCGAGAGAAATATGAAAAAAAAACTTATGCAAACAATCAGTCGAATGTAATGAAAGTGAGCCTTGACTTTACATTATCTTAGTCATTCGCACTTACTCTAACAATGTACGTTCTGCATTATGCGTCGATGAGCAGACGGGAAACAATGACTTAAACCATTATGCGAAGGTGCTTTCCAGAGGTGGAATCTTTTAGTTCTTCCTACTAGATCCGAAATTGATCAATCTAGTCATGAGCAGGTTAAAGGGAACTCTCACAGGCTGGTAAAGAGCCAATCAAGATCGAATATAGTTGACTTTTTTGTTTCAGCGGAGCGCGTGATATTGTTGATCGGATACAACACTTTTGTTTGCTAAACTTTAAAATATTTAAATTGATGTACTTCGGTAATTCAGATCCAGATTTGATAAGGCAGGACAAATTTTAGATGCCCTTAATCCGGTCTAATGCAATCATCATGTCCGCAAAGCCCAGCTCTCCTCGCGTTAAGATCTGCTTCTCCATAAAAGAGGAGGCACCCTACCCCTGGATTTTCTTGTCCGGAAAATCAGGGAATGAAACTGAGAAAGCTATCTCGGGTTGGTTTGGATGGGACCCGCCCCAAGATTTCTCTAAAC
>JAVXUO010001842.1:0-143510 GCA_033065855.1 Escallonia rubra
GATTGGTAGATCATTAGAAACAATTGGCGAACATTTTCTGACTAGAATTGACTTTGGGGTTTAAGTTGAGTCAACTCAAGGGACTACCACATGCATTTTTATACAACAAGGTGTATGACGGGTTCTGGCCAATGAAATCAGAAGCTGTATGTGCAGTGCTCCCTGCAAAGAATTTTAACAGTCAAATTCCACCGACTGAGGTAACAATATGTATTGACTATGCATGAACGTACTCAGGTATGCATAGGTTCCAAATGGCCCTCCAAGAGCAGGGTTCTATGCTTGTAGCTTATATTAGCATAATAGCTCATTTTTTCCATATATATTAGATCAAAGTAAATGTTTGTGAGCTTGTGGACACTCCAATGGAAAGGTTCCACCATCAAGTCTAGTCTCAAGAGCTTGAAAGCCACATATGACCAGGCTCAACCAAATAACAGCTTTGAGTTTCTATGTTATTTCTTCTTTTATAGATGCGCTTATTAGGAACGCTTGGGACGAATGCTCTGGAATCATTAGCTTTGAATGATATACTATTACTTGATGTGACTTGAACAAAGGTTAGTGCCAAGTTGGAGTTGTGGAGATGAACCAAGGGCTTTAGGTCAAGCAGGACCGACTTGCTAAGGCAGAGCCACAAGAGTGAAACTTTCAGTAAGACTAGGATGTCTGAGGGTCAAGTAAATACGAAAGGTCAAGAGGTGCCTAAGAAGTATATCTTGGATAAGTATTGCACAACAAGGGAGAGATTGCAGATGTTAACTATACAGTAATAGCAGGATTGAGAACTTATATAAGTACTTTTGGGGTGCTTTGCAATCTTAATATTCTTTCAACTCGGAGGAAAGATTTTATTAGAGGGTGCAGAGGAGAGCTATGTGAAATGCAACTCAAGCGCAAACGCTCAGGTGAATAATCGAGGCCACACAAGGAAGATTAAATCAGAAAGAGAGTGTTCACAGAAAGTTGGCAAGGTACCAGTTAAGAAAGGATAAGAGCATCAGTGGAGATGGCTTGATAATGTCCAAAGTTGGGAAGGAAGGAAACCCAATTGGTGCCAAGTTGATGGGGTAAGAAGAGGCAGGTTATAAGAACATCGGTACAAACAGTGAGGATGGACTTGATTGCCGGATGTCTGTCAGAAATAATGAGATTAGAGCAAAAGGATTCATTTAGTTGGCTGAAATAAGAGTGTCCTTAATCATGACATATTCACATCAAGTGTACTGCATGAATGTCCTTTTTTTGCTTTTCCTAACAATTCTGTGTGAAGTTATCAAAGTTGTTTGAAAACATAATATGCTATTTGGCATGATTGTAAAGTCTCTTTCTTGTTGCTTTTCAATGATGTTGTACTTAGTGTGCATCTCTAATAATAGGCTTAATCTTGAATGCCCCTCCTCCTTATGTGTAGAGCTTCTATATGGATTTTTTTGGCATAACAATTAAGGTTTTTAGCGGCATATTTGGTAAATCTTGAGGCTTTGATTGAGGCTTCATCTCATGTCGAATGCTGAACAAGTAGTATTTTTAGTTTATACTTAATTCTGGTTCACTTGGTCAGGCTTGGAAAGCGTGACTGGTTTAGTGGCTGTGTCTTGAAATTCAGAATGCTACAGAAAATGCTATTCTTCTGTCCATGAGATGCAGTCTATGAGTCTATTCTCGTGTCTTTCATATGAATATGCTGTTCCAACGTTATCTTATAATCTATTAACCAGATGAGAGTCTCAACAGGCAAATGGTATGCTTGAGGAATACAAATTGGCTTCTGAAGGTGTTAATCAAGCACAGTTAGCTGGAGAAGCATTCCTTAAGGCAAGTGTTTGTCTTAAAGGTTTCCTTTTCCAAAATAAGGAGAATCTGTTTCAAGCATAGCATATCGCTGTAGCTTCCAATCCAAGTTCTATCTTTCCTTTTGGTGCTTGCACAACTGGCTTCACGTGCTCTTTCTGCACTTTATTTTTACTGTGATAACCTATTTGGTGAGGCTTTTGTTTCCATTCTAGCGGTAGAAACTTTGTCAGTCATTTCTATTGTGTGGTAGTGTTATTCTGTTGAGCCTCTTCTAGATTAGGTTCGAAACTAATCTTTACATCACATATCCTTAGTTCATGAACTGGAAGCTCTTAAGACTGTTTTAGCAAAGCGTAACAGTTAATGGAGTTGGATGACATAATTTTTTAAGGTTAGATGTTTGATTGATTTCAGAATGAGGATTATGAGATAAAATGGTCTACTTGCTAGAACATAGGATGAGAAATGAGGCATCAGAGTATCTAACAATTGCCGAAAGGGCTGATCTCGCACTGCTCAATAATCCCAAAAGTCAAGGGCTAAGTTGACGCAAGTAGATGGTGTTTCATCCCAGACGTGAGAAAAATCTGTATATCACCATTATTTTTGTTGAAATCCTGACTTCAGTTATATAGCCCTGCGACACTTTTGTAAAAATCACAAATGGCATTCCCTTGGTAGCATTCCATCTCCTGGCCAGTGTGCATATTGCAAAGCGTGTGGATATATATATCTATAAATGGCATTAATACGGGACGGGCTGAATGAATTATATACTTGCAGGAACTGAAGGAAGAAAACATACCACTTGAAAATGTCCGAATATGTTACTCTCCATTCTCAAGGACCAGTCACACTGCTAAAGTGGCTGCATCTGCTTTAAATATTCCTTTTGACGGACCTCAATGCAAGGTAACCTTGTCTTATGGCTTAAACAAGAAAGAACTCATCTCAAATGTATTCATTGTATGATGCTTTGGCAATAATTAGTTTATAGCTCTGGTACTCGTCATTCAGTTAGTTATCATATAATATTTGACCTGAATCACCTGATTGTGTTATTCCGGATGTGACACTCTACGATCATTGGAAGGACAAATATGACAAGGAAAAATAACAGCAGAATAGAGCTGGTCGTTCTTGGGAAGGTATAGCTTATCCTAATTGAATTTGGAGACACTCGCAGGGGCTACCAAAGCACAATGATAAGGTGTTTGTTATGCCCCTAAGTATTGATAAAGCTGGAGTAATTTGGGGCCTCAAATGAGTCAGAAGGAGATTCGCGTGTGTCAGTGTGTGTATTCCTGTTTTATCATGTGGATATAATAACCTTGTTGTCTTTTCAAAGCATAGAGTTTTATAGATTTGAAAATGTGTTAAGCTTTTAGATTTTGGTTCACTTTGCTCTGGATTATATATTTGTTTGGACAGGCTATAGAAGAATTTCGGGAGCGCTTCTTTGGTCCTTCATTTGAACTTATGTCTCATGATAAAGTAAGTGCTATATCCAAGGACTACTTCTCCATTTTAGTGGAGGTCAAATGACAGATATAATTTGAGCCAATATTAATTGATCGAGATTCTTTTGGCTGTCGATCAATCTACTTCAGTCTTCCAATTGGCATAGGCAGTTACCACTAGAGAGTGATGCTGAGTTCAGGTTCAAATTTTGATTTTTGAGCCTTTATTTACTGCAGTATTTGGATATATGGGCTCTCGACGAGAAAGATCCGTTTATGCCTCCAGAAGGTGGAGAAAGTGTTGCTGATGTTGTTTCTAGACTCACAAGAGCTTTGGGAACCATAGAATCAGAGTTTCAGGGGTAAAACGTGCACTGTGCTTCTTATCATCCTTGTTCTCTGCCATCTGGAGTAAATCTTTCTCAGATAAAAGCTACAAAATGCACTTTACGGTAAAATTGATTCTTTCTATGATGATGTGGCAGTAGCAAGGAAGCACGACAAGGGAACACCTTTTTTTTAATCTTCTTTGCATTCTAATTATTAAGCATGAGCAATTTGTTAGCTTGCTCCCAGACAGCTCAGTAGTGTAACCCAAATTCAGATGTTGCCTCAATCCCCTGTCAACTTTGCTTGTGTACAACAAAGAAAAGCATGATTTGGAATGTAGTAACATGAAGAATGTCAAGTCTCCTTTAATTGCATTCTTGTAACCTATGGTACCCAAGACATTGAATATGAATCACACAGTGAATATGGAAGCTTTGTTCCCTGTTTTACCCGGTTTTGTGTTGGTATTGATTTGGGGGCTACAGTCTCTACAAATTTGATCTAGCACAGGAAAAAATCATTTTGGTTTAGGGTCACACATACAACTTCCAAGAAAGAATAATGTTCTTGTTTTAGCATTTGATAGATCTGGAGTGTATTTGCACCATGAGCTCCTCACTTAAGTATGAGCCCTTTTAGGGAGCATAGAAGAAGCATAGCTGAGGGCTTGCATTGAATGACTTATACAGCATGCATGGAGCTTTTCATGTGGCATGTGAATCATTGGGGTGGACACCGACACATAATCATAGGACCACGGATACATTACAGAACTGCGTCAATACATGCCATTCAGTCTTATTTTGCTGTTGAAGTTCCTAGTTCCCTTCGTTAGGCAATTTATAATTCAACTTTGTGGATACAGATTGTATGGACAAGACTAACGATGCTTTAGTTTACAGGTGTGCAATCTTGGTCGTCAGCCATGGTGATCCCTTGCAGATCTTACAGACAATACTTAATGCGGCTAAACAGCAAGAAGGGTCCAACGGTAGTGACTTGACATCGAGAATACAGTCAGTAAAAGTTCAGTCCATCCTTTCACAGCACCGGAAGTTTGCCCTTCTCACAGGAGAACTCCGAGCAGTTGTGTAAACCAAAGCGTCCATCATCGAGGCGAGGTACTTACCACATCAAAGAGATTATGCTTGCTGAAGATGGCTACTCTATTCTTGAAGTGAACTTCTTAACAAATTACCCAGGTGTTCACACAGTTTAAACGCGTATACTTGATTGATTTAGTGAAGCTTAAGTGGTTACTGTAACTAAATCAAGTATTTTTTTTTACTTGTTAGCCACCAAAACTCTTTAATGTTACTTGGTGCAAGCATTACAACTATTGCTATGACTCGCTGCAGCTATCTACACTTGACTTTCTTCACATGCTTACCCAACAAGAAAGCGACTTTGATGGAGCCTTGATGTCTTGGTGGTTAATTGAAGTTGCACTCCTCCCAGTAATTAATTTTCTGATTATTTTAATTTAGAAATTTACAAAATAAGATTCTTTGGATTAGTGTTGTGAAGGCGGGTGGCGACTAAAAGCGGTGCTTCAGTTGACATTCAAACAATTAGACCAACTTTTGGCTAGAAACAGAATTTGCACCGAATGATGTCTTCTTCTGATCAGTTGAGTGGACTTAACCCGGGCAGTTGTGGCAATTTTCAGCAGATCGTTGTGTGCAACTTGTATGAACCTACACCAACGCAAGCAGTGTGGTTCCCTACGACGCAGTATTTAGTAACTACGTGCTGAACAGTATAAAAAAGGTTTGACAAAATTTGAAGTTGGCATGTTGAAGTACTTTGGGCAATTGCGCGTCCTAGAACTATGAAGTTGCCATGCTGGAGTAGTGAATCAAGTCGATGTAATTGTGTCTACCAAAGAACGTTTGGTTCCTCTTTGTGGTGATAGGTACAAGGACAGAGAAGGGAAAAGAGAGAGAGAGAGAGAGAGAGAGAGAGAGAGAATCAGAAAAGGGTAACAGAAAACAAAAAGAGATGCAAGGGTCTGTTTGACAAAAAAAAAATTTTGATTTTCAGTTTTTAAAGAACAGCTTATTATTATTTTTTTTTACAAAAACAAGTAGGTGTTTGATAACCTTTTTTTTTTAGTTTTTTAGTTTTTTGTGTTTGGTAACCCTTTTTTTTGTGGTGGTTTGCGGTGGCGGGGCGTAGCGGTGGTCGACGATGGTGGTGGCCTGCGATGGTGGCCGACAGTGGCTGCCGGCGGTGGTGGTCGGAGGTGGCTGCCGGCGGCCTGTCAGTGGTGGATGTCGGGCGGCAGTGAGCGGTGGCTGTCGGCGGTGGTGGCTACCGACGGCCGGAAGTGACTGTCGGTGGCGGTGGGTGTGTTGTGGTGGAGGTCTCAAAAAAAAATTAAGTGAAAAAAAAAAGTGATTTTTTAAATTGAAAAAAAAAATGGTTACCAAACGCTCTTTTTTTTTCAATTTTTAAAACTGAAAAAAAAGAGAGAAAAAATAAGGAATGTCAAACGTTACCTGAGTTTCTTTTATGTCACTTATCTGTTATTTGGCACATACTAGTAGCATAGCATGCACCCATGAGTTACCACTGCTGCGCTTGGTCACAGAATCCGATCCATTTTTTGCAGCCAGATCGTATGCAGTTCCTTTCACAAGTGTTCAACTAGCTGCTCCAAAAAAATTTCACAGAGTGATTTTGTTGGCTCTTGATTTTTACTTTTTTTCCCCATTTTCTTACTTTATCATGGCAAGTAATGCCTTTGTTGGCTTAGATGTTTATTCTTTTGGTTAAACTTTTGCAGGATTTTGAAAAGTAAGGAACCCTTTGGGTCTCTGATATCCTGTATTATTAATACTCCTTCAAACCAAAAAATCCACGCCAAATTCCTTGTCTCTCTTTCCTTAAAGAACAACAGTCCCATCTTCCCAAGAATCTCATGAAGGGGCTACGGAATGCAAAATAATTACTCAATGCTTCAGCAATTGGATTCAAGTTTGCTTTCCTCCCAACACTATTTCTACTTGATATCTTCCCCTCAGAGAGAGTGATTCCGGAAAGACGACACCACATCTCTAAAGAAAACCCAGAACAACAGATGATCAAACTAGAAGGAAATCCAATCCTTCGAAACCAATAATAGCACTAAAAGCTGTATCCACATAAACAAAGAACGTACTGGTGCAGTTACAAGCTGAAAATCCTGCAGAATTTATCCCGATATCAAGCTAAAGACGGAACAAATCAGACCAAAAATAAGAAGCAGCCTTGCGAGGAGGAGGAGAAGAAACTCTAAATAAATCTTAATGGGCCAAAGCTGACACGATACTCGATTACACATAAGCGACATGACTCACTACTCGATTGATTGGTCTGAGGTTATCAACACAATATCTAAAAAGTTTTAACATCTTCGTAAGGGAAGGGAAAAACCAAGTCGTTTCTAAAAGGTAAAAACTCATTGGGAAATGTTGCGCCTCCCGTTTTCCTTTTGAAAATTGAAGATAGAGAATGAAAACATGCTTGATTATGTTTTCAACAAGAAGATAGAAAGTAAATGCTCGGTACCTCATAGACGGTGTTAATTGCCCCAAGAGAGAATCAAAATCTAAGCAAAGCATGTAGATTTTACTAACCAATTAAAATGACAAGGTGGAGCCGTAATAGATTAGACTGTACCTAAAGGCAATGTGGGGAAAGAAGTACCAAGAAGGGCATTTAAAAGGATGTAAACATCTTTCAGAGAGCTTTACTGAATTGGACAAGATCTGGTGTCTTCGCAAGCGTATGAAGACATGTCATAGCATTCGTCCAAACACTAAATGCAATCTCCATTATTGAGCAAGGGTTCATCAACAACATGATCTTTCGTTCACAAAGTTTTGGCTGGGTGGGTTGGAGCTGGGAGAGAGGAGGCGGTGGAGTTGGGGCCTGGGGGACTGGGGGAGCGTTATCAGATGTAACAGAAGTACATGGTGTAATTCAACTGCGACATAGAGTGAAGATCATATGTTCAGTACGGTGTATGTTGCAAGTGGCATAAAGTGAATCATTTTAGATGACCAAAGTTACAGAACATCTTTATCTGCAAGCAAAAGCATAACACGAAAATTTACATATCAAAAAGATCAAAAACATACATACGGGTAATCCTGAATCTAATATGACTCTCATGAAGAACTTGGTTTCTGGCAACGATATGCTTACGGCTGCAAAATTTATCAAGATAGATATATAGTATATTATGCCAAACAAGCGCTGCAGGAGAACACACCCTGAAAACTAGCTATCCAAGTGAGGAACCCACGGCAGAGTATCCCGATGACTAGCCTATGTAGGAGTGTAGGACTGCATCATTCGCTTCTGTTTATCCCTCAACTGATTTAACAATCGAAACCAGCTGCAGCTTGTATATAACTTGTAATGAATCTCTTCCCCCAATTTTGTAGATTTTGCTGTCAGTCCTTCACAAGAAAGGTATATAATCTTCTGAATCTGGCTACAACTATCAATTCAAAAGAGCAGTTTGTCCACTTTTTTAATGATAGACACTTTTTACTAGATCCAAAAGTATGTTGTGGTACCTGAAAAGAGTTCACTTATACTTGATTCCTTATTTCTTGTTGTAATTTCTCTCTCATCGATTCTAGTTTCCCTTTCCATAAGAAACTTATAACAGCAAATAACGAATCGAGTATCGGTGAGAGAGATCTGATAACACAAATAGCAACCTGAACAACTGACTGAAGCCGACTAACAAGAAGCTTACATGCTGATGTCATGAACTCGCCGGATATCCTAGCGGCCAAACTTCAAATATGTGGGTCGGTGGGTTTCCTGTATGTTATTCTCATAACAGCACCGTCTAAGTGTAGCACTAGTTCAGCTTTTGGATTTGTGACCAACGACTGGATTCAAGGAACTCTGGTACATCTGAATGCCTCGACAATTATTTTCTTTAAAAAAGAAATTCATTTTCTTACACAATTCAGTTCTTTTTTTTTTTTTTGGATAATTAAGAAACGGTACAATCATATGGCAACTTCACTGAGCAACCTATTTTCTAAAAACAAAATTCATATACGAAAACTAACACACAAGATTCCAGAGCATTATATTCCTTGTTCATCAAAGAACTACGGTCGTAAAAAGTACAACAAACAAGACTGGAAGCAAATTTAGTTACATCCAACTGTTCAAGAAATCATAACAGGAATAAACATATTGGCAGGTCTGAGTGGGCAAGGAGGAGAGATAAATGGTAAAGGTTCCGGAAAAGGCTAGGGTTCTAAGGGGCTATGAGACCAGACCAGTAGGTAGGCAGCGATGAGGGAGACCGAAGAAAGGTTCTTGAATTTGATGAGGGTTTGAGTTTCAAGATGAGGAAAATTGACGTATGAAAGGAAGTCAGAGAAAAGGGAGTAGGGACTCAGGGCCTTATAATGGTGCAGACACTCCATTCTTGGAGGCCTTATATTTATATATTACGCTTTTTACTATTGTTTTGTCTAGGCTTAATGATAATAGTCCTACTTAGTTCAGTTCAGTCCAGTTAGCCCATTTTAGGTGGTTCACCCCAGGTTAAAGTCTAGATAAGATAGGACGTATTAGATTTAATGATCTGTCCAAGAATGCAGATTAATCACATGTGATATATCAAAATAGGTGGTCTTATTCCCTAGAGTTCGTTTGAAAAAAAAATTAGATGAGGGAAGGAAACCGGCCGGTTTTCGACTAAACCGACCAGTTCCACCTTTGAACCAGCCGATAGGGTTGATTTAGACTTTTCAGCCTATTTTAGTCTTATCTCTTAGAGGTGATAAGCACGATCAAATGGTCTCCTTCTGCATTACTGCCTCAAATCTCTATAGAAAAGGCCCCAGGATGCTCCAAAAGGGACAGACAGTAGGAGAGAGAAAACCTCCAAGAGAGAAGTGACTAGAATAGAAATCCCGACTTTCCGTATCCATCACATACCAGAATTTCGAACCAGCTATAACTTTCTCATACGATATCCAATTCAGGCAATTCAAAGCCTAAATCGTGTATTTTCTTGAAAGCTACAACTTCGTAAAAGAAATCGAATCCATCAGAGGTCATCTTCAGGCCCAAAACGACGTTTTTTAACTGGGTAGACTCCCTTTGTTTACAATGTTCGATCCATGCTTGCATCAAGTAGTCGGCAATCCAAACTCAAGGTATAATTCTATATCATCGTGCTTTTTCTTAGAATAGAATAGATCAGATCCCCTCCCCACAATCAAATTTTGGTCCACGAAAAATCAAAAACAGTAATCTAAACTTTCCATTAGATGAGGTTGGGATAATAATTCTCTTAGGATTAGAATTCTGCCAGGAGAAGAATTTTGCTTGGATTAAACTTCTAGTCCACTAAGAGCTTTAAAACATTCAACTAGAGAAAATTAATTGAATTAGGTCTCTGAAGAAATACAGACCAAGATTCAGGTCGCCTCCACTAGGAACAGTTAGAACTATGAGCTTTTGATGCCGATTTGTCCGATCGGGTAGTAGGCCACTCGACCCCCGATGTTGAGTTCAAACTAAAACTTAAGATTAGTTTAGGTTTTTTCTGTTTCTTGCTTTGAGATAAAAATTACAAAAAACCAAGTTAGAGACCATTTAGGGTATGATGGGGTGCCTAACACCTTCTCGTCATATAAATTAGTCCACACATCCGAATCTCCGATTTCGAAGATTAGGAAGCTTTAATGGGAAATCTAAAGTCAAACTTAGGGTCTTCTTGTTTTCCCTTTGTTTATTATTTTAATTAGCCCTAAAAAAATGAGATGGCGACTCGAGTTAGACCTTTGGTCAATTTTGGAGGCAATTCGTCACAGATGGGAAAGGGTTAGTCATGACGCGAGTGGTCTAGGGTTTGATAGGGTAAAAGGTAAAATAAGGACAGAAAGGAAGAAAAAGGGGTTTGACTAGTTAAGGTTTATTAAATAAAAAAGGATTTTTTGAATGTTCACGGGAAAAAAGAGAAACAATAGGTAAATGAAGACAAACAAAACAAACCCCAGACAAATCTTCTTGGTGCAATTTCTTCTACTCTGGCCGTGATTAAGAATCTGGTGGAGAAAACCCTTCAGTTGTAGGGTTGACCTAAGTGCATATCGAAGCCTTGCTTGCCCGATTGGCCTCCGAGGTTATTCCAGAGAGAGAAAATTGTTTATAATTGTCACTAAGTATTTCTAGGGATGTCACTAAAGATATGTAGCAACAAATGATGTTGCTGAGTAGCCAAAAACTTTTAATTTATTTAGTCGCTTTAGCACTTCGTACCTATAATCTATAATGCTTAGTGAGTGAAACTCCTCAAGATATGACAGAATTTTTTGGACCGACTTCGAGCCTCTCTTAACAACAGCGGTCAGGATGTGAATTATTGACGATCTTGTAACTGCTTCACTCTGATTATTAATACAACTATTTCTATCACTATCTGAGAAAACAAAAAAGAATGCAAAGCATGGTTTGGTGATTGATTTTCTTACTTAAAGCACTTGGATAAATATCATATCAAGATGTATATTTGGATGCAAAATGTTTCTCTGGCATGTATCACAATAAAATTTCAAGATTTCAACCAAAAATACATGTAACTGCTAAATCGTAATAAATATTATAAGAATTCTACATAGCGGCACAACAGACATATTGAGACATACTGTATTTATTAGCGGAGAAACAATGAACTGCTGCATCATGTTGCCGCGATGTAAGACATTGATTTCATATTCTACAATTGGCAGCTGGAGAAAGGGAAAAAAAGCAACTAAACGAAGTGACGAAGAAGAAAGCATATGGTGAAACATTAAAATTTACAGCTTGAGCAGTTTAGTCAAATTTTTGGTGATTGTAATACCGTGACCTGGAGTTAGTCAAGGGGCTGCCGCGGTTTATAATTCTTCTGTTTTATTGGATGTGGGTTTATTCGTTGTCCCATAACACCCCCCACCCCCACCCACCCCCCGTTCGTCCCATTCCAAAGCCACCAGCTCCTACTCCAACACTATTAACCGGGTAAAAGAAAAACACTGTCAAACAAATGTGGAAAGTACGCACCGGATAAATCGGAAGAATCAAGATTTAACTGAAGATGGAAAACCAAAGAAAAAACGGCCCTATCGTCCGGGTCGCCTATAAATTTTTCAATCAGTAACGGTCTCTGTGAGCAGCCAGATCAGTTGTTTGAGCGCTGGACTAATAAAGTGATTCCTGAGATTTCTGGGAGACGAAAGCAGATGTCATCGCCATTATTTTGCACCGCTAATTGGAGTTGGAATACTGGAGCAAGTCAAGAGATCCTTGAGGATTTTGTAGATCCAGGAGGGACCAGTGGCGCACAATCCAAGAAATTGTTGCAGAAGAGATTTGGGGTGGATTAGGGTTAGGGATCTAATTCTCCCCTCCATTTTTCCATGATTATCCTATTAGTAATTGCATCAGTAGCAACTTGTAATTTTCTGGGAGGGTTTTTGGCAGCGAAGAGGGAGTTGTGGTTGGTGATGGATGCTGGTAGCAGTGGTAGGTGTTGTTGGCAGCCCTGTTTGCTGCTGGCATGTTCATCAATTACTTTGTTGGGGAGATCTAGTGAGCAGTTTTGTTTTCATGGCTGTTGATATTCGGAGTGGTAAATGGTGCTGGGTTGGCATCTTGAGCCAAATTGACTGGAATTGGAGACGAAGAAGAAAAGACCCAGATGAACTTGTGTACCAATAATTCTTTCGGTCAATATTTTCTATCAAAATTCTTGGAATAAGCTTTAAAACGCACTTTGGATATATTGCATCAGATAATAGGCCATCTTCAAATTCTTCCTCAGTAACGGCTCCTTAACATGAAAGGGCTTGGTTTTAGACAACAATAAACCACAATGTGCAGAGTGCAATGTGCAAAGTCAGCTCTAGGCATGTGTAATAACTCCAAACCTCATTATTGCAGATGCAGTTATAGCTACCATTTTTCTCTTTTTCCATTGATTCTCCCTCTCTTTTTGTCTATATCACACCCCATGTAGATTAATTTGAACGTTAAATAGAAAACTCAATAGATAGCAATTGTCACAGTCCTACAGGGTTCATCGTGAACCCATGCAATGGCAAGCCAAATCCTTGCAGCCACAGAGCAGACGCTCTCTATGTTGCACAGAGAAACTAAGTGGCGGCCTTTAAAAGGTGAAGATAATTGAAGATGACTGTAGAATCAGCATACTCACTGCAGTAAATGAATTGATTCAGGTCAAGAGTCACCCTCCCTTGCTTGCTTGTATCAAAAGAATTAAACAAGTTCCTACAAAAGATAATGAGCAGATGGTAAAAGATATGTCTTAGTACACAGATTTACTCTCAAAATTTCAAGACGTATAGACAGTTCATCAATCCAATTCCTAAAATACAAACTTCTAATCTGCTAAGAAGGAAATGCACTTATATATGCTGCACTTCCAGATGCAATTACTGGTGTTCCTCGCACAAAGGTATGATGCAATGGAAGTTGACCAGGTCGATTGATCTAAGATAGAAGTCAGGAATGTCCTACATTCTTATACTAGCAAGAGAAAGAAGTCATAAAAGATGCTATTCCACATCGTTAGCATCAGGTGAATAAGCACGCGTGTTTGTGTGCATTTGTCACCAAGTACCTAAAGACATGTAGATGGAATCACTCAAATGATGGTGAGGGACTAATCATTGTTCAAGCGACCAGAAAAATTACTTTGCTAATATCATACACCATAATGCCTCAAAATATGTATCATCATCAGACATTCAAGAAGAAATGATTTACTTACCGTGCAGAATGCACAAATATACAGAGACAAATGAAGTCATCAAGCTGAAATCTTCCATTCTTCTTTTGATCAAAACTCTGAACATTGAGTAGAAAAAATCATTTGTTATTTCAGATCCTATTGGTCCAGAGTTGTAATATAAATTCATTGCCCTTCAAATGCCTAATGCATAATAAGGTCATAATTAAGCATATCTGGACTAAGATCATATTAGAATAGGCCCAATAAAGTGGAATGCAACACGATACCGAGAAAATTTACCAGCTTTATAAGATAAGGTAGACACAAAGTCACTTTATAAGGGTAAAATTTACTGGTCAATGTTGGCTTCTTGTGAAAATTGCAGATGAAGAACGAATACATGCTTCGCTTATTCTCACCAATTCAGACAGAATATATATTGTTGCGTACCTCCAAGACAGTGTAAAATGCCGGGGAGTCAAGGGAAAATCCAATTTTAAGCAAAGCCTGTAAAAGTGATGTAACAATCAGAATGACAAAAAAGGCAACTGTACTAGAGAGATAGATAGACTCTGAACTTATGGCAACATAGGGAAAGAAGTATCACCGCGCATTGAAAAATACAACAACAGTCAGTAATTCAGGTTCTGTGTTGGGGGGAGGGGGAGGGCTTGCAGGGTAATTACAACTTTACTGAACTGGACAAGCTCTGGTAGTTTGTGTGTGGGTATAGGAGGAGGAGTGGGGGGGGGGGGGGGGGGAAGGCTTACCTCATAAACATCATCAGGAACAAGAAATCCACGACCCCTACCATGGAAGGGAAGAAAAACATGGTGTTTAGATGCGTACATGTTAGAGCATGTCATAAAAATCTCAGATACTAGTGGCAGTCATTAATAATTAGACAATAAACAATCGTTGAGATTACCATTCAGTACAACAGGCCTGGTTAAGTGTATAAGCAAGTAGCATACAGTGAAACACTGAGATGACCGGAGTAAGTTACATTATGTCTTCTTGTGCAAGCACCAAAAATTACATGTAAAACAAATTAAAATCATAGATAGAGGTGTTCCTGAATCTATAATGACTGTTCATTAAGAAATTGGTTGCTGCCACGGATATGCTAGTGGCTGCGAAATATATTGTGGCAGATGTATAGCTTATTAATGAAAACATGGGCAATGGGGACACAACCTGAAAAGCCAGCTATCCAAGTGAGGGCACCCATGCCTTATAAGCCCCAGAACATCCCATGCTTAGCCTATTGGTAAATCAGTAAATGCATCATTTGGTTCTGTTTGAAAGCTTTGGGTCTCTGCAAGGGGACTACAGACCCTCAAGAATGTTGACCACCATTAGACTGCCCAGGTACGTTGGTCACTGTTTTAGTGGAAACAACCCGCAAGAGACTTAGGACCCATATGGCTGGGGATGTGGCAGCTCTAATACCATTGATGCAAAAAAAGGGCCATGGGAAACTCGACTTGAAAAGTCAGCAATCGAATTGAGGGAACTCACGCCGTTATAAACCCCAGAGTGTCCCCATCAAACTGCATCACAAATACCAGATGGCATGATGACCCACTGTAGTATATTCGACTCCAGCCATGGTCTACCTACTAGAAGACAAGTTATTCGGATACAAGTGTCCCAACCAACTCAGAGATTGCAGGCATACTGAAGCCACAGTAAGACTTGGTAAGGTAACTGGACTCGTGGATTATATGACTCGATTAGAGTAGTGCACCTTTGAAGTTCAAAGAAGCTTACAAAGATCAACTATGACTGTATATGAAACATAAGAAAAACTCGGTTACAATTACATCAAGCATAAACTGCAAACTCAATTGTGCTGTGAGTTGTAGATCACCTCTCTAGGTCAGCGAAGGCTTGTTGAACCTGACACATAATGGAAAATAACATGTATAAATAGTTGTTGCTAATTACGGATCTCCAACAATTACAAAATTAGGATAAAGCGTCCTAAATATCAAAAACCACGCACACCTCTAATGAATTCAGCTTCAGAAATAGGGAAAAAAATTGATATTTTGAACAAAATGGCAATATTTCTATTCCTCGATGAGACATCTATACGCTAGCTAAAACTGATCAATTTAAGAAGTGCATGGTGCTTTTGCCTTTGCACCTGCAAACATTTACTTCATAACCGTGTATAATCTCTTTAATTTGTAATTGAGTCAGAATGTCAGATAAGTATTCCAAGGATACACACATATCATAAAACCAAACCATCAAGAAAGAAATTCTATCTGTGGTCCTTTTGGAAATACGCAGACATAATCATATCATGGCCTCAGAGAAAAATTACTATTCACAGTCACTGCCACCTGTACAATGGTAACAAAAGACCTACTCGAACAAAGAGAAACTCTACATAGGGTACAGTTAACAAAATACTGACCTTAAGAAGAAACTTGTTAAGCGCCACAAATTCTGAAGCAAAAAAAATAAAATGCAACAAAATTAGAGAGGTTTGTACGCCCATTGCAGCGAGACTGACGCCAGAATCAGTTAAACAAAAATGAAAACCAATACGATATCACTTTGAACACTTCCATTTTTGCTGATATTCCTCCTGTACAGCCATAAGTATTGGCCGTAGATTACCAAAATTAAACTGTGTCAAAGGTGCCATATAAAAATTAAAGAGTGCCAGAACCCCTGTACCAATAGCTTCTGCGTTTCACAAAACCGTTTCAATTTCCACGGGATAGAATTAGAAGTACAAGAAAGTTCTTTTCAAGCCCATCAAAGGGCACGGATTCTGGTTAATATCCCCGTCTCTTCAACATAGAGAACAAAAATCCAAACTTTGGAACTTCAATTGTAGGGGGAAAATCTTATTCTATGCTAGGATTGTTGAATTAATTTAGCCATGGACCTGTTTATCAGCACACAAAAAAATCCACAATATCCAATAAACTTGTCTGTTGACATATTGACAGTCGTTCATCTCCAAACAGAAAAGTAAGTACTCAGTAAAAAATATGTGTGTAACATAGAGAAAAATCATTGATACCTTGGAAACTCATAGTTCCATTCCTGTCAAAGTCATGCATCCTACAATATATAGCCAAATATCAGTACAGAAAGATAATAATATATTCCTTTGTTTCATAACTTGTCTAAATCGGTAAGTCCTCTGGCTCTGTTTGTTCCCTATTATTCTAGATCCCGAGCTTTTGAAAGTATTTCAAACATTCTTACGGTTCAATAGTTAAAGTAGCTCTATTGCACTCCTAAAACTGCTAGCACACTCTGAACTTCTTTGCATGATTGTACTTGTGCAGACAATTCTAATAAAGCTACCCAAGAACAATTCCTCACCTATGTAAGGGTCAATGGCTGGGCATGTTCGATGTGATTCTGCGGGTGATTAGAAGTTTAGTCCTTATTTCTTAAATGTCCTTATTTAATAAAAGTCTCAATTTTGTCCTTTATGTTTGCTAATGTTAGTATTTAGTACTTTTGGTCAATTTCGACTGTTAATTTGGTCATCTTTGACAAGTTGTCTATGGTGCCCCCAAAACGAAGTTGCTTGGATTTAATTCATAATGCCATTTTTATCATTGCATCGAACCGTGCACAGTATGTTTCTCGTGTCATACCCTGCATTAATCCAAACTACTTCGTTTTGTCAAGTCGCGCCTTTGTTTTCCCCTGCCTTTGAGACCAACACCAGACCACTGTGTCTACTAACTGAATCAGTATCCATCTCTGATAACCAAGAAGTCAAAACCATAGACACATATGTCTCTATATGTATATGGTATGCGTACATATAAACGTAATTGAACAGAGAAGAGGAGATTGAAGGGTCTGCGTCCCCTCTTGACTTGCTGTGAATTTCAAGAATCGATATCAACATCCAAGAATTGAATTAAACCCCACTGAATTCGAAAGAGTATGGTCTGACAAGGGTAATAACAATTTCAAGAATCAATATCAAACATCTGAGAATTGAATCAAACCCCACTGGTAAATTCAAACAAGTATTTGTCTGACAAGGGTAATAACAATGAGTGAAGCTAATGCTTGCACGATCAAATTATATTTAGAGTCAAAGGAAAAGACAAGATTTAAAAAACAGGATGAGTATGTAACATGATATTAATGTATCGCGGGAATGTAAACGAATTAACTAACCTGATCATTTGTTGGACAACGGAGATGGGAAATTCTAGGTTTCCGACGGCAAGGGCGCTCTGAATCATTCAGAAGGTCGCCGTCAATTCAAGTAAGAACTACTGAATGGGATTACTGAGGGTTTAAGGGGACGGACCTTGAGCTGATGTGCTGTAATGCTCCCGGTGTTCTCCGAGTCAACTCGGTCGAACCACTCTTTCAGAATCGCCGTGTTGTCCATGATGTTCAGTATTCCGCTATTGTCGTACCCGTTTCTTGATTTGTTCGTAACATGCAAAAGGTTGGCCAAACCAAAGTTATGAAAGCGTCGATAAACATCTCTATTTATATTTTGGTACAATAGCGACAAATTTGGTATTGCTGCCTCTCTTATAGCGACAAACTTTGTTATAAGTGATGAATATTGAGTTGAGTTGCAGTGGTTTTTTATGAAATATTTGAGTTTGGGTTGTTAAGAATTGTGATCAGAAGTTAATATTATGTATACGAGACTTATTTTAAATATTTATGAAATTGGAGAATGTAATTTTAAATAACTCGCTAAATATTACTACATACTCATGATGCAATGAATCGCATTTGTGAAAAGGTTGAAAATATCTGGACAAAGAATGTGATATCCCTGTAAATTCGTTCTCATGCTTATATCATTTCCTCTAAAATGCAACATGAAATAGAATTCTGGTTGCTTTTATGCGTAAAGAAAAGCTACCCTTTAAGCCTTAAGTGTTCTTCAGTGTACAAGTCCAGCGAGAGAAATATGAAAAAAAAACCTATGCAAACAATCAGTCGAACGTAATGAAATTGAGCCTTGACTTTACATTATCTTGGTCATTCGCACTTACTCTAACAATGTACGTTCTGCATTGTGCGTCGATGAGCAGACGAGAAACAATGACTTAAGCTATTATGCGTAGGCGATTTTCAGAGGTGGAATCTTTTAGTTCTTCCTACTAGACCCGAAATTGATCAATATAGTCATGAGCAGGTTAAAAGGAGCTCTAACAGGCTGGCAAAGAGCAAATCAAGATCGAATATAGTTGACTTTTTTGTTTCGTGATATTGTTGGCCGGATAGAACACTTTTGTTTGCTAAACTTTAAAATATTTAAATCGATGTACTTCAGTAATTCAGATCCAGATTTGATAAGGCAGGACAAATTTTAGATGCCCTTAATCCGGTCTAATGCAATCATCATGTCCACAAAGCCCAGCTCTCCTCACGTTAAGATCTGCTTCTCCATAAAAGAGGAGGCACCCTACCCCTGGATTTTCTTGTCCGGAAAATCAGGGAATGAAACTGAGAAAGCTATCTCGGGTTGGTTTGGATGGGACCCGCCCGACCCCAAGATTTCTCTAAACAAAATCAACTTCACGTGAATGCGCGTCCAACTGTCTGAGAACATGGCAAATGTTTAACGCGTTAGCGGGTCCCTCCCTAAATAAGGTAACTAAAACCCACCCCGCGAAAATTAAATCCCACCGCGAAAAAAAGAAAAGGAAAATATCTCCCATGGGATGGGACACACACAGACGCTTGCGCTATCAATGGCAGCTTTGCCATGATTGTGGGCCTGTGGCTTTCCATTACTTCTTCACTGCCTTATCCTCATGATTTCTTAGGACATTTATTGAGGAACACAACCACTTTACCCTGTTAAATAGGATTCTCTAACCCGTGATTGGAGAGCCGGGTGGTAATTATGGAGGGAAAGGATAAAGAGACGTCGGTTTCATTGGAAGGGCGAAGTGAAAGAGACTTGACTATGGTGAGTGAAATGGTGGACGTGATCGAGGCAGTCGGATTTTTTGTGGGTTTTAGGAGGACTCAGAGGAAAGTGTGTTTGAACCTTGTGAGGAGGCTGAAGCTGTTGTTGCCTCTTTTGGAAGAGATCAGAGAGCTCGGTTCGTCGATCCCGGCTAGGGCTTGGAGTTACCTGGCTAATCTGAAGAAGTCCCTTATTTCTGCAAAGAAATTGTTGACGCATTGTAATGTTGGAAGCAAGATTTATCTGGTAATCATTTATTTTGAACACTTGTTGAAAGTTTAGTAAGTTGGCTTGCTACTAACCCTTTGTTTGCTTAAAACTTTCTACGTATGTAGGCTTTTGAGTGTGAGGCGATTACGAATAGATTTCATGCCGTTTATGACAAATTATCTCAAGCTTTGGAGGATATGCCATACGGGGAGCTCCAGATCTCGGAAGAAGTGAAAGAGCAGGTAATCCCATCCCTTCTTTGTGATTTTGGTTTTGGCTGGGGCTCTCTAAACGGTTTTCGAAGTATCTAATGAAGTAATCTTAGGGCCTGTTTTATTGTGCCTGGATATGAACTCTTCATGTTTTTACATTGTTTCGTGTCGCACAATTATATCATGAAGATAGTTAAAGTTATGAACTTCTGCAATTTTAGGCAAAGAATGACCACGCTTGATAGAAGTCTCCAACTTTCCTTAATAGTTCCATCTTATACCAATGACACGACACGGATACTATGCATAACACCATTCTAATTCAAGGGACGACCAGTAAGGGTTTATTGATTGATATATGCCGTTGTAGTATGGTCATAACAAGTTAAATAGGAAAAGTACTTGATATGGCCTCTTTTTTGGCATAATCATTTTGTGTACTTATCAATTTTTAACGTACTCCCAGAAGTACAGTCGATCATTAACAGATTGCCAGATCGTAACAGATCGCTCTGGTTTAGATTAGACTGGTTTGTTGGGCATATATGTGACCAGTAGCATCAAAGCATTTCTATGAAATATGCAGTGCCTGTACTACAGGCAACAGTTTACTATCCTGACTCGTTTAGATAGATATTATTCAGGAAATGTTATTACCTTATCGCGTGATGATTATTCTTTCTAGTTTGAAGCCAAATCTGGTCTCGATATAATGAAGTCTTCATTTGCTTGAAAATTATCTCATATCCCCTGATTCACGACTAGTTAGAAACAACCAACTGTAGTTATATTCCTTTTGGAACGTAAGACCTCTGTCTGTTATATCTTTTGATAGAGTTAATTTGCAACAACCAAACATTAGCTCTTAAATGTCTTCTATGTAGGTTACTTGGAGGCACTTGTAGTGATAAATTTCCAAACACTTGTTTTGCTCAATAATACTGAACCATACTTTGGTAACGTGTGTACCTCATTTCCTCAGGTAGAGCTGATGCGTATGCAACTCAAAAGAGCAAAGAGAAGGACTGATACGCAGGACATAGAACTAGCAATGGACATGATGGTTGTATTTTCTAAAAATGATGATAGGAATGCAGACATTGCAATATTAGAAAGACTAGCGAAAAAATTGGATCTTCGTACTATTGTAGACTTGGAATTAGAAACAAAGGCAGTTAGAGAACTTGTCAAGGACAGAGGCACTCACAATGCAGGGAGCACCGATCAAATTGTGGATATTTTGGGAAGGTTCAAACTAATTGCTGGGATTGAGGAGACTAGTGTGCTTGATGGTCCAGTGTCATCAAAGACTTTAGAGAAGTGCTTGTCATTACTGGTCCCTCATGAGTTCCTTTGTCCTATATCACTGGAGATAATGACTGATCCTGTTATTATCGCGACAGGGCAGGTATTACTTTGATACTTGACAGCTTAAAATTCAAGGCAATTTCATTCATATTTTTTTTTTCCTGCGAGAGCATAGATGAATTTCGTGCATATTTTGTAGACCTACGAAAGAGAGAGCATTCAAAAGTGGTTGGATTCCAGTCGTCGTACCTGCCCGAAGACTGGCCAAGTATTAACTCACTTATCACTAGCACCAAACTTTGCCCTTCGCAATCTTATTCTACAATGGTGTGAAAAGAATAACGTTGAACTGACCAGAAAGGATGTGTATGTTGGGTGCGAAAGTTTCTCCACAGCGCTTATAGAGGAAATCTCTTCCCTGGTTCAAGATTTGAGCTCTTGTCAGTGGGATCTGCTGCAGGAGTCTGTAGTGAAGATCCGAATGCTCTCCAAAGAAAATCCTGACAACAGAATTTTGATTGCAAACAGTGGTGGAATCACTCCTCTGATTCAGCTCTTGTCTTATCCAAACCCCAAAATTCAAGAACATTCTGTCACAGCATTGTTGAACTTGTCACTTGACGAGTCAAACAAAAGACATATAGCAAGAGAAGGAGCTATTCCTGCTGTTATAGAAGTCTTACAAAATGGAACTGATGAAGCTAAAGAGAACTCTGCAGCGGCCTTATTTAGTCTCTCAATGCTTGATGAGAACAAGGTGATGGTGGGGTGCTTAAATGGAATTCCTCCCTTGGTATACCTCCTACAAAATGGGACTAGTAGAGGCAAAAAGGACGCTGCTACTGCACTATTTAATCTATGTCTGAACCAAGCCAACAAATCTAGAGGCATTAAGGCGGGCGTAATACCAGCTTTAGTCCGTTTACTCAGAGACAAGAACTTGGGCATGATTGATGAAGCCCTCTCGATTTTGTTCCTTCTTGTGGCGCAGCCTGAGGGAAAGAATGCAATTGGACAGCTATCGGTCATTGAAACTTTGGTTGAGATCATGAGAGATGGGACCCCCAAGAACAAGGAATATGCTACCGCGGTTCTTCTTGAGATAGGCTCGGACAATTCTTCTATTGTATTGGCTGCACTTCAGTTTGGTGTTTATGACCATCTGATAGAGATCACAAGATGTGGTACAAATAGAGCACAACGAAAAGCAAATTTGCTTTTGCAACACATGAGTAAGTGTGAACACATCCCCTGAATTTTACTAGGGGCCTATTTAGATACATGTACATACATGTTTGAAAATAATTTCTGCTGGGTGTTGTCGTGTGCTTGTGGAAGTAGCCTTTCAAATGTAAGATATGTTCTCTAGACGCCAAGACATGTTTCCATGTAGTTGGCATACTAGGCCCTGTTCCATATATGCTTGCTTGTAATTTAGAGATTGGATTATTTGATCACTTCAACTATGGTCTAACAAAACCTCGAGCATTAACCTAAACTGAAGTAGCGCAACCATGGACAACGGCTATGGAAATTTATATCGGATTACTACATCATTTACGTAGATAAGCAGATTTAACTCTTTGTGGAGATGAGCTTCATAGGTTGTACCTTGGTAACTATGGTTTCTTCGAGGTCCCTCTCACTTTCTCTCAAGTGTTAAGCACTTAATACTTTAAAGCCGTTAAATCTTTGGGTCAGTGACAGTTTGTAACTAGCTATGTTCTGCTGATGGATGGTTATCTGCAGGCTGCAGTAAAATGTAAACGTGCATTATAGAAGATGCCATCACAAAGAGCAGCACCACTGTATGTAAATTTAGCCTGTAGGATGACAATCAGACATCTATACTTGTATGTGCTGGTTCGGGCAATGCTACATGCATGGCTGGCAAGATATGCTCGGAATCAATACTTGGAAAGCTGAACGCATGTGCAGTCTGCAAGGCCTGGACATATGAGCGAAAAAAAAAAAAGATAAATAAAAAATAGCGACACTAGAGGGCTCCACATGAGAGGAGTGCAAATTGGGCCGGATAAGGATCCTCCGCTGTAAAATATTTATATTGTAACAGTTTTAGTGACGAAAGATTGTCACTAAAAGTGTTCTTATTGTTGTTGTTAAAAATTATAGTGACAATCTTTTGTCGATAAAATATATTTAGCGATATTTTTCTGTTACAGTATAGTAGAAAATCCTAGGTCAATTGTGCCAAGGTTAATAAACCTAGTTTGAGAAGTGAAATATAATCTGCTTGGATAAAGAAGCCCAATAATTTTGACTATTCCTACAATTTGAGGAAATTGGGCATGAAATTGGAATTGGCAAGTCGGTGATAAAATGAAAACCAAAAAGAATGGTGCTTGGATACCCGATTCTTAAGCCCAATTTTTTTGTTTTGTTTTGTGGAAAAGTGTTAAGAACCCTACCATTAATATAAGAACGGTTACATCGTATCCAAAGAGGACAAGTTCATTAGCATGCGGATGACAACCACATCCAATAAGAACTACAATAAAAGTAACACCAACAACTACCAACTATAAATTAATAAACAAAATACAAAAACCAGGACGAAGTAAGCCCTAAAATCTAAACAGCAACAATTAAAACCAAAACACAGGCAAGGGAAAGACCACAAACAAGCACGAAAAGAAAAAAACAACAAGATAAATAAGAACAAACGAAATAGATAAGTATCAAATAAACAGCCAATAAACAACAAACAACACCACACCCCCTACTGCCAGCTGTCTTCCCGAAGCACAGGCGCCCGTCCCAATGTTGCATGCTGCATTGACTCCTCGATCTTCGTGTACCCATGCCGGCGCCAGGATCTCCGCATTTTCCGGCCATCGCTCCGATGACTCGCCTTCCAGAATCCAGACCGTAACGCCGACTCGCACTACATCGCTTGGAGAGCACTCCTTGCCTCGCCGGAGCAACATCCACCGCCAGTCCTTCACGCCGCCGCCAAGAACCACTGGCTGCAATAGCAATCGGTCAACCACCATCGGACAATCACCACCACCAGCCAAATTTCCCTCCACCACACAATTACACCAGACATCCACCCACCACCACAGCCCCATAGAGCCACTGTCACCTCCACCACAAGCTGCGCTGAAGCACCATCGCCACCACCTAAATCGAGCCAAACTCACCTTTCTGGAACAAAAGGGGAAGGGGGGAAACAAACTCTAGAAGTAAAAATCCTTTGGCCTAGACTCACCAGTTTAACCTCTTCTTCGCCGACCCACAACCACCACGCTCCCACTGTAGCGTTCTCCAACCTACATCCACCACACAGACACCCTAACGGAGGGACCAACCAGTCATCTTCTTTGACCCACGACAACCCACACCCGATTGCCTAGAAACTAGCCCAGCCTGGACAGCCATACCCAGCAACCCTCACCGCCACTTGGCTTCAACGCCTATCACAAAAACCCACCACCGTAGCACCGTCGCGGCGTCGCCTATGGCGAAGGCCACCCCCCGCATCAACCACAAAACCCAAATTAAAACCCTAAACTCACACAAACCACACAAATAAGAATACAATTACCTACCACGTCACCACCCGCCAAAGGAAACCGGCGGTGGCGACGGAGCACCGAAGTTCAATTTTTGGTAAGACAATTTCGACACAAAAAAATTGGACTCACACGAACAAAACTAGACCATTGTCACAAACCCTCAAAAACTCTTGGAGCCACCGGTTTCTACACTGCTAGTGATAGGGGTGAGCATTTAAACCGTTAAAACTGATCCAACCGTGAAAACTGAACCAACCAATCCGTCTATTTCCAAACCGATCTAAGAATCAACCAGTTTGGTTTTTTTTCCCCAAACCGTACATTTGGTTCGGTTCGATTTTTTTTTGAAACCGCATAAACCGAACCAACCGTATATAATATAACATATCTATATTTTTACCTAATTCTAGTTGTTTTTTACTAACCCTAGTTATTTAACCACTCATATAAAATGGGATAACCTTATATCCCTTAACGTAACACATATGTTTCACTCCCCGCCTACATCTCACTAAGTGTTATTAATTATAATTAAAAAATTCAGTTTTTTGGAGCTTATTATTATGTATAAGTTATTATTTTTTTGGCCTAAACTTGTCCAAAATTTAGTTTGGTCCAAACCGATTAAACCGTCCAAACCGAACCGTTCAATCCGTTCAACCCACAAAAACCGAACCGTTCGATTTTTTTTCCCAAACCGAGGTTGGTCGGTTCGGTTTGGTATTCAACCTCCAAACTGAACCAACCGAACCGTGCTCAGCCCTGGCTAGTGACTATAACTCGTCGATAATTGAAAAATATCTTATTCTACCCATAACTTTTTGAGACTAAAGTTATGGAATCAACTGTTTCAGTGAAACACGTGAAGTAGCACGATCAAACCCTTCAATAACTTAGCTAATAGAATAGTATGAAAGAAACGACAAGAAAGACACCCCCCCCCCCCCCCCTCTAACCCCCAAAATCCTTTTTTTGTTACTTTTTTTTAACCGGAACTTGTGTAAATTTTTTTAATGCAAATGAATAATCACTTACTTTCGCTAAAAATGGGCCAAGCTGTGTGTCTTTCTTGTCGTTGAAGTAAAACTTTAGCCAAAGCAAAATGGGCCCCCTAAACATTGTCCACCATAGCTGTGTGTGTGAGAAAGAGAGAGAGAGAGTTACCGTATGTTTTTACAACAAAACTAAGCTACATATGAATTCAGTATACAGATCTCTTTATTTGATTCTTTGAATACCCTTGCTAATAATTTTGAAGGAATCTTTCCCTCAAATAATTGTTTAGAGGCAAACCGAAAGATTCTACTCATGCTTGAAATGGTTCTCTCGTCTCAAAGTTACTCATTTACATCTTAAGTTTGATTATAAGTTACTAACTTCTGAGTCACATCAACCCATCAGGATCAGGAACACGACTGATGCTAGTCTGATGGAGGACATTCTTTTTGCTATCAAAGATTTCCACCATCTTCAGATTAGCTACTCCCAGTTGCCCAGCTAAATGATACACAGAGGAACATTTTTTGCGTTTGTTCAATGCTCCTCCTACTTTGTTCCATGGAGTGATATTTCTAGCTATGTAAATATTTGTGTGATGAAACTACTCCGTAGTTCAATATGGTTGTATTTATGTAATTACGTCACTTACTTATCTTATTTTCATGGATAGTAGCCTGACTATTCCTGTAAGCATGAAGATTATCTTGTTTCTGATATGAAAATTCTCCCGTTGAAACAAAAAAAAAACAAACAAACAAAACTGAGCTGGCACCTGCTATATGGATATATCCACGTTCGCGACAAACCGAACCGCAGTCCGACCCAAAATCCCGCTACGGTGCATGCGTAATTTCCCTTTTTCTTCATTTCGACTTTATTGCGAGACAAAGAGAATCCACATAATCCAATTTTTACGACTTGGTCGATCGAATTCACGCATTGAAACCGAGCGTCAGGCTTTTCGAATCGGCGATCTGAGAATGGGTGCCGACGGCGAGTCAACTGAGTCGAGCGTGGCCGCCGCAGGTGGTGAAGAGGTCACTCTCAACGTTCGATGTTCTAATGGCTTGAAATTCTCCGTGCGAACGAGCCTTGGATCGACAGTCGCGGCATTCAAGGCTGTAGTTGCACAGAACTGCGACATCCAAGCTGATCAGCAGAGGCTGATTTACAAGGGGCGGATCTTGAAGGACGATCAAACCCTAGATAGCTATGGTATGGGGTTTCGTCTCTCTGAATTGCTTTACTGAATATTTCTTTCTAACATTCAATGTTTCTCGTTGTTTGATGGATTTCGTTCAAATTGAAGTCAAAGCAAGTCCTACATAGGTCAACATAATTACTGCGATAATTGTGTGCACGGTGATGATGGATGGGGAAGATCAAATGACTTAAGTAGTTCAAAGTTAGAAAGTGAACTCCAATTCTTCGGATAGAGGGAATAGCGATGAACGGACAAGTATTTGGGTACCAAATTGTTCTTGAAAATGATCGAGTCGAATCCGTCATGTGTTTGATATAATTTATTGCATTTTTTTATTTTTTGGCATTTACTCTGCACTTGGGTAAGTCAAAGTAAAGGTGGAAATCAGGCATAGTTGTTAGAGGAAAATGAAAATGGAAAGACAAATGGAAGTTGCTTAAAGAAGCACGAGCATCAACTCAGTTAGTAGTTCAAATCTCGAGGGAATGGCAATTAGATAGGCCTGTATTTGGTACAATGAGTGGGATTGAATCCTTCTGATGCTTAAATACGTGTTAAGTTTCCTGCATTTATGGAATACAGACTATATGTGGAAATCAACTATGTTAGTTGCAAAAGCAAACAGAAAAGAGAAAAGGAAACCGTGCTATTGAGCACGAGCTGAGGCACTTGATATTTTCTAGTGCAGCCCCTCTTTACCAGTGTGCAATGACAACAAATTTTCTAATTTTAGCAATTTTTAGACTTTAACCATTCACTGAGCAGCCTGAGCTGCAAGTGTAAACGTGACTTAATTAAAGTTAAGTGAGGTATGTGATATAACTGTCTGGTCGACAAAAAATTAAGTTAATGCTATTACTATTTTTTCAGTTGATCTATTGGAAACTTTCGAATATTTTCGGAGTTAATGATTGAGTTACCTGTCAATTACCCACAAGAAAATAAGAAACAAGAATAAGAATGAGTAGATTGTCAGTTTATGACTCTTTTATTTTGCTACTTTTTTGGAACTTTAACCTGCTAAATCAAGCACGAATACGGGGTAATTTTAGAAGATCGAAGGATGGGCTTATTGGATCTAGTATAATGCAAATTTTACTGGATCTAGCAAAATATGAATTTTAACACCTGACTCCGCACGTAGTGGAGGGAGGACATTAGGACGAATTTACGGCTGATGACCAATATATAAGCAGATTTTCGCAAAGCTTGACTAATGGCCCTCCTGTTGTCGGAGCATTCAAGGAGAGTTGCTGAATTTAGGAGCTTACAACGTGGAAATGTGTACATGCTACGGCCATTATTAGGAGTTGGAAAGTTGGTACCTTTATGCTTTATTGCGTTGCTTCTGAAATCTGTTCAGTGTGTATTTGACCAGACGCCCATTATGCAATACATTCTATCCAGTGTGGTTACGGTTTTTATTTCTTTCTCCATTCTCTCTATAAGTAACACGGCATGGATGTATAACAGATGCTAATTGCTAAGCTACCCTTTAAAGAAGCTGTATCAATGTCATCTAATGAAACTTGTGCTCCCTGGTATGGAACTTATGATTTATAACGGAAATGGTTTTAAGAGTTTTTGAAATAGATTTACTCTTTGTAAGTAAAATATTTCTCCTGTTCACCCCACTCTCAGTATTCCACTGTGGTGTACCAGCTTTTAGTTGGACTTGATTTATTCAGAATTGGATTTGCTACTTTTATCTTGTCAGCCAAAAGTACGTTTTTTTTTCAAATTCAACCTGAAGCAAAAGTATAGACTCTAGTGCTATAGTTACTCTGATCACTCAGCTTTGATACTTTTCCAGCTTTTACTTGAATTGGTTGTCAAGTTAAAAGTTTAGGATGCATATTATTGCTTGCAAATAGCAAGCGATTTCATCTCATAGCATCTATGTTCTTCTAAATGTTTTCAGCATCCATTTTCTCGACATTTGTTATTTTTTGATGCTTGGTCCTCTCAGTCATGTCTTATTACTTTAACTAAATGAACAACCATAAATGCAGCTTACTGAATCATTAGGTTTGACGTTAACAAGTCCTCATGGTAGTTGTACTGTACAACTTGATTCACTTGTTTCTTGTTCTTGATTATGCTTGTGTAATTTTTGAGATTAAGATTGACCTTACTTCTTCATTCTTTGGTGCCACGAAAGGTCTTCAGGCGGATCACACTGTTCACATGGTACGCGGTTCTGCCCCAGCTGCTTCAACACTTCCTGCTGGCACGGCCAATGTGGGAAATCCAAATGCCACTCCAGATGTTGCACAAAATTCTGATTCAAACGTAGGTGGGGGCTTTGGTGGTGCTGGTATTGGGACATCACCATTTCCTGGCGTTGGTTTAGGTTCCCTTGGTGGCACTGGGGCATCTGGTTTATTCGGATCTGGACTTCCGGAATTTGAACAAGTGCAGCAACAACTAACTCAGAACCCCAACATGATGAGGGAAATAGTTAACATGCCAGCCATGCAAAATTTAATGAATAACCCTGACTTGATGCGCAGCTTAATTATGAACAATCCTCAGATGCGTGAGATTATTGACCGGAACCCTGAGCTTGGTCACATTCTTAATGATCCTGGCATCCTTAGACAGACACTGGAAGCTGCTAGGAATCCTGAACTCATGCGTGAGATGATGCGAAATACTGACAGAGCAATGAGTAATATTGAATCTTCTCCCGAGGGCTTTAACATGCTTAGACGCATGTATGAAAATGTCCAGGAACCTTTTATGAATGCTACAACAATGGGCGGGGGAACTGGTAGTGATTTAGGATCAAACCCATTTGCAGCTCTTCTAGGGAACCAGGTTGGTGGGGCTCAGACAAGAGATGGATCTAACAACTCTTCAACTACTGGGTCTGATACAAGTACAGGGGCTGCCCCTGTTCCAAACTCTAATCCACTTCCTAACCCCTGGGGTGGTACTGGTGGTAAGCCCGCTGCTTTGAACCCCCTCTTATTAATCCATTGCAGTTCCATTTGGTCCAAATTATCTTTGTGTGTTTCTTATATGTGGCTTTTTTCTTCAAATAGAATGAACAACGAATGACAAGACTGATTAATTTCCTAGAATAAAGTGTTGTTATATGCAACATAGCGTATCCAGTTGGGGGCACGTGATGGAGATTCAAAAGAATGTCATTTTATTTACCTAGGTGTCAGAATGTCTGTAGGGATATATGATGCATATGGAGGTGTCTATAACATGGTTTGGAATCAGGAATCCAAGTCCTCACATTACTTGTCCTTAATCTTTGGATTTAAACAGAAATGGAGCATTATGCCTTCGACGTTAGCTTTGGAGATTTTGAGACAGATTAAAAGTTCATAAGACTAGATGAGTTGGCACAGGTGAGGATGTGCCTAATTGTGTCCAAGCCTACCCCAATGCTTGCACATTTGTGTGTGCGTATGTTGCAACTGACCGAGGTAAAAGGTCTTCCAAGCCTACCCCTATGCTTGCACATTTGTGTGTGCGTATGTTGCAACTGACCGAGGCCCCTAATGTTATCAACATTCTAGTCACCGGCTTGTCTAGCTTTCCCATGCCGTCTGTTGTCTTAAAATTTCATGAGTAGTTTAAGAATACAATTTTGCCCTCAATGTCAGACAACTATTGGATATGATATACCAGATTGCGAACCTTTTGGACATAATAAGCTATTAACTCGGGATTGCTATCCTGGCAGTTGTTCATTCTTCTTCTTCTTTAATTGTTTATCTTCTTTAGTCAGCTGTTAATTCATATTCTTATCTCTTGGCGGTAGTTACCAACACTTCTGTTATTGTACTGTCATCAGGTACTCAAACCAACACGGGTGCCAGGTTAAATGCCACTGCAGATGCAAGGACACCAGGTATTGGTGGGTTAGGGGGGTTGGGCCTCCCAGATTTGGAGCGCACTCTGGGTATGCAGGACCCCTCTGTATTGAATCAACTGTTGCAAAATCCAGCTGTTTCTCAGATGATGCAAAGCATGCTTTCTAACCCGCAATATATGAATCAGGTACCAGTATGTTAGCTGAAGAGATCACTCTATGCTCGAGAGAGTTTTTTCATGTTTCTAAAATCATTTCTTGAATTTTAGTTACTCGGCTCCAATCCTCAGCTTCGTGGTATGCTTGATTTGAATCCTCAATTAAGAGAAATGATGCAGAACCCAGAAATGATTCGTCAGATGATGTCGCCGGAAGCAATCCAGGTTTACTACTGTAGCACTCATTATCCATATTGTAATCTTTACACCTAAAAGATGACATCATGGTTAGCTTTCCCCCGTGATCCTGCTATATTTAGAATGCAACTTAAGTTTACAAGGTATTTTTCAGCCGGTCAAACTTCATCTAATCTATGTTCCACATGTTCAATGTTGGCTTGATTTTTCCCATCATTTTCGTATTTCACACCCCTTCCGTTTCCCTCTCTCTTTGCAGCAAATGATGTCTTTGCAACAGTCATTATTATCTCAGCGACGCCAGCAACCAACTCAGTAAGTTAGAACTTAGAACTATTAATTAACTTCCATTGGTTACAGACACTAATCACGGGATTTCTTGTTTGCTTGACTTTGAATGGATCCATGTACTCCGAAGTGAAAATTGTTTGTAATTACTCTGCTATCTGCTTGCATGGAGCTTTTATTGTCTTTGATGTGTTGTTTTTACTTGTCGAATGTGGATGACACTTTCATACATCAATGAGCTCTATACAGTTCGATGTTGTGAAGATATGCGAAAGACTTTGATTCGTTTGGTTAAAGTTACAACACATGAATTACAACACTCAAGCTACCTTCATGTGTCTACTTTGACCTTTTCTTTCTATTTTGTCTACCATTCACCACAGTCATTCCAATATCTGTGTGTACAACTACTCAGTGATATTTTAGTTGACCATTTCTAATCGATAGAACAAGAAGTTAAAGGCAAAAAGGATAATTTTACATCACAACAAGGGGTCTACCAACTCGCATGCCAAGATGCACCTTTCGTCATTTTGATGGATTAATACATCGTAAAAAATAAGATTTCTTAGGGAATCTAGCTCTATTGTAGCGTGATTCAAACTGCAGAAATTCTAGATCCGGACTGTTATGCTATTATAGAGAATATATACAATGCACTTTATGTTGAAAACTTGAAAACTAAATTACTTGGGCTGCCAAAGTAACAAACACAACTCAGCTTTTCCCAGTTGATGATATTTAGTCAAATACATCAAGATACGTAAGTCACGTTGGAATAGTCACATTGAAGATGACATCTTGTGGATAAGAAATTGAGAAACTAGGATTTAGATATGTGGCTTGATTACTTTATGTGATGGAAACTTTACTGTGCAAAACTATGGCCTAGAAGCCCAACTTTTATTCTGGTTCTCATTGCGGTCGATCGATTTGTGGTATGCTTGCATTCGTTTATTCCTATTCCATTATTTTTGCACTCTTCTAGTAAGCTATGGGCACTGGTTCCTCTGACCCTTGCTACTTTTTCCTCTGCTGCTGTCTTTCAGGGAATCAGCTCAGACTGGTGGAACAACAGGTATCTAAGCAATAAATGTTTAAACTCGTTCAACCCTAGATCTTCCTAATACTTTCCCCAAATGCAATCCAGATAATATTAATGCAAATCGCAGGAATGCAAAACAATTTGGGCTTAGAGTCGTTGATGAATATGTTTGGTGGACTTAGAGGTGGTGGCTTGCCTGTTCCAAACGTGCCTGATGGTTACACTTCTTTTACTATTTTGTTACGCTTTAGATCTAAATGTTCTTTGTCAGGAATTTTTATTTTTTGGAGACCAGCACTAAACATTTGTTCATCATTTTTCTTTTTCTAGTCCCTCCAGAACAACTTTATGCCACCCAACTGTCACAGCTCCAAGAAATGGGCTTCTTCGACACCCAAGAGAATATCAGAGCACTTCTTGCTACATCGGGGAATGTTCATGCTGCCGTGGAGCGACTTTTAGGGAACCCGGGTCAATAGTCTTACTCTTGTTTTTACCTTTATTTCATAGACACTGTAAAATTTATCTATTTGAACCTGTCAAAGACGTGATGGCTTCCATTTTGAGTGTGAATAAGGAAAGTACACACTTGGACAGTAAAGAGATGTGAACAACTTGCAGAAAAGGCTCAAGCGGAATCGTGAGTTTTAGATTCCCCCGCTTTCCGCTCTTTCTTTCTGCCTGTGTGGGGATGTACATATACAACGTACAACTATACAGATGCCGTAAATTTGTTGGCAAAAGTTACTTTGTACTTTAAGAGTGCTGGTGGCAAATTTCTGCTAGGCTCTTCTTTCCCTGTTTTTCTACACTCTTGCTCTTGGCACAGGAGAGAGATGTTTTTCACTTCATGCCATTATGAATAATAATATTCCATAGGGAATATTGGTCCGCAAGTTCAAGGTAAAATGGTCGTCTTTGACAATGTCGTGGAAGTGGATATAGGGATTGGGGAAAGTGTTGCACACCTTATTTGTTCCTCAAATTCCCGAATTAAGTCTGCTGATGATTTTGTAGATAGGTTAAGGCCCTGTTTGTTTCACGGAAAATGTTTTCCGCATTTTCTGGTGTTTGGTGTGTCCATAGGATTTGTTCAATGGAAAATGTTTTTCGATAATACCTGTTTTAAAGACAAAATTGTGGAAAACCACTTACCGAGTAAAACTCGGGAAGTCATTTTCCCTGGCTGAGCCCCCTCTCGCTTCTTCCCCCGCACCCTCTCCCGTGGAAGAAGCACGTTGCCCTTTCCCTGATCTCTGTCGTGACCTATGCCTCTTGCCGCCGCAACGGCACTGTGAACCGCCGCCTCCTTAACTTGCTTGACTTCAAGATCCTGCTGAGCCCCAACCTTGTCAATGGTGTCAAATCCTTTGGCATCGCCATCGACCCATCTCGGTGCCTCTAGTTCCTCGTCTTTGTCCCCAACACCGCCCAACAACATGGCATCAAGATCCCCATCGTTGTGTTCTTCCACGGCGGTGCCATCACAGGAAAGCGTATGACGTCGTGTGCCACCGATTGCAAGGAAGATTCTGGTCGTGGTGGTCTCCGTCAATTACTGGCTTACACCAGAAGGTACACCAATGCCCGGCCAGTACGACGACATGTTCGATGTCCTCAGATTTCTCGATGAGGGCAACGGTGAAAAAGTCTTGTCGGCAGATGTTGATGTAGCCTGCTACTTCCTCGCCGGAGATAGCTTCGGTAGAAATCTGACTCGTAATGTTGCATCGGTATGTTTTGGGAAAACCATTTCCTTGGAAACTTGTTTTCAGGAAAATATTTTACATAATTAGTTTTCCGTAGATTGTTTTCCTTGAAACAAACAAGGCCTAAAGTACAACGGTAGATTTGTAATTTGCAAAAGTTTAAAGTGGCGTGCAGTGGCCACTTGGGTAATTTCAGTCGAGGCCCTAGCTAACACTTTTGTTAAAATGTTACATGTAGTATTGGCAATAATAACGTTTCCTTCTTCCTCCCATATTCTTCATCATCTCCACTGACCGGCCCCCATAAAAACCCTTATACAACATTCAATTGCATTTGCACTAATTCCAACCACAGCATCTTCAATCAAATTGAAACCCCAAACACTAGTCTAAACAACACAAATACGAAACCTTACAGCATTGAAGCATCGCTGCGTTCCATCGTACCAGTAACAATTGTCATGCCATAGCAACCATTATTGCCACCTTCCTCCACATTCATCATTAGACCACATAATCATAACCGACACCGACACAACCATACAACGAGGGGATTCGGTGTAAAGAAACTGAAGTTGTTGGGAAGCGGATTTGAGTTTGCTAAATATGTTTCAACTTTGTACTTACTAGAAATTAAATCCCCCAAGATTGATCTGAGTGGTTGATTTTTAACAAAATAGTTAACAGAAAGGACCATTTTAGAGATGAAGTATGATTTAAGGATACAAATGACAAAAGAATGTAGTTCAGTGGCTAAAGTAAAAAAAATGTGCATAGTTCAAGGCGCCAAAATAGAATAATCCCCAACCAAAAAGAGTAGTGCGAAACCCCGATAGTGCCCCTAACAGCGAGTTCACGATGATACCGTTGGGCAAAGAGCGCATATGAAAAAACCGGGAGTAGAATCTCCGGTCTCCGACCTCCAGATTTCAGTAATACCGATAAATTGGACGAAGGGATTTAACTATTGAGAAAGGCTTTATTGGATTTCAGAGGCTTCAATGCATCCAGGTAAATGTTCTTCCCGTCGCACCAAATCGAAATTCGTGCTTGTTCACATGTACATCTACTATCGCAAACACATCCAAATTGATATAGTCATCTGCATGTAACACGCGATAGCTAAAACTTTTGATTGAACTTAGGAATTCCGGTGGTTCCTTGGCTAATTTCTATGGTTGCTGCTCACAAATAACTCGGTATCTGACTCCCTGTAGTGATCTCTGAATTTTTCTCATTATTTATTGTTTACTTGTTCTCCAGATTGTTCTACTTAGAGTGCGTGTAAGTTGAGATAATGATAAACATTAACATGATGGTAAGTTACGATCAATGTAGAAGCAATAAGCATTATTACTTATAGTTAATGATGCTACGGCAATGAAGGTCATTGGATACCTGTTATAATAGGAAAGCCTTATATCTTGAAATTAATTCATCAAGTTGATGATAAAATCCATGGACGTTCCAGCGGGCATTATGCACTTGTTACACAACTAAGCAAGGCGGTCAACGGGTGGGAGAAGTGGAGGTTTGGGCTCTAGAGGTATCTGGTGTTGCTCATACTTTACAAGAGATGCTTACTTATATATCTAATCATATTAGAGCTCGCCAGGAAGTACTTGGTACTACGATCATTGGAGGAACAATACCTAATCCCGAGGATGCTCTAGAATCTTTTCCATTGTTTCCAGAGACTATTCTTTGGCTTAGGGAAATTTAGGCTAGATTCTTCCTAAGTTGGAGACGTAATAAATGCTCGAGAAAATAATTTTGTCATTTGATAAGGTTCATTAGAAAACAAAAACTTTGTCTGTGTGCCTGCACTTGCCTGTTTAAACTTTTTGGGAAGTGGTGGATCGTATGTTTGATAACCATAACCGGCAGTGGCCAATTGACTGTATTTTCCACCGGAAAGTAAGGGACGTGTTGCAAGGGTATGTGTTTTGCCTTGGTGGAAATGAACGCTGATGTACCTTCTAACTGTAGCTCTAGCCTTGAAAAGGAGCGGGACAGGAAAAGAGCGCATACGTCATTGGTATGAATGAGTTATTGAGTTGACTTGTGCTACATGCTTGCGCAAGAGCACGGAAATGGTGCCTAGTTTTATTATTCAACTCACTACGTATATCATGTCTATAGGGTTAACAGATTGCAAATACCAACTGTTTTTCTCGTTTTCTACTCTTGAGTTTTCTAGGTTTCACTGCTTAGAGACTAAGTATCCCAAACTTCCTTCCAATATACGACTCGTTGGTACTTCCTTGCATTTGTTTCTTCCTTTCATTTTTTTGAATTTTAAAGTAAGGCATGATGGATATGAGAACTTTGATGTGGAGAAACATAACTTAACTAGAAATGGAAGCTCCCACTTGGAGCATCGACTTGTTAATGGCTTCTTTTTTTGGACATTAGATGAAAGTGAGCATTGTTCTACATACTGTCGAGATTGTAATCTTTGTGTTGCAGTAAGTTTGTTGCAAATGTATGTGCTTAATTATGACCGATGCATGAGGTTAACTTCTTAAATAGTCAGTGAAACCAGAATATAGTGGATCCTAACCCACTTTCTGTAGATGAAGGGAACCATCTTTCCAATTAGACTGGGTGATCCTCTGATTTGATTAGTTTTGCTCTACATTTGCTTTATTTTCCAAGATATATTTAATTTCACAAGTTTGGATACTATTCACTTTCTTTATCTAATTTTATAAGGTTGAAGTAAACTATCCTTGATTTGATTCTCAACTATGCAAAATTGGGTACACGTGTGATTCAATATTTTGATTTGTATGTTTTCCTTTCAAAACCAATGAAGGGAAGCCAACACCTCTATTAATTGAATATCTTTTGTGAGAAAGATGTTCCAATTCTTGCTCTGATCCCTTTAGGCCCTTTTTGATACCAGTCTTAGGGCAAAGCACAAACCATAAACAATCTAATGGAATATGTAAGAGTCAAAATGATTCATGTGATTTGCAATTCAGGACAAATTATGGGATTCAGTAACCTGTAAAGCCTAAAATAGAGAAGTACAAAAGGCCAGACACAAAAATTTCTTGTCAACTTTTTAAATTTCATGCGCTTGTGAGTTTGAGTTATTTCTTTGTTTTTATGCTACGTTTTCCTACAGACAATCGAATAAAGAAGGGGAATAGAGGGGTTTTAATGATATTTTTGTGCTTTTGCCATTGAAGCAACTATATAAATTTAAATGGTAATAATGAATCTATTACTATAGCTTAGATATGTTAGCCTCCAGAACAAGGTAGTTTGAAGTAAATCATTGATGTTACTTTTATTCTCATCATTTCATTATGCTATGAATCTTGTTACCATCACAGAACTGTTCCAGAACTACGTCGTTTTGGAGGCCCGCTTTAGACAACTTACCTCAAGGGTTCTTGGTTTGTATCTAATTAGGATTTCTAAGCAAGAGTTTCTTACTATAAGCTCTTAGCCAGATTCATATGTGAAAGGGATACTGTGTATCCTTCCACAGATAAACTTTCCGTCAACATGTTCTCGAAGCAAAGGCGGTGTATGAAATAATCCTTTTAGGGAGTCATCTGCTCTATTTTTGTGAAATTTTGAGGAGAGGAAGTATGCTATGGAAACTCTTGTAAGTTCTCTTAGGGGGAAGATTGACTGTGCATGTGTTGGCATGCAGAGTCACCTCCTGCTGGCCTGAAGCAATCTTGATGTCGAATATCTTGAAGAAGCTTACTGTTAAGCTGAGTCAAAGCTGGCTTAGTAATGATGTTAAGTAACTGCTTGCTCCAAAAGCTTGAGCTCTTTAAAGGATGGGCCCAATACGTATATCATGCTTCAACACTCTTTGCCACGTGCTAGCCCCTATTTGCACGTGGAGAGATGAACCAAGGAGAGAAATTTTGAGGTGCACCGCTACCCAGTTTACAAACAACCAAGAGAAATTCAGCAAGACATATATAAATGCGGCAAATGTAAGCGAGAGAGTCGAACCCAATAACTTGCGCATTTGTGGGCTCTAATGTGCTGTTTAATAATCACTCCTTGGTCCAACATGTATATCATTGCATTAACAAATGCATTTTCTTTGAAAAGACATAGCAGCCATCGTTACTTGGTAAATTTTGGTGATTTCCACTGCTAACCTAAGAAGAAAAATTAAAAAATTAATTTGATCCTGAAGACCTTTTTCTCCCAGTTCGTTGTGCTACGAAAGGTACAACATGGTTCTAATTTTTTTTCGTGCTAGGTGATACTTGATCTTGTCTCCCGCATGTGTTATCTTCATGAACCTGACAAAGAGGGGACTGGAAAGATGTTCTAGTAATATCTTTAGTAACATACATTCCCATTCTGTGAATGATGATTTTGATTTTACCATTAACACAGGAGCTGCATCTCAATGACTCAGACTTTTGTGGAAGGTTGAATTGATCTCTAATGGTTCAACAGATGGTTGACTCTAAGTTCAGTGAATATGGGATGGCATGTAATGAGACTGGCTTGCCCAAGCATGATATGCAAATGGCTGTGCCAGTAGCTGCAAAAAAGATTGCATTGGACGATTTACAGAATCAGACCATTATGGTGCCCAAATCTGTGGGCAGCTCTTTCTCTTCAAAGGAGTCTGCACCCTCTACAGAACATGTTAAGGTTGCTGGCACAGAAAGACCTGATTGCTCGGTGAGTTCTCCTCGCCAACAATTTTCAACCAGCAACAGTGCGAATGGGCATCTTGTGTATGTCCGTAGGAAACCTGAAGCAGAATTAGGTAAAAGCAGCACGTGTGACAAGACAAACAATTATGCTGGTTGTCCTCAACCAGCAGATGAGAGCATTCCGCAGAAACCACAGATGAATGATTCTAAGGTATGTATGGCTGAAGATGCATCAATTTCAAGGGCTTCTTCAGAGTGCTTCTCACCTAGAGAACTTTCCGTTCCTCTCCCTCTCGGAAAGTCCACTAATACTTCACCACCAGCTGATTCCAATTATCTTCGTGTTTCTTCTGCCATCAATTCGTTGGAAGAGCGATCCAGGCGGTTGCAGAATTTGTTAGAAATGTTGGATCAATCGGACCAAGACGATTATGTCCAGAGTATGTCCTTCCTTTCAGTAGTGCCTCTTTGCTATGCTCCTTTTCTCTTTAATGCTTGTCATTTCCAAATTTCTGATTTCTCTCTTGTTGTATCTTATCGATCAGTGCTTCGATCCCTCTCATCAGTTGAACTTAGCAGGCATGCCGTTGAACTAGAAAAGAGATCAATTCAGCTCTCGTTGGAGGAAGGTAATGTGAACCTTTGGCTTTTATTGTTTCTATTTATTGGAAAATAAAAAAAAAAGTATCTTACAGAACCTCTTGAACTGTTTAGTTGCTCTTCTTTTTACTTTTGTGCTCTGTGCTCTGTCGTGATGATGCATACCATATAGATCAACATGTTCATATGCAGATAGGATCATAGTGGAACCTATCTGCATATGAACATGTTGATCTATATGGTATGCATCATCACGACAGAGCACAGAGTCTAGTAAGGTGGGCTTGTTTAGTTCATGTGCTGAGTCTAGTACAGGAACATATGATCCTTTATTGTAAATTGTGATGCTGTTTCATGGTGAAGTGTATGTTATCTTACGCAGTTTCTCTTCTGATGTGGGAATGAGCTCAGTTAGGCTTGCCATGAACATAGTAGCTGCATGTATTGGATCTCAGTATGGGGATTTGCATTATGTCTCCTTGAGAATTCAGGGTTCTATGTTGTGCCTAACAAATATGACATCTCTTGAACTGTAAAATGTGATGCTATTCTTGACCACCAGCATAGGTCTGACAAATGTAGGAGGGGCCTAACATCAGAATGGGAAAAAGCATTTTGTTCCCCGTAAGTCCTTTTTATCTGAGGATTCAAATGTGCTCTGTCAGGTATATGGATCCTAGTATGAGGATCAATTATCTATTTTCAAGTCATAGGTAGTGTAATAGACAGGGCAGGTTTTAAGATGATCCTCTTTTAGCGGAATCTCTTTAGTAATACAGCATATCATGATAGCTTGAAAACTACATCGATTATTTCTTACAAAGTTTAGTTGATTTGCCATATGTTAGAGGATAGGCAATATAGAGATTGTCGGATGTACTTGACTTTTCTATGAGGTTGAAGAGCTCATTTGAAAATTCAGACAGTGAGAGTTATATGGTCGACTCTTCAGTTCCTACAAGACTGCCTTACTCTATGTGATAGCACTGTACTTGCTGCTTCTATCACTTGGACAGGTAGTGTTTGCAATATATAACTGGAGAGAGTTTATCCCTCCAATACCCCATTTCCTGCAGCAAGTACACATAATTGTGAATAGTGCTAGGCTTCTCAAACTTTTATTTGACTCTGAAATCACGTGGCTTATTGTGGTCCAAGCAATTAAAATGCTTGAACCTAGTATTTCGAAATGCTAGGACTACAGGGAGTCAAATCAGTCCGGAGTCGGCAACTTTTTATATGGAGATACCTATTTTGAATCAAAATTTCAGTTTTGCGTATCATGGAACATATCATACCTGGGAATTGCTAGACGTGGATATTTTAAACCATAGAAAATGAATGGTATACAAAGTAACAAAACATTCCAAAACAATATAAATCGTCGCGCATAAAGATTTTGTCTAACGTCTTGACTACATTCTAATTCCAAAAGACCAGTTGTAACAAGTGCAGGCATATGAGGTTTAGAAATGCAAGCCCCAAAAAATTTAGGTGAAACTGCGGCTAGTGAATTTACCCTATCTTATCGTGTCTTGTAAGATACATAGCATGCTCATAGTAAGGTACGAGAGACAGGATATCAAATTTGACTCGCATCACACGTGATAGTTTGTATCGTCTTATGTCTGCATCGCGTCCCATTGTGATATATGCATTGTGTATCCTAAGGTACTGACCTCTACAGGTCGAGTCTTGGGCGAGATATTTGGATCCGTAGCTTTTACTTGGTCAAAATCGTAAAAGTTATCAACTTTGGAGTGCGGCGCTGCGTTTTATGTGATCAATCTTTTTGGCCATTGTGTCCCTTATTCTGTGGCTTAGATGAGTTCTATCTAAGAAGGATGAGATGCTATTAATATGCATTATTGGTGTGATATGATTCTTTTACTGTACCATTTTTGACATTTTAATTTCCTCCAAAACAGACGTTATTGGAAGTGCCTAATGTTAATGCACACCATATGCTATTGAAAACCCCGGCCAAGCTTGGTTATTAAATAGTGTAGCCTTTATTATTTCAATAAACTGATGAGGGCAAAATGCATGCTGTTAAGGTTTCAATTGTCTTGGTGGATACTTATGGCTTATGGGAAATTCCTAGTATTCGTTAGCTCGTAATCCAGATTAGTTTGGAACTTCTTTCAATTTTTTTTAATGAAAATGGAGTTGATTAGCCTCAATTTGTGAGCCAACTTGACTTGCAAAGCCAAAAAATGATCATGAAGCAGCCCCTGTTACTTCATATAAGGTTCGCCAGAATATGTGCATGTGGCTCTCTAGTGGCATGCATCAGCTAGGTAGTTTCTGTTTCTTTCATACATGCATGGGAACTTTCGTATAGGCTTGCTATACGTGAGGCTTTTGACTTTGTTTATTTGCCATCAAGGTTAGAGAAAAGCCATCTTATGATATTCCTCTACTGTCCTGTGTTGTGGGGACCGTAAACGTCCTTGCATGTGCCTCCTTGCGGGGAACTATTTATGCCACCCGACTTGATGTTTTTATCTCCTTTTAAGAATAGCTTTGCTACTTTTACGGGAAAGTGGGAGGTAAGGTGGGCTTGTTAGATCACGAGTTATGTTGCTTATTCAGGGCAAAGCTAGGAATTGTCATTTTTTTTTGTTTTGGTGGGTTGGGGGGCTGAGGGGGGGAAGGAAGGTGTAGGGGCAGGGGGGTTCCTGAGATTACTTGCTGCCATCAGATTAACAATTATGAAATTACTTGTGACAGTACTGCTAGCACTCCTATTGATTAACATGCGTCGCTAAGGAAATATAAACTTTGAGATCTGCGAGGCGTTGGATATGGAATCTTGTGGTAGAATATTGAGAAAATTATTTCTCTTCCTACTACTCTTGAGGGTTAATGCACTGGGTCAGAAATCAAACCATCTGTTACAATAGATTCATAGGGCTTCGTTTTGTAACATAGGCGATAGAGGTTGTCCTTTCTTTTTCTGTTTCATGCTTTGCTTAGATTTTACTTACTCTTGAGCTACATTTTGGGCAAATGGAGTGTAATCTGTTATTGCTTTTATGTACCCCTATTATAGTGAAAGAGATGCAACGAGTTCGTTATCTGGATGTTCTGGGAAGATATCCAAAAGATTAATTCTAGAGCACCCTCTGCTTGTCAAGACCAGTCAGAGAAGCGAGAATACATGGTACATCATAGAGCGTAGTGAAGATACTGTATTAACTGTATTGTCCTGGTCAACGTTTTGGCTAAACATCTGTTGCTACATTTAGAGGTCAGTGCAGCTGCTGTTCTCAATTCCGTCATCCACATTTTTCCATTCAGTGTTGTGTTGTATATTTCCTGGAAGCGATACGTGACTCAAGACATGAACAAAAATGCCCATCTTGCAAGTCTGTAAAAGTAGTTACTGCAAAGGAAACAAATTAAAATTATGATGATCTAGTCATCAAGTTTGTGTAATGGAGACTCGTATGCTCCTGATGCACTTGTATATGAGTTGCAATATTTACAGCATTTCTTGGTCGCTCCATTGTTGCTTTTGTTCTTGTTTGATTTATGCTTATCCATATAATTTCGACCGAGTCTTGGTTCGCATTTGAATTATAATAAGCAAGGTACATCTTCAGTCAATCTTGAAAGTAAGAAGAGTACGCACCTGGGTATGTCACCTATAATTTGCAGGGAGAGATCATCTTTCACAAAAGAATCGGGTCATTAAATGGTAGAACAAGCGGTTTAATAACAGCTCATGAGCAATGTGAGAGGCCGGCCGGTAACATGAACATGATCAAAGATCAAACTAAAGGGTTTTGTAACCGCACTCCACGTTGTCGTAAAAACTTAATTTCATGTTACTGCGTGGAGCCGCATCGCATAGATGCAACTTTCGTTAAATGAAATTGAGATGTAATTCTTCCTTTTCGTATATATGTTCCGGTTTTTAGGTTCGAGAGCATATTCTTAGTTTTGGAAAGTTGTAATTTGGTGTTTCTTTTGTTGGTCGGTTTATTATCAGGAAAAAAGTGCAACTGTCAACGCACGCAGTATGTCGTCTAATAATTTGACTTTTTAATTTTCTGATTCTTTTTTCTCTTCTTTTTTTGAATATTGATTTTCACTTACCAAAAAAACCATAATTGCAGACGTCCCTGAAATTGAGGAGAGTGTAATCACGTTACCAAAATGGAAGCCGTACAGTCGAGTATATTTCTTTGCAATCAAGCTACTTAAGCAATGTTACAGTGCACCGCACCTCTCATTTATTGCCATGTCCCCCCGGTCTCCCCTCCGCAGATATAGAACAAAATTACATCATCGTAAACTCATGATCGATCTTAGCCAATGATGGGGTCTCTACATTCCGTGCACTCACATGTTGAGGTACACAGGAGAACCTCCTGGCATTTCGTACTTAAATTCTCGCTGAGTTATCGGGAGAAATTGGGGAATCAGATAAAGCTCCACAACTGAAAATAACCGCCCAAATTCGAAGTGGTTTCTCTCTCACACAGTAGAGGCGCGCGCACACACACATACATACACTGAGGAGTAACCGCTGGGGGTTGGTCTAGAAAAGAGACTCATCCGCCATTTCTCAAACTTTTTTCCCCAATCCGTTTTACATCAAACCCTTAGAGAGAGAGAGGGAGAGGGAGAGGGAGAGGGAGAGAGCGATGAACACCAACACTGCGGATTTCCAACTATGCCCTTCGCCGGACGTCAGAGAAATATTCCGGAGCTTCCACCCCGTCACCCCCGGCCGTGCCGGGAACTTCAACTACCACCACCACCAGCATCAGCAGCAGATCAACCCTAAGAAGAAGCGGACCAAATGGATCCAAATAGACAACTCCGCCGGAGCCAGTTCTAGCGCCACCGGTTTGGTCACCAAGCAGCAGCCGCCCAAGTACACCAAAAATCCGGACCCCACCGCTCCGAAAATCACTCCGCCGTGCAGCGAGTGCGGCAAGAAGTTCTGGTCCCTGAAGGCGCTTTTCGGCCACATGCGCTGCCACCCGGAGCGGCAGTGGCGCGGCATCAACCCTCCCCTCACTTCCCGGCGAACGGCGGCGGAGGGAGATCAAGGCGGTGGTGCTGTCCAGGAAGCGCCGGTTATGACGGAGGAGGATCACAATGTCGCCACGTGCTTGTTGATGCTGGCTAATGGTCCAACTGCTGGTTCTGATCAAACCCTAACTGTTACTACTGCTAGTAATAATGCTACCAGTATTGCAACGAATCAAGGGTTCTCTGATAACTCTGATCATACTGTTGTTAGGGATGTAGCAATTGGGGGCAATTGGGACGTGGACGGGTCCGGGGCGGGTTCTTCGGGTGGTCTGAATTGTCGATTTGAGTGCTCCAGTTGTAAGAAGGTGTTTGGGTCTCATCAGGCTTTAGGGGGGCACAGGGCTAGTCACAAGAATGTCAAGGGTTGTTTCGCGATTACTAGGAACTATGATGGGGAGGATGAGGATTTCAGAATGGGTGAAGGGGATGATAGTCATGTGAAGGATATTAGTAACAACAACAGTGGTGGTGGGGAGGATAAGATGCTGATGGTATTAGGGCACCAGTGCAGCATTTGTTTAAGGGTTTTTTCTAGTGGTCAGGCCCTGGGTGGGCACAAGAGGTGCCACTGGGAGAAAGGCGAGGACGCGTCGCTGATCATGCAAGGGATCGACACATTTGGGGAGATGACGACGAGGGAGGCTTCTTGTGGTGCATTGGATTTGAACATGCCGGCCGCAGTGGAAGATGATTCGACGTCGTCTTATAGTTCAGGCCTGGCTTTGGACCTGAGGTTGGGACTCTGAGGGAACTGTGCTGGGGGTCTTGTTCTTTTATTTGAAGATCTGTTGTCGTAGTGATCTTAGGGTTTAATGGTATGTGTACAATTCATATTTGTTCTTGGGAATGGTTCTTGATGGCTCCAAAATTAGGAGTCAGAATTATGGACTGAATGTAGAACTTGGGATGATGATACTATACTTCTCTGTACTAATTACTAACAATCGAAAGTTTATAAGTGCTGTATTAGTTCATTTGATGTGCACTGCATGTGTGTTTCTTACGAGCTAGCTTGTTCTTAACATTATCAGCCTTTGAGATGCTGTGCCTTTCCTGTTTATGTATGCACACCTCTATAGGTGGTAATGTCTTGTGTTGCAAGCCATATAATATATCACTAGCTAGCCAGATAACCTATCAATATTGTTAAGCTAGGTCCTGAACGGGTTTCCCTGCGGACTCTCGGGAATCCAAGGAGACATGCAATCATCAGATCATGCGGAACTCTATGATCGCTCTGCACTGTTTTCAGTATGGAGGTGTTTGAATTATCAAGAAGATGGAAGACAAGACTTAGCTTATCTCTAATCCTGTGAGAGGTCCTCTTTAATATAGCATAAAAAAAAACTTGGCATGGGTCCTTAAACTAATTACCTCTGTGAGAAGTGGTAAATAAATTGCGAGCAAATCAATTTCCGTACTCTGAATTTTGATGTGGTTACACATGGAGAAGAAACTTGTTAATTTTTGCAAAGAAAAACCTGATTAATTACAGTTGTTCAACTAGGTCTTCCATTCAGTGGCGCCTTTGAGGCTTCCCAGTCAAGTTAATTAAGAGCATTTTTTTTTTGTTTTTGCTTTTACGTAGTGTTTTTAGAAATTGTTTAGAGGATAAAACCAGTGGCGGAGTAAAGGTATATCTGAACTTCCGTTGTTCCAAGAAAAGATGTTTTCTGCACTATACATGCTATACAAAACACTAACATGTGAAAGTCTTCCGTTCATATGGTGAGACATGTTTCTTGCATTTTCCAAAGAGTTGATCAACTCATAAGCAATCTCACAGTGATTGACTGTGGGGACTGTGGGGATCATGATATCTGGTGGACATGCTGTATAGTCAAGATTCAAGAACTCTTTCCGAACTTGTAACTTCAGATTAATTACGTAGCCAGTACCAATGCCATGGAAATTGAGACATCATCTTACTTACCCTAACGGTGTATGGTGCTGAAATTTTCAGAAATAAAGGAATCCCCTAAATTAGAATCCTGCATCTTTTATACGCATACCTCTATAGTGTTCAGCAAAGTTCTTGCAAACTTGAAGACTGTTCCCAACCTATTCTGGTCGCACCCAAAGGCCCACTACGGTCCCATTTTGCATGACACGTCCGCACAAGCAACAGACATTTTCAACGCTCACAACCGGTCAAAACATGCACGCTCAAGGAACGTGACCAAGCCTCATGACGCTTCGATCGTCGCACTTCGCCCGGCCCGTCGCCCGTCGACGCGCCATGACACTTGCCCAAGGAAGTTGGCCTTGGCCTCCCCCTTGGGGTCGGCCTCGGCCTCGGCCTTCCCCTTGGGGTCGGCCTCGGCCTCCCCATTGGGGTCGGCCTCGGCCTCCCCATGGGGATCGGCCTCGGCCTCCCCTTGAGGTTGGCCTTGGCCTTCCCCGAAGGGTTGGCCTTTGGTCTCCATACTTAACATTTTCACTTCTCTTCAAGAGGCCTGGCATCCTCCGCGACGCCATTCGCCCGTCGTCCGGACGTCAACTCCGCGACCCCCGTCGCCCGTCGTCCGGACGTGAACTCCGCGACGCCCGTCGCCCGTCGTCCGGACGTCAACTCCGCGACCCCGTCGCCCGTCGTCCGGACGTCAACTCCGCGACGCCCGTCGCCCGTCGTCCGGACGTCAACTCCGCGACCCCCGTCGCCCGTCGTCCGGACGTCAACTCCGCGACCCCCGTCGCCCGGACACAACTCCGCGACCCCCGTCGCCCGGACACAACTCTGCGACCCCCGTCGCCCGGACACAACTCCGCGACCCCCGTCGCCCGGACACAACTCCGCGACCCCGTCGCCCAGACACAACTCCACGACGCTCATCGTCCGTCGCCCGGACGTCGTCTCCGTGACCCCCGTCACCGACATTCGGGCGTCACACTCCAACACTTCGCCACGCCCGCGCGCCGCGCCGCTGATACAGCCGTGCCCCCAGGTTCTCTGTCACACTACTGTGCCCCCGACACTATACGCACTCTGTCGCGCCCATGCGCCAGCATTGACACCAACGTGCCCCCGGCACCTTACGTACTATGTCGCGCCCATGCGCCACCATTGACACAAACATGCCCCCGGCACCTTACGCACTCCGTCGCGCCCATGCGCTGCACCATTAACATAGACGTGCTCCCGGCACCTTACTCACTTCATCGCGCCCATGCGCCACAATCATGTCATCATGCCCCCGGGCACCACACTCATTCATCACACCATGCGCACCTTGCCTTGGTCATGGAACATGCTTCAACCCACTCTCCGGAGTGTACATCATCCGCGGGGATAGGCGACTCCTCCGGGACACTATCTCTGCCAGGGAGCTCTTCAACTCCCCTTCCGCCAGGTAGACGGCTCCTCCGGGATGCTACATCGGCCAGTCGGGTAGACGGCTCCTCCGGGATGCTACCTTGACATGCTCCGAGTGCTCCGGCACAAGGACTCACCCGCGGGGATAGGCGACTCCTCCGGGACACTATCTCTGCCAGAGAGCTCTTCAACTCCCCTTCCGCCAGGTAGACGGCTCCTCCGGGATGCTACCTCGGCCAGTCGGGTAGACGGCTCCTCCGGGATGCTACCTTGACATGCTCCGAGTGCTCCGGCACAAGGACTCACCCGCGGGGATAGGCGACTCCTCCGGGACACTATCTCTGCCAGGGAGCTCTTCAACTCCCCTTCCGCCAGGTAGACGGCTCCTCCGGGATGCTACCTTGGCCTGCGGAATAGACGACTCCTCCGGGACACTATCTCCGTTAGGGTGCCTGCGTGACTGGCCTACGTGCTTCAACACTGGGGGCTTGTGTCGGCACCCCTAGGGACTATGACCCCCGGGTCACTCCGAGACGGGAGCAGGTCTTCGGAGGGCATCACGCCTAGTTCACCTGGCAGTTGGGCGTCGGGTCTTCCCCACCGCTGCCAGGCCTGTGGGACTCCGCAAGGGCTTGGATTGGAGGCTAGATCAAGGGGGTTCTCTAGCCACACCGATGCGGTGGGAGCCAGTCTTTCCAGACAGACAGAGCGACGCTGTGCGGGGCAGGCCGGATGAATATGCGATTCGACAGTCCGTGGAGCACCGGCACCCGTGGACCCCCCGGTGACGTGTAACTCCCGGGGAGCGCCACGTGTCGGTTTATGACATCATCATCTCAATCTCTATAAATAGAGGTCTTGAGAATTCATTTGGACAGGACATAACGGTTGGACTTCTTCTTCACTCTCACATTTTCACTTCTGTTGCCGAGGAAAGATGGTTCGCATGCCACGTGAGGTGCCACAAAGGATGCAGTCTGCGTTGGCTTCCAAGTAGACGAAGTGGGAGACAGCAAGGATGGAGTAAGGGCTGAGAGCAAGGCTCCACAGACAGATCGCGAGGGCTGGCAGCGCCGCGCGGGCAGGGTGACGACGAACAGGGCCAGCGGTCGACAGTCCGTCGCGGGGGTGCAGCGTCAAGAGTCCGATGTCAGGGGTCCAAATGTGTTTCTCTCACTAGAACTCCAGAGAGAATGGGTTTTAGAGAGAGAAAGTGAAATGTGGAAATGAGGGAGTCGTTGAATAAGCTCCAGAATCCACTATATATAGGCCCAAATATGCGCGTGTCATCAGTCGACACGTGTCGTCCTCCGGGAGTGACACATCGCCGTAGGGGGTCCTGCGGTATTGATTGTCCGTCGGATTGCCGGTCCCCGAGTTCGTGTCGCCCTGCCCTTGCAGCGTCCCTCTGCCTGTCTGAAGAGACTGACCACACTGCAGTAGCATGGTCAGAGTAGCCCGTTGCCCCAGCCTCCAGTCTAAGCCCTTACTGAATCCCACGAGATGCGTCAAGAGACGCGCCGAGATCCTGGCAGCGGTGAGGGTTGCCCCTGCAGCCAACTGCTAGGCGTGCCGGCCACGATGCCCTCCGAGGACCTGCTCCCGTCCCGGAGTGACTCGCGGTTCATTGCCCTGGTGGTGTCGATGATCAATGATAACATGAGCGTACATGCTATGCTTAGGGTCCGTGGCGAGGGGTCCTCGTGCCGGAGCACTACGAGCGGAGCCCCCCGTGAGTCCGTCGGGTGATTGTGCCGGCGATGGCCTTAGGGTTGTAAGCCCATCCTTGTTGCGAAGGCGGGAGCCTCCGGTTGATTGTGCCCGCGAGGGTCGGAGCCCGTTGGTTGATTATGCTGGCGAGGGCCGGAGCCCCCGGTTGAGTGTGCCCGCGATGGCCGGAGCCCGTCGATTGATTGTGCTGGCGAGGGCCGGAGCCCCCGGTTGATTGTGCCTGCGAGGGCCGGAGCCCGTCGGTTTGATTGAGCCGGCGAGGGCTTCATGGTTGCGAGCCCGTCCTGCCGCGAGGGTCGGAGCCCTGTCACTTCGATTGAGCCGGCGAGGGCATTAGGTTGTGCGCCCGTCCCGCCGTGAGGGCCGGAGCCCCGTCAGTTTGATTGAGCCGGCGAGGGCTTCATGGTTGCGAGCCCGTCCCGCCGCCAGGGCCGGAGCCCCGTTAGTTTGATTGAGTCGGCGACAGAGCGTCGCGCTACTGAAGATAGCGGGTGAGTGTCGTTTGGAGCGAGAAGTCATTGCCACTCGGCAAGTTCCCCCATTCGCAGGGCAAAGGAGGCCGACCCCCTTGGGGTGGCCGACCCCCTTGGGTGGCCGACCCTCTTGGGGGGAGCACACTTTCGATCGCCGTTTGGATGCTCGAGGCGCGGAGTACTTTGACCGAGCAATCTTGTTGAGCGATGTTGACCACCAAATGGGTGACATGTCGCGCCACTAGGATCTCTTAGCGGGCCCCGGGGTGCGGTCCAGAATAGGTTGTGAACAACTTCCTCACTCTAGAATCCTAGAGAGAGAAACATACAGGACACTGACTTTGGACCTAAGCATCAGACTGTGACTGTCGTCGTATATTCATCCTGCGCTATCGCCCTCGCAGCACTGCCACCCTCAAGCTCTGTCTGGGAAGCCATTGGTCTCTGCCCTTGTTCCACCCTTGCCGTGTCTCACATCAACATATTTGGAAGCTGACTCGGACTGCAGCCTTTGTGGCACCTCCACGTAAGTACGAACCCACTTTCCTTGGCATCAAAGACTTTCGCCAAAACTTGTACCATTATTGGTTCACCATCAAAGATCCAAAATCTAACTGAGTTCAATTTCACAGATCGAATGCAGAACCTACCTCACGCCCCCACCTTCATGACTCGTGCAGTAATTGCTGAATCATGATTGACCGGGTTTATGTCTCTGATTTTAAACTCCGATGATTTCATGGTTAAGCACAAAATGGAAGACATGCAAATATGTTTCAAGAGATGCCAAATGGGTAGTCCGTATTATGGATCTTCTCATGATTGTACCTTAGCCTGTGTTTGGATAATTAAATGCTACTGTCTTGTGGCCTAGTATGGATTATTGGATATAAATGCAAGGCTTGGCTTATGCAATTACTCATATATGCCAAAAGGCATAATCTCCAGCTTCCTGCTTCCATCGACATTATTGATCAGGAACCTATTTAAAGAACTCTTTCCAGATTAAAACCCTGCATCTTGTATATGCGTTGATTTTTGGACAATGTCCGGTTAAAAGAAGGTTCATTTATATTTAAAACCCGATTTAGTTAACTTTTTTATACGTGTAAAAGCTTCTGGACACATACAAAGCATGTTTAGTTGTTCAGTTCAGAGAGGGTGTCCTACTAGCACACTAAATCGCAGTTGCGAGTTTTTTCAACAATTTCGGTTGGGGGTAGTCAACGGAGAACACCAAAAGTCATTAGACCATGATGATCTGTTAATCGAGTGGTTTGGATTAGCCTCGAGATACCTTAGTCGATAGAGGTCGAGGGCACATATCCACTACTGGTCACGTTGGAGGACGGAGACTTCGAACATTATCAGTTACCTTTAAAGATGTAGTCGTACTTTAACATACCTACTTATTTGACATTGAGAAACTTATTTTTCTCATATCATTTCCCCCCTTTAGCCTATAAAGGTGGCTTTAAATCTTAAAGTTAACAATCAAGAACAGGACTAAAGTTGTCTCTTTTCTTTTACTTCAAATGGGACACATCACAATCCATGTCTAGATGTTGTATAACTAGTGTTTGCTTGCGCACGCTTAATCGATCATCTAAAAGATGCACGTGTGTATTCCATATTATACTTCTGTTCTTGAGTTGCTGTCCAACTTTTCCTACCTAACAAATTGCAGACATGTGTAGGTACCGTTATACATGTTCTTGTAGGAACTTTGTATGGTTTTACAGTCTAGGAAGACCAAGCCTTTCTATGCAGGATGTTTATTCATCAAAAGACTATGGTTTCATGATCAGTACAGTTGGCGTGAGGTATGCAGTTGAACGTTTGCGTTTATAATTCAAACACATTCACACCAGTATGCTACTATTATGGCTGGCTGATAGAATACTAATCTCATTGATACTTCCATTACTAAAAAGACAATTAATTGGCTTGCTGACGATCCTCACCTGGTTGCACGCCGTGTTACTTTAATTTGCCATTTGATCTAGCATATTCATCTTTAACTTTTCTTTGTTTATTTTAAGGTCAATTCGAATCATCTAGGTGCTCCCTTAATTTAGTTGGATGCTGTGATTAGAGTGAAGGGATTGAGGTACCCACTTCAGGTTCATAGTATTGTAATGTATCAGAATTGTAAATTGAGCTACGACTTTAGGGAAGAGTATTGTTGCTGATGTATGATCCCTTGTGGATGTTTAGATAAGCATTACTTTTTAGTGCTTTGCCATTATGGTAATACATTCTTGAGCATCTATTACCAATACTTAATCAAATGGAGTACTTTTTTCCATTTGGCTTATGGATCCGAGCACCAGAAAAGTGGTCCAACCCCAATTAAGGACTGGTTTACTCACCTTACAATATGGTTGTCTAGAGAACTTGTGAAGTGATGATCTTTGGCTTCCACGTGAAACTCCATGAGCATACGTTTGGTTTTTGCCTATGGATTCACTTCCTTACTTCTCCCCAGGTTATAAAATAACCTCTGGCTAGTAGTAGCAATCTTAGCATCTAAAACTTTTCTAGATTGATGTTAATACTCATCATGTTACATTTGGGTAGCAGAAAAGCAGTAGGTTTGGCATCTAAATCAGGATCGTTTCCTTCTCTTCTTTCAACCACAGCCATATATGATGCTTATCTCATGACTTCCGCTCATATCCGTTAATCTTGCATGTTTGAACTATACTAAGATCGAAGGAATCTCGAGTCCAAACAAACTTCATCTGCTCATTTTCAACATTATCTCAAAAAACTTCATTGACCATTCTTTTGCAAGTACTAGTTTTAACAAGATGCGTTCGCGTTAAACAATTAAAGGATTCTCAATATGTTGTCAAGTGAGCATTCAAAAACCCATGAAGAATCCCCTCGGTATCTTCATCTCGCATTGAATCAGGAGGCTTGTGCGGTCCACAACGCAGTATTTTACTTATACTCGAAGATTGTGATCACTTCACCCATGTAGGAGCTTCGGGTTATTTAAAGCTATACGAAAATTTGACACCTGTAATTGGTTCTAAATTAGAAAACGCATCATTTACCTTTGATTGATCATTTGAAAGCCAAACTGACTTTGGAGGCCCGTTTCAAGCACATGGCATCAGAGTTTTCTCGGTTATTAGAGAAGCTTACGGTCTTGCCTTGCAATTGTTTTTTCTTGATTATGAGGCTACACCTTTTCTCAAACTTGAAGGTGTGAAAAGGGTTTTCAGGTCCCTTATAATTAAGGTGAAAACTTTAATTTAAGCTGCAAATTTCAAAGGAGGCAAGGGCCCTATTCCTGCCACCAAAAGATTAAAATAAATGCATAAAGAAGAGCATTATTAGCCAAGATCATAAAAAATCAATCCCCACCTGCACAAGTTTCCTCATAAGTAGTAGTTAATTAGCAACATGCTCAAGTGGTGACAAGATGCTAATGTCAGAGATGAGATAACATCCTTGGATTGCCGCATATGGACGGAATGGATTAGTCAGCCTAAACTGATCTATCAGTAACCCACACAATAATAGAGAACAAAATTGGCTTCAGTTGAGCTTTTTGTGCAATGCACGTAAGCTAAATCCTCAGCTAACCATTTAGTTTTGTAATCTAATTGGTAGGTTATGTTTACTTAAATTACAGGCCGCCGCGCTATACACCCGATGAACTGACATATTTTAATGGAAAACGCCGACACACGAACATATTAATTATACGGGTTCAATCAGTCCATACTTTCGTGTTTGGTTCGTATAAGGGTTTGCCATTAATTTGCATTATGTTTCATTTTCAGTCGACTTAATCAAAGTAGATCAGTGATTTTTCAATATTCAATTGCACAGACTGCTTGCGTAAGTGCAGTTTTGGATTCTGACCTTAACTCGTAATGAAAAGGTTCATTACTACAGTACGAGAAGTTCATGAAGGAACCAACTTGAGGAGGTTTTCTTCTAATGACTTCATTGATGGTTACAATGCACAGCAACTGTAGGATCATTAAAGTTGATAGATTGAGACCTCTGGGTAGGTGTGCCAAAGTTGGGTTGCGTGGCTCAACACCTACTAATTCAAAATATGACGATCATGATAAAGAGCGACGAATATTTAATCCAAGTCCGATGATGATCGTGTGGTCGACGTGCAGCGATAATCAATTTGTTTAATCAAACTATTGAAGAGTAAATTGGTGTTTCCTCAGAAGCAACATACGTGGACAATGTTGGTTTTGTCACTTCACCCCCTGGAATCAGAGGTCAAGGATTCCATTACTGGACTACCTTCTCAAAATAACAATTTATGCATTCTGCTGGATGCGGCAATTCGAAGCAGAGTGAGGAAAGGCCATTGCCTTTCCAGAACCTTGAGAGGTATATACGATTGAGGAGTGTTAAACAAACTTTTCAACCTTTTTAATATGACCCTTAAAAAATGACAAACGGAATCAAGAAGTGGCTCTCCACATCGGATCAGAACCTGCGGCAATTATGCAGCTGCAATATATGGAGAACTAGTTCAACGTTTCAAACTAATCTTTACATTTAGTGATATAAAGTAATCTTAGTGACTAAGTTAATAACCAGAGTTCAATAACCTTATCACAACGAATTTCGTACCATGATACACATTGGTCTTAGCATTGAATTTCGAGTGGGATAAGTTGATGGGGGGTATAATGGCCACGGTACATGTCATTAGAGGTCTGCGCACCAAAAGCAAAAAAGGATCGAACCCGATATACGCGACGCTCAACGGTCTTAGATGATCGTGACAGTAAGTCCCAGACCATCCATTATTTTCTGGTCGACCATGACAAATAAAGGAACTTATTGATTTGACCATGAGTAGAACTTTTTTAAAATTTCAAAGAATTAAGGGTTTCAACTATATTTTAGCGGGTTAAGTGAGGTTTCAATTTCTTGAATTCTGGATAAATTCTTTCTAGAATATTAAGAAATTAAGTGCTAGATGCCTTAAAAGAGTTATTTACAATCTACCCTATCACGGGTACTTTTTAAGTCATTTATCTGTTGGGTTCCATTAGTTAAGGCGATCAAACTTATACAAGAGATTACTTTATCAATCCATTGATCCAATAAGTTTAAGTTGCCAGACGAATATAGCAGACAATACTGCATTTTCATCTCCTAATATGCACAATTCCATTGCAGTTGTGACTGACTTGATGGGCCGATGGGGGGTGTTATCTTGGGACTAAAGCTGGAAATTTTTCTATTATGCACAACAAGTTTTGAGACCAAATCTTGAAAGATGTTCTTTTGGAACTAAAGTAGAGTCAACTTGGCATTGGAGTGGGGCTGTTCTGTAAGAATCTTCGGGTTAATAGGGGACTCAATGGGTAAGAACTAAGAACACGGCTTCTTCTCTTTCAAAAATAAAAAACTGCTCGATAAAACGGATCATTGTTGTGGGTCCAAAGCTGGAGGATTGACCATCTCCGGGCCTGCAGTATATAAATGACCCAGAAGCGGAAACTTGTATCTGCAAAAAAGATACTGAACCACTGTATGAGATTGAGGAATTAGGTACCTGTACTGTGGTCCAGAGATCACACAACACACCCTTTTAACTCTTCGCCAAATCTTTGTCGTTGAGAGTTAATTATTTGTCGCTGAGAGTTATTACAAGTTTACGACCTACCCGATTCTTATTTAGAGTTTCCAGAAGAATATTCACAAAGTGAGTCACTTTTTTCTTCCTCTTTCTTTTCTCACTTTTCTTATTTTGTTTGGAAATTGATTCTATGTTCTTCCTTTGTTCGTGTTGGGCTTGAATCAGTATTGAGATTTTCCTGTTTTTATGAACTGGGTTATTTGTACTCAATTCTTCTTAGTCGGTGACTCAGAGATTGCCAACGTTTGCTCCTGTTGGATGTTTAGGAAAATGGAACCAAACTCTCTAAATTCAGTTTTCTTTGTGAATCTGTGTTTGGTTTGTCTGTAATGACCAAAAACTGAAAGTTTGGGTTTTGGCACTGTGGAAGTGAAATCATTTTTGGCACGGATTTCCTTTTACTACCTTGGTAATAAAACTAACCTCTGAGAGGAGCATTCATTCATGCTGTTAAATTCAAATCTAAACAATCTCTCCAATAATGTTGGTTTGATGTTCTGATTGTTTTCTCCTAATTTATTCGTGCTGTTAAATTCACATCTTAACTAACCTCTCCTGTAATGTTGGTTTGATGTCCTGATTGTTTTCTCCTAATTATAGGTCACCGCTCCGTTTACTGCTTTAGAGTTTTGATTAAACTATTCTGAGCTTCTCTGCAACGAGTATGGTAGTACTTTTCTTTTAAACCTGGTGTTTGTTTTCCTTTCCTCTGAAATGTGTTTCTGATTGCAGTTCCAAAGAAATTTTTGTTGACGATGTTTGTGCGACTTGGATTAGTCGGATTTTTGAAGGCGGGCAAAAGAGATTCTTCCTGGAAGTTCCTCTTTTTGTTTTTCATTTTCACTCTTCTTTTGTCGTTTGGTTCCTGACATATATTTTTTCCTTTTCTGCAATTGGATGATCTAGGTTTTATGAGATGGAGGCTCATAATGGATAGTGGTGCCTTTGCACCTAATATCGTGTTGAGATCACTTCCAGACAATACTATGGATTACGATCTTATGGATGAGCTCGTATACGATGGTTTTTGGTTGGAGACAACTGATGGATTCGGTTTCTGGCAGCCTGGTCTTTCTACTTCAAGTACTTCAAATTTCAATCCAGGCATCTTTCCTTATTGTGAAACGGAGATGAGTAATTTGATTCCGACCCTTCATGACGGATGCTACAAAGAAGAAGCAGAAGGACCAGACTTCCTTGACAACCCAACACTTGTTCATCCCCAAATAGAAAAACTTGCTGAAAACGAAGAACACGACGGAGAAGTCATACAAACAGCACCATATTCAAGCCAATTTGAAAGCTTTCTGGTTGAACCAGGTGCAACTCCAAGTCCAACTAGCTCTCTGAGAAAGAGATTAATTAAGGCGATTGAATACTTGAAAGAATCCACAAGAAACCGAGATATCCTTATCCAGATGTGGGTACCTATGAACAGAGGAGGCAGACATGTCCTTACGACTAACAATCAACCATTTTCCGTCAATGAAAACTGCAAGAGTCTTGCAAAGTACAGAGATGTTTGCAGGAGCTATCAGTTTGCAGCCGAGGAGGATTCCAAGGAGTTGGTTGGGTTGCTAAGCCGGGTTTTCTTGAAGATGTTGCCTGAGTGGACTCCTGATGTTCGCTTTTTCAGGAAGGAAGAATACCCACGTATTGGTTATGCTCGACAGTATAATGTTAGTGGATCTGTTGCACTTCCCCTGTTTGAAGAAGGTAGTGGCACTTGCTTGGGTGTTGTTGAAATCGTGACAACTACTCAGAACTTCAGTTATCGTCCTGAATTTGAAAACGTCCTGAAAGCTCTTGAGGTCTTTTCTTTCTCTTATTTCCTTTGTTTTTAACATATATTTTTTTTTTTGGTGGAGATCAGTTTTGTTAAACTGTAAAGAGCTATAAGTAATACACATTACACGCTTGGTATAAGAATGATGGAATTGAGATAAAACTTGGAGGGTTCTTGGACCAGACATGTGTTATCCAAAGCATGTCACCACTATTCAGCTAGCTATCAACTGTGACGATGTCTACTGTCGTGATTTAATACCAGTTAAGGGAATTTTGGTCCTTGGATGACATTATTAAATCTTAAAATCTTCTCTAGTTCTCTTGTTACTTCTGTACCAATTTGTTTTACTTTCCCCATGTTCCGCTTCTGTACTTCTTCGAAGCAGTTGTTTCTCTGACTTCCCCTTCACTGCGCCCGAGGTCGCGGGGCATGAAGATTCTTTTTTTCTTTTTTCACGACAATGGCTTTGGCCTTGTTCATTCTTATATTCTGGAAGTTATCAAGTCTGTACTGCAGGAGGGCATTATTCCTCCTATTCTTTTCTAATTAATAGTTCTTAATATTTGCAGGCTGTTAATTTGAGGAGTTCTGGAATTTTGTACCCTCCAAAAATGAAGGTATAGGCATGATATCTCGAAACAAAACATTAACTCTTATTACTTGCAACTCAAAATTCATTCCTGATATCAGAGCTATGTTTCAATTATAGGACTGCGATGAGTCTTACAAAGCTGCATTGGCAGAGATTAAAGAGGTTCTGAAATCAGTCTGCAACATGCATAAATTGCCACTGACTCAGACCTGGGCCCCCTGTACTCAACAAGGGAAATGCGGGTGCCAGAACTCTGATCAGAACCGTGCTCGTTGCATTTCAATTGTTGATTCTGCTTGTTATGTGCCCAATGAACAACTTTTGGGATTCCACGAGGCATGTTCTGAACACCACCTACTTGGAGGTGAAGGTGTTTCTGGGGGTGCATTCATCACCAATCAGCAATGCTTTAGCACTGACATCTCTGCTTTTAGCAAGACTGAATATCCTCTCTCCCACCACGCTAGGATGTTTGGACTGCGTGCTGCTGTAGCAATACGTCTTCGAAGCATCTACACCGGGTCTGCTGATTTTGTCTTGGAGTTTTTTCTCCCAGTTGATTGGAAAGATTCTAAAGAGCAGAAGAATATGCTGAGCTCATTGTCGTCTGTGATACAACAGGTTTCCCAGAGTTTACGCCTTGTTACAGACCAGGAGCTAGCTGAAGAGAATTTATTGCCGGGAAGAGAAACTTTTGCTCCTGTAGGTTATAGATTCGAAGAAGATGACATACCAACGTTGGTACTTTCTCCTTCCAGAGAAGCAGCTCGAGACGAGCCGTCCTGGATTGCGCATATGGTGGAGGCACAAAGGAAAGGTTTGGGTACTGCTGTTTCTCTGGGGTATCACAAGACGGAGCCAGTGGATGGATTCAAGGTGACAACTCATTGGGATTACAATGAGCCAGATTGGCGAGCATTCTCTGACCACAAGCAATATCAGCAAGATTCTGGACGCAAGGGAATCGTGGAGGGTAGAAGTGCAGGAGAAAGGAGACGGACAAAGACAGAGGGGACTATCAATTTGCAAGTACTTCGGCAATACTTTTCCGGGAGCCTCAAAGATGCTGCTAAAAATATTGGGGGTAGGGCAACTACTCATTAATGAAACTCCAACTCGCAGTTTATACATTTTTCTATCCTAGTTTCAGTTGAACCATATTTTTATAACCCAACAAAGGATTACAATACCATCAGGATCGTTCAGCCTTCCCAGTGCAAGGCTAGAGTAAATGGTCAGGAGCACTACTTAAATCTTCAAGGCTATATAATTTTAACTTCTTTAAAGATAACCTGTTTTGTGTTTAGAAATTATAATAAAGGTATTTATGGAGGTTGTAACTTGTAAGTTCAGGGGATCATTTGTGAAACTTCGTGATCTTTTCCAGAAATTGAGGTGTGGAAGATTTGTGTTCCCCAAATGCTATTTTTTATCCTTGTTGCTGTATTTAAATTTGGTCATGTGGTCGAATATTTCTGGAAATAATTGTATGGTCTTTTTTATTACTTATTAGGTGCTGCATACAATTTTTAACTTTGTTGCCTAGGCTTCACGCATAGGTTTGTGTTACAATAGATAGTAACTGCTTTTCCATACGCGAATCAATGATGTCATGTCTACTGCCTCTATAGTGATGTAGTTTTCTATGGTTATGAGGAATTCAAAATCTTAACCTGCACTTATCATTCTTGAAACCTGAATTGCAATGCCACAAAAGGAACAGCCTTGTAGCTTCCTTGAGTTTTGTGGTGATTAGGTGCCAAGCTAATGAATATCCTTGAGTCTTTTGACTGAGTTCTTGCTTTCCTATTTCATGCAAAACATGCTATCCCGTTCCTGTCGGTTGCTTACCCAGTTTGTTGCGTTTGCAGTGTGCCCCACGACTTTGAAAAGAATATGCAGGCAGCATGGTATCACACGGTGGCCCTCCCGAAAGATCAAAAAGGTAGGGCACTCGTTGAAGAAACTCCAACTCGTAATTGATTCAGTACAAGGTGCTGAAGGTGCTATTCAACTCAGCTCCTTCTATACCAACTTTCCACAGTTAAGCTCTCCAAGCTTAACCACTGCCAGCCCCTTCTCCTCAGCAAAGATGAAAGATCACATGGAGCAGCTGAACACTCGATCTGAGGGTAGCTTATTAAGTTCAGCAATGACATCTTTGAAGTCGCAGCCTTCTTCTTTTAGTCATAGCTCCAATTCAAGTCTTTCTCGTTCTACAGGACCGAAGCAGCTGTCTGCCACTGTCAATGCATCGTCTAAAGGAGATGTTTTGACAGCAGAACAGGCTGCGGGAGTGTTGAAGAGAGCATACAGTGGCGTGGGCTTTCACGACTTATGTCAAGAGGAAACAAAGTTTCTCATAAGACCCCACAGCCGTAATCTTTTCACTGAGCATCCTTCTTCAGAGGCTCTACCTTCCTTACCAAAAAGTAGCAGCCAGGTATTAGCGGATGGGGGTGCTTTCCGAGTAAAAGCCACTTTTGGTGAAGAAAAAGTACGGTTCCGCATTCCACGACATTGGGGTTTTGAAGAATTACGTGGAGAGATTGTTAGGCGTTTTAATGCCGAAGGTATCAGCAAAATAGATCTAAAGTATTTGGACGATGACTCTGAGTGGGTTCTGTTAACGTGCGATGCTGATCTTGAGGAATGTATAGACATATACAGGTCGTCCAGCACCCATACGATTAAACTCTCCCTCCACCAAAATCTTTATTCCGATCTCGGAAGTTCCTTTGGTAGCAATGGCCCATCCTAATCTCATGATAAGCAGGAGTGGAGAACATATACATGTAGTTCTCTGTTCAATCTGGTTTTTTCTTCGTAGAGCTAGCGGCTTTTTGAGATGGTCAAAGTTGATTGTGAAGTTCTTTCAGATTATCACTGAGGCTCTGTTCGCGTTCATGATGGTGCCACCAGTGTTGATTTTGCGTAGCAGTCAAGTGATCTGAATAATCCAGAGATTAGTTTTGTGACTTGGTAACTTGATTTTGGATCTTTAATAGGAAACAACAATTGATGTGCTATTTAGCTGAAGTTCAAGTTTGCAACACCCAGTTTTTTTTTTCTTAATCCACATCAAGGCATTGAAGAGCAGAAAGTGTCCTCTACTCGCTGGAAAATGTAGCAGCTATATCTTGGAGCTGCGATGGGGAGTATGAAGATATCGGAAATCAGCCGACTACGACGCAACATTTTTCGTTCGGGTTCTTTTGACTTGTTAAGCCCTGACCCCATGAGGAGAAGGACGGCGAGGTGGTACAATCCCGCAAGAGTTCGATGCGTTCGGAGGATGATACCACATCAACATTTACGGTGGTCTGGACTTGAACATGCCTGTCGCCGGTAGAAGGTGATTCCTCGGTTTTGGGTACAAGGAATGCATATTTTCGCATGTCGTAAGCCTCTTCATACCACAACTGGTGCTGAAAAATAATGGGTTTTGTAAAAGTGAAATTTTCCTTCACTTTTTGTACAATACTGGGATCGCTCTTATAGAACCTTTCTGAGTTATGATTTCACTTTTTCGGTGACGCTAATCACTCTCGATATCACACAGATTGTTAATCGTGAAGATAATAGAAAGCCCACGAGATTGCATTGCGAACATATTTTGTAAGATCTCTTCAGATGGCAACTATCCACGCTGCTGTTACCAGTATTCTTTTGTAGGGTCTCTTGCTCTTCAAATGGCAACTATCCAAGCCAATAATCTTACAAGCTGCATAACAAATATACAACCTCTCAAAGATATCTTTACCTCCTTTTCCACACTTCTCAAACTCCCAGGCTTTGACCTTTCTACTTCACAAGGTTTTCCCTAAGTCTTTCATACTGCTTCCCTTAATAATGTTCATTTACAACTTCTTTGCTCTGTAAGCCATTGTCATGCAGACAAAAATCTGATGATCTTCTCTAACCTTTTCCACAGACTTGTATATATATTCCAATTTGAGTTATTCCTCCACTCCTCATTTATAATCCCCAAGAGGAAGTTCAGAGGTCCTATGACATTTATGTTTGTTAGTGTATGTCTTCACTTGAAAGGTTGCATGTCCCTGTAATATAAGAAACAAAAATATCATTCAGGAGCATGTCGTCCTATTTTCTTCTTTTACCTTGCCTTTTTTTCCTCATTTCTTGAATGATGTAGGCTTCCCATGCATTAATGGGTAGTTTTTCACTAGTTTAAATTCCTCAGTACAACTGAACAACTATCCTATCTAAATTAAAAAAACGTTTTTGACACAAAGTTTTGTTTTTTTTTTTCTTCAATTTTGAAAATCAATTTTAAACATGGCTGTTTTTTAAAACTCTCATTTTGAAGTTTTGGGTTTCCAGTTTTTCTTTTTGTTTGAGACCATCGTCGCCACCACCTTCCCACTACAGCCGCCACCACCACCCCCCCCCCCCCCCCCCATTACCTCCGCTGCTACCACCACTAAAGAAAAAACTCAAAATAAAACTAGATAATCAAACACCCAAAAGAAAAAAACTCAAAATAAATATTGGGTAATCAAACACCTATTGGTTTTTGTAAAAAATAAAAACTAAAATGGTTTTGGTTTTTATTTTTTTAGAAACTGAAAATAAAAAATGTAAGTGGTTTCAAATAGACATTTAGGCTTTTGCATATTTATATGGGCTCTAAACTAAGGGAACTTTGGGCTTTATTTGCACCTTACACTTTATTTTGGTGGACTCTTCATCTGACTCATCTTCATTTGGCTCGTTGGACTGAATAGGTGCATTGGGTTCATTAGGCTCATTGGGTTGAAAAGGTGCATTTGGTTAATTAGTTTAATTAGTTTCATTGGGTTGATTAGGTTCTTTTGCAGTACCTTCCCTCTCAAATGTCCCTACCAACTTTTGTTTCGTCAATACCCTTATCAACCCGTCTTTTATCCATACTCTCATTTTTTTTTTGGTAAAAAAAAAAATGTGATTAGGTTTTTCACACCTTCGAGCCGGGTAGGACCACATGGGCGGCAAAACTCTCCCTACCAAATTTTAATGCAGCTGCATTCTCAGGACTCGAAATTAGGACAACTCCTTACCAACTGACCTACGCGCTTCCTTTTAGTATTATCTCATTATTATCATCATTATTATTTAACCTAACTATTTCATCTTCACCATAATCACTGCCATAAGTCTATGTTCACCAAGAATGACAACATCATCGTTTGACTCGGACTCATCTTTACTATTTTGATTGCCATCCTCAATATTCTTATTCATATCTCCTACATCATTTGCAGTACCCTCAATTTGCCTTGAGAAATACATGTACTCTAAATGCAGGACTCATAGACATACAACCTACTAGTTTCATAACTTGATTCTCATAAATGATCTACACCAACCTACCATCTAATTTTTTACCAGGTATCAAAAAGTAAAAATTGCAGCAAAGTGGTGTGTAACCTAATTTTGCTCTAGTTGAAAGCTGGACAATCTATCCCCATTGAGATCAACTGCACAAATAAACAGGTCTAGGCATTACTTACGCTGAGAGTTGGAATCCATCAGTTCTATACTTCATAATCTACTACAAACCAAAAAATATCAACCTTTTTTATACAAAAGCAAATACCAAAAAGCCTAAACATTTTATAATCGTCAAATGACACTGACAACCGAAAGAATTAGTTTCACATTTACCGAGAGGAAGCACTCCGATTTGGTTCAAATCCATTACGACATTTATACACAAAGGCAACACCATACCAACACTCAAACACGAGCATTTTCCTTTAAGTACAACCTCCAAAACAAACAAACCCATTGAACGATTTAATAACATAGCGCTTGAGAAATTTGCATGAGATGATTCTTCTTCATTTCAATCTTGCCTTCGATTCGTCACCTTCAAAGTTGACAAACCCTAGTTTCTCCTTATTGATGATTGAGGGTTTTTTTCTTTGTTGATGATCGACCATTTTGGTCTGGGAACTAGTTTGGAACTCCAGCTCACACTAACGGTCACGTGAGACCAAAATTTGCATGAGGGTTTTCTTTTGTTTTATCAGTGATCTTCTGATCTTGTCCTATGTCTTGGACACGTTTGAAACCTTCTGTTCCAAAAAAATAAACGGACTAATTCATAGAATACAGAGTCCTACCATAAGGACTTAGTAGGTACTAAAAAAAAATTGAAATTTAGTGGCTTACGAATATAAACTTAAGTAGCATACAGGAAAATACTCCTTTGTGCAATTTTATCGTATATTTATTTAAAAATATTAAATATATTGCACACACATTATTTGTGCTAACGAGTGCTGGTACTAGGTAAACTAGAGAGGGATCTGGATACTCAGTTGTAGAGGAATCTACAGCAGAGATCCTGTGGCTTTAATCTCGGCCGTAGAAGCAAATCCAATGCTAAAAAAACACGCACGTCTGCAAGGAGGAAAAAAAGCTTCAAAACGATGCGTTCTAATCATAATGGCTGGGAAACGCCCGTTATAGAAGTGGGCATCTGGCGTAGGCTCTCCATCACAGGAAACATCCTTCGCACCTCCCCATCTCCGCTGCTCATCCTATCATCAGAAGGGACCTATCCGACGAGAAAACGCTGAACGGTGGCGGCTTGCCTTTTTTTATGAAAAGGTCAAGAGTTTTGTTCATGGATGTGGTCTTATAATCACGGGTTTATCTTTGGTTTATAATTGTTCCACATGAATGTTTAAACAAAAATCGAGGTATTTGAATGCCTGCTTTTGGGGTAGACGGATGGTGGTTGGTGTTGTAAGTAAGATAGGAGACGAAGCAAGAACCCAAAAGCTTTTAGAGGGTGTTTGAGATTGATTCTGGAATGGTCAAACCTGATTAAATTCAGATTAAATCAGGTTTTAAGTGTTTGGCAAAAAAAAGTAAACTGCTCTGATGTGCTCAAAACTGATTAAATTCATAATCCTCATTTTATAGGATTAAGATTTAATCAGTTTTGAAGAATCATGTTTGACCAAGAGAATTACCAAAAGATCCTTACATATAAACATACATTAAATGCTCATTTTCAACTTGATAACACTATATCATAATTTCGCCACACTGGACCTACTTTAATCATTTTTTTATCCAATTACCTTCAACAACTTTTAATCTATTGTGCTTAAAATGGATTAAAGCTGATTTTAAAAACTGATTCGGATTTAATCAAAATCTATTTTTGAGAATCAATTTCAAACGGTCTCTTAGAGCAATTTCTCACTCCGTTGCATCGAAAACATCATTTTTAGCATCTTTGGTTTGGCCTTGTGACGCGGCATCTCTCTAGCCTTGGGATCTATTTATTTCTACGGCTGAGATGAACCACAGCGCCCCTGCCGTAGATTCCCACTAGAGAGACACGGTAATAGAAAAACGAAGGTCACTTGTTGGGCGTTGCTTTTGGACTGGACTGGTATGGTGGCGGTGGGGTGTGGCACCAGAGTTCTTCACGTTTCTTTTGGAGTATTACAAAACGACCCAAAGAAAAAGGAAAATTACGCAAGCACGCAAATTAGTTCCACGCAATCAAAATCAAACCTCTTTCTTCTCTCTCGGTTTCTTTTGTCCTTCGGAATTCCTTCGTCGTACCGACTTCTCTTCACCAAATTAACTTTCAAACCCTCTTCTCTCTCTCTCTCTTTCTCAAGGCCTCACAGCCCGAGTTTTTATTGATCGGCCAAATTCTTTGAACTGGGTTTCTGCTACAAATTTCAACCCCGTATTGTCGTCTTGCTGTGTCGACCCGCAGGTACTACCGCCTTTCTTCAATCAGTTTTTTTGACCTTTTGGGGTTTCACAAGTATATTCGTGCAATATTATTATCGTTGCGTTTTTGCTTTTTTTTTTCCTTTCCCGATATGGGTTCTTCTTGTTCAGCTGGGATTTGTATTGCTTCTTAGCGTAGTTACAGGTAGAGCTCAATAATAAGCATTTTTGCGGCTTTTTTGTCTTTTTGCCCCTTTCTGTTTACTCATTTCTTGGTGAGTTTAAAGTTATTCTAGGCTGCACTAATTGTTGTGTTCCTGTTTTTTTTGGTTTAGGCTATTTTTGTGTTGAAGTTATATGTGAAATCGAACTACAAAGTTTGGGTCTTGGCTGAACTGGTTAGTAACATCGCTTGTATCAGCTGCATTGTTTGAAGCAGATGTTTATTTCTTCTCTATTATGTTCCAGTACGTGTTTGATATAGATGTAAGCCAATACATTCCCCAAATGTTGCATGTGGTTCTCAGAAAATAGTATTTTGGGTTTCCTATTGTATGAACTAGAGTAAATAGTATGAGAACCCATCCGGGAATATAGGCTTTCCCCTGGAAGTTTAATTCATCCATGCCTCATAGAGTGGTTTTCCAATAGTATGCATTTATCATTGAAGGGGATACCTCAAATTCACAAGGGTCCCACGATTGAGGGAAACTAGTACCTAAAGCAGCATCTTAAGAACATTAAGTGTATGCATCAAAAACTTCTGATTATCTGCACCATATCCTAATTATGCCTAGTCAAAGCAAAGCTTGTAACAAAACCTCCTCTATATCCATGGAGTAGGTTGGTTTTGCATCCTATAATAGTCTATTGCATCTACATAACAGAGATGTGTGGAGGACCATAAAATGGCCTGGAATAATACCAAAAACGCCTTTATGCTAAGAGAATACCACAGACACTAAATTTTATTGGATTTCCTGCAAACTACCACCAAAGTTTAACAATCATGGCTTTCAGTATGACCCCTTAACAAGTCAAGAATACAAGTCAGCAAGCAAGCGGCAAACAAGAATGTCATCACGGACATTAACATACTTCTAGGTCGAATCATCAGATGGAATGTCCATAAAAAAACAAGTGAGGAAAAAAAATTGTGCCAAACTTGGGACGTGATTGTGGCAAAATGTGAGCCTCTTGCCCATTCATGGGACTTGCTTAAAGTAAAAAAGCAAGCGTTTCCTCGAAAGACCTGCACGTGAGAGTTAACAAGGTGCAACTTCATTCAAAATATGATATAAGGACATTAGCATAAACTAGCGTCCTAGCAACCTACGGCAGTGGCCCAAACTGAACTCGCTACTTAGAACAACCAATCCCACAGTCAAGTTCCACGACCACTAATACGAGATGAACTAAGTGAGCTATAAAGGGAGCATCCTCCAAATGTAGACCTAACCCAATATCAAGCTAGCCTGAGGGATGGAGATGCCTTAAACCAGCAACCACAATAATTAACACCAATGGTACACTGTTGAAGTTGACAACATATTGTACTGCTTGTGTTTCAGCAATAATATCTCAGCCATTTAGTTGCTGCAAGTTTTTTTTGTTAGCGAGCATCTGAAGTCTAAAAGTTTTGCAGAACAAATTTTCTGATATTTCCACTTCTTATCAGCAGTATGCTATAGCCATTCAAGCACTTTGGGTAATGGACCGGCTGCATTTGTCTACTGTCATTGTGTGTGAATGATGTTCAGTGGAGCAAAGGCTGCAAATGCTCTTAAAATTTTCAAATGGAAACGGCACGCTGAATCATCTCTGACAACTGGATTGCTGAATGATGTACCTCCTGAAATTGAACTGTCTGACTATCACAGAGCACCAAGTCCTGGCAGTGAAAGCCCCTCTGGGCTTCTAAATGGTGAGAGTTTGAATGCGGAGCCAATAGCTGATTTGGATCTGTTTTTCGAGAGGCTGTACAGCTACTATCGCGAGAAAGGACTTTGGTGCATCATAATAAAATGGATCGTTGAACTCCTGAGCCTGGCCTTCACCATATGTTTCTCAGGATTTTTCTTATTATATGTAGACTGGAATGGTCTTCGCAATGCTAAATGTGGCATGGATGCGGTCGAATCTGGAATTAAACCCTGTGATCTGTCTAAGGAAGCCCTTCATCAGCATCCATTAGCTCCTTTTACGCTATCTAAAGCTGTTATTGTTGGGTATCTGAGTATATTTTCCATATATTGGATATTCTGTTTCTTAAGGTTTTTCACGCAGTTGAAGGACACTCTAAAAATCCGCCACTTTTACAATAATAGGTATTGTACTTTCATGGATTAAATTTCATGGAGAGCTTTTTATGTTATATATGGGTGTATGTATTTATCTTTACCATTTTGTGTTTCTTATTTTCCTTTTGTGTGGGTTTTACATTTTCCTGTAGCGGTAGTTGCTCAATAGCATCCATTTATGTTGCACATATTGAGCATTTGTAGTTTCTGTGCAGTCTCCATGTAACGGATAATGAAATACAAACCATTCCATGGGCATCAGTTCTTGACAAAGTCGTTATGTCACAGAGTTTGCAACAATTGTGCGTAGTCAAGGATCTTTCTGCTCACGATGTTGTAATGCGATTGATGCGGAAGGAGAATTACTTAATTGGAATGCTCAACAAAGGAGTACTTGCATTTCCAATATCTCAGTGGGTCCCTGGTGCTGGTCCAACTGTCAAATCTGGCCCAGATGATTCATACTGTCATCTAATGTTAACAAAGACCCTTGAGTGGACCTTGAATTGGTGTATTCTGCAGAGCATGTTTGACAGGTTTGTTTTCTCCTCCTTGTGCCCATGTGCGTGTTGTAGGGAAGATAGCTTCAGTCTTGCGCAGCAAGAGGGCAGCCCTTTTTAGCTTATGTTCTGTTACCATTTTCTTGAAAGGGCTTAAATTATTATAGGTGGACTCCAGGATGTCATGATTCACACTCTACTTTACATGTGAGCCCCTGATTGCATGTGGAGAGAGTATTAAAAGTAACACAATAAAGTGCTTACCAGGGCGCAAAAACTGAAGGGAACCAAGAGCAAGCTAGGAGGCTCAAACCCAAAACCTTGCCACCTAACAGTTTATATCACGGTTTTGTTTAAATCATATTAAATTCTCCATAGAGAGAGCCTTGGGGCAAAGGTAATATTGCTCTACGTTTGTTAAACGGACAGTAACAAGCAAAAGTGGGGCTAAGGCAGCACACACTGATTCTCAGTTGGCCAACAAAAAATTTTGATTACCTCTCTAGAGTATACACTCATCCTAAGTTCCCGAAGAAGATTTTGCTGGATCAGAAGTGGGGTATTCTGCTAAAAGATATCTCCACTAACCTTGTCCAACCCAACCCAGAAGCCAGGTCTTGTCGGGTCCCATTATTGTCCCTTTTGCATCTGAGCAGTTCCTGTTCATCCCTTCCCCCCCAACTTGGATAGGCTTGGTAAACTTTCTCCCTTGTTTTCTTGAACTACTCAAATGGTAACTTAATGTGGGTATGGGTGATTTCAATTAGGGGTGAGCACAGTTCGGTTTGGGGGTCAAACCGCAAACCAAATTGTTGCCCCTCGGTTTGGAAAATTTTAAACCGAACTAAACCAAACACCATCGGTTTGGACGGTTCGGTTTGGTTGGTTTAGACTGTTCGGTTTAGTTGGTTTGAATCGGTTTGCGCCTACTTAAAGACGTTGTTCATTTGTAAACTACTATTGGATCTAACAATGATTAAAAATTGAAGTTATATGTTTTCTAAAATGCATATAATCTTGTTACATTCGATATATAAGTGCTCCTTGATGTATGAGAAAGAATGATGAGTAAATATAAAACATTTATTGGTCACGAAATTTTTGTGTTATAAGTGTTCTCATTATTTTCTTTTCTTATAACTTTCAAGATTTGTATATATGGATTTGCTTACTACCGTATATGTGAAATTGTCAATGAATGTTACTAAAAGTAGAGTAACATATCATAGGTCGGTTCGGTTCGGTTTGGAATCGGTTTTAAAAATATGAACCGTGAACCAAACCAAGGTCGGTTTGAGAAATGTGAAACCAAACCATTAAGATCTTTCGACGGTGCGGATTGGATTGGTTCGGTTTGGTCGGTTTGAACGGTTCAAATCGGTTTGATGCTCACCCCTAATTGCAATAGATGGTCGCTATCTGCTGTGAGAATGACTATCAATTCCTCGTCCATGCCATGCAGGAACTTTTGTGTCAGGAGGGACTTCATTTCAGATCCGAGAACGTTAAAGAAAAGGCTTATAATAGTTGGTCTTGCTATGCTTCTGCTTTCTCCATTTCTTGTCATATTCATGCTGGTATATCTCTTCCTGAGACATGCCGAACAGTTCTACAATCATCCCAGTACAGCATCATCTCGAAGATGGTCAAACCTTTCGAAGTGGATATTTAGGGAATTTAATGAGGTATATTTCTGAACCGTAGCCTTTTCTATCTTTAGTAGTCGATGCAACACTCTTCCGCTTTAGCTTAGAAGATAAAGTCTGATGTGCCTTAGGCAGATCATGAAGTATCTACTTAGGATTTTGATTGTTCTCCATATTATGAATTGTGATCATCTTTCTTCAGAATTTCTCTGTACTTCTATGTGCTTGTCACAAAGCTTCTTGTTGTTCCCCGCCGGTCATCAGAGAAAAGAGTCTTCGTAGTTGTATCTGAGTCTTCAACGCATTATTAACGTTCAATTTGTTGTCACTTTTTGTTGTATTACTCAATAGTTTTGTTTTGGTTGTGATGTGGAGAAGCATATTCTGGTTAAAGTCACTAGCAGATGCATGTTCATGTTTACCAGTTTGTAAAATGATGCTTTATGCAGTGATATGGAGAATTGCAAGTGTCTTACAATCCTGGATTAGCATTTACTCTCCTTTCTTCCATGATAAACATTGACATGTCTCTCAGCTCGGACCTTGTTCATAGTTATGTTGTTATGTTGTTAACAAGTAGTAGCATCTTCTGAAAGCCTTTGGTAGCTTTCAGCTTTCATTTCTGTCCTTTTTACGCGTTTATTACTACAAGTTAGTAACTTATGCCACTATATCTCATCGTCATTGTGTTTCAGGTTGACCATTTGTTCAAGCACCGAATTAATAGCAGTGTAGTTGATGCCTCGGATTATCTAAAGCAATTCCCTTCTCCTGTTTTATCTATCGTTGCAAAGTTCATATCATTTGTTTCTGGTGGCTTTGCTGCTATTTTGATTATCATTGCATTTTTGGAGGAGTCTCTGCTGGAAGGCCATGTAATATTTTCACTCATGTCTATTCACCATGTAAGAATTTCCAGGAAAACGTGTATTGGACTTTACTCTGTTAATGCATCGCTTTGTATCTATGCAGATATTTGGTCGCAATTTGTTTTGGTATGCTGCTGTTTTTGGGACTATAACAGCAATTAGCCGGGCTGCAGTGTCGGACGAGCTTCTGGTCCTTAACCCACAAGGGGCAATGTCTCTGGTTGTCCAACATACACACTATATGCCAAAGAGATGGCGAGGCAGAGAATATACTGAAACCGTCCGGATGGAGTTTGAAACCCTATTTCAGGTATTTTGCTGAAGTGGTGGTTTTTAATCTTACCCATATATAGCTTTGAAATTTCCTTTCAAGTTATTCAACACCAAATCTGACAATACGTCTTACGCTGAGTAAAGTTGTCCAGGAAAAAAAAGTTTGGAAGTTTTATGCCTTCATAAACAGCAGTTCAAAAAAATAGGATCACTGAACTTCAACACAAAATGCCAACTCTTATCTTAAATAAGTTTGTTTTAACCAATCACTTGGTTTCAACCTGGTCTTTTTTGGTAGACCTGTGCTTTGCATATTTGCTTTTGAAGGAGCCGATACAACTTCAAACGTTATTTACAATTTTGCTGGTCTAAAGGAAAAACAGGGGCAAAAAGGCATTAGCATACTAAGGCAATTTTCTGTGCTAGCCTTCAAGCTAATGATATCTTCCATAGAATTACTTATGATTAGTTAGGTAAAAAGGCGTCAATGGGAACGCAAACCCTGCAAGTATGATAGGATATATTCGGATCACCCTTTCGGAGCTGATACAGCTCCAAACGTAATTTACAATGTTGCTGGTCGAAAGTAAAAACATGGGCCAATTGCATTAGCATGGTAAGGGCAATTTTCTGTGTTAGCCTTCAGGCTAATGATATCTTCCATAGAATTACTTTTGACTAGTTAGGTTGAAAGGCGCCAATGGCAAGGCAAACCCTCCAAGTATGATAGGGCATATTCGGATCACCCTTTTGGGTGTAAAGTCATGTGGGACTCTTGTGTGTGTAAATGGGTTTACTCTGTTAGTCAAATTTAAACTGCAAGAGAGGTTCATGTATTTTAGGCAAGCCCTAGGGGGGACATGGGGAGCCAGTTTTGTTTTGGTTTGGTGTTGCCAACGTAGTCAAAATAAATATTGGTGTTCTGAATACCCTAATTTAGCAGTACTCTGCATTGTGGCCGTACCCACTTTATGGTATTGACATAGTTGACTCATATTTTCGCAACAAAGATCCAATCCATTGTCTTGTGAATGCGTGCTGTTTATCTCGAATTTTTTTTTTGGTTTTGATTCTATGTTAATCCATCTCAATATCCACACTTTTGGGCATGGTAAATTAGTGTGAATATGTCCGTGCGTCCACTCTTGGTTTCTGTCAACAATTCTAATTTAGCATTTTCTTTGTTTTATTTCATCACTTCAACGGTAACATCAAAATTTTGTATTCATAATGAGGTGTTGCCTTGATATGTCTTATGAACTCATCTATAAATAAGGACTTTAGGCTATACTATTATCTTCATTTCTCTTTATGATATCCCTGTTGAGTTTCCAGGCATTTTCCTACCCGATTACCTCTTAAAGTTGTAGAATGACTGATTAGAATAATCATGCTGTAAGGTGTAACTCTATATAGCCTTGTTATATCTGGTCTCAGTACTTTTTTGGGTGTTCATGTTTTCCAATGTATTAAAACCTTGATGCCCTCAAATTTGGTGAAAATCCTACCGTCTTCTTTCCCTTTTATTTGGACATGCCCTTATTTAGTTTGTAACGACTTTGCATTCATGAACACACCTATTTGGGTGCAAGGTTGATGAGACCCTTGCTGTGCATCTTGGCGATGTCTGATTGAAAACTGCCCCTTTGGCGTTAGGGGTAGCTTTGTGTTGCACTCTTCCTCCATGATATGTACGTTATGAGGTATTTCTGAACTAGGGATTAGGAAATGCCAAGATTGATATTTCTTCCCATTTGTTAGTAATGTCTGAAAGTGTTGGTGCTTCTCTGACTCCCTCATGTTAAATGTGTTATGTGATGCAGTACACCGGAATGATGCTACTTGAGGAGATGGCCTCAATTTTTCTCACCCCATACCTTCTTGTATTTGTTGTCCCAAAGGTTGTTATTAACTGTCTTTTTTCATTTCTTCCTTTGCCATTGAGGCCAGGTTTTGAACTGACCCTCTGTTGATGTTGCAGCGTGTGGAAGAGATATTACAGTTTATTGCTGATTTTACTGTGGACGTTGAAGGTGTTGGTCATGTTTGCAGGTCGGTGTGCTTTAAAGTTAAATCTGTTTCTATTTTCTTTTGTATACTTACCTTGAGCTGGTACCTATCCTCAGCTTTGTCTGTGTCTAATATGTCAATCATCTTGTATATGGCAGCTTTAGTGTCTTTGATTTTCAAAAGCACGGCAACAGAAATTACGGCTCACCATGTAATTCATCTCGCACGCAGAGGAGTTCCCAGGGGAAAATGGAGAAATCGTTCTTGAGGTAATACCGTCGCCTGTGTCACCCCGTGTTTGATCAGAAGTCACTTCCTCGTGAATATATAGTTAGTTGCTTCTTATGTGTGTAAGATCAAGAATATTTTCTGCTGCACTCCCTATGGCTAATCTTCCTCTTTTTATTGCAGTTTTCAGAGTAGCTACCCTTCATGGCAATCAAATGCGCAGGGAAAGCAGTTCCTCTCAACCCTCAAGACATTTAGGGAGCAAAAATTGCAAGGGCAGGGAACAAGACCTGCATATCTCTCTCCAAGGATGCAGCAGTGGGCCCCCAATTTGAGAGGCCAATACGAGGGAAATGGTTTCTTCTCGAGGGATATGCCTCAAAATGTTCCACTGGGTGGCTATCAATTAGGTTCCCTGTGGCTGATTGATTCTGATCAGAAGAATTATCCGTATATACTCGACTGGTATTATACCTCTGGACCTCACCATGAAACTGAAAACCCCAGAGATGTCCCGTCGGTTTCTATTGACCTCCCCGAGGAAACCCCACAGGACTCTTGGATGCCATCCAACTCTAGACAAAACTGGGGGCATCTTTTTGAGGACCGATTGCGGAGCCATATGGAAGCTTCCACATCAGCTCCACTCTTTCGGGGAAGTGTACTACAGCACCATGACACAGGAAATGCGGCACGGGCTACTAGTAGCCATTGGTGGGCTAGAAATCACCCACAAGGCGTGGAAGCCCATGCAAGCTTTCTCGAGCCTCCAAATTTCAACCAAAATGCTACTGATAATTATTTTGATAATTTCTCAGAAAGAAGCTGGGAGGAACAAGAACAACACTTGGATTGGAGGAGCTCCTCACACAGGTTGTCCCAGACCTTTTACATGAATGACTTAGGAGGAGGAGGAGAATTCGATCTTCCTTTTGGTGATATCTATAGTAGACATCCTCCGGAGAGCCCCGCAAAGAATCCTGATCCCACGAGTCCCGCGTGATTATTTTTTTGCTTGCACGGACTCGTTTTGGTTCTTTGTTCATGGCTTTAAGCTTCTTGGAATGTGCACGGGTTTCCCAGTTGGATTGCAGGAAGCTCACCTATTCTTTGCTGTATATAATTTATGACGAGGTTAGATTGTCAATTTCACCTTTGGAAGGTAACCAAGGATGTAACCTATTGAAGCTGTATAAGCAAGAACCACTTATTGAACGGTCATTGAATTGAATATAGCTTTTGTTATTTTCACATTGTCAATTTTCACCCTTGTTATAATTCTTTATTTACAAAGCAAGCACAAACTGGATAATCTGGAAACAGAAACAGGGCAATGCAGGCCTTACTCTGCCAGGGCATCAGTCGGGTCGGAGCATCATACTCCTAGAGCGCTCCAGAGTGTTGCTTTACATCATATGGCCCTCCGCGATCCATATATAGCTAATAGCTTTGTATTCACAAAATTCTTGCACAGTATATAAACACAGAAAGCTGTTCGGGGAGTGCAATTAGCAAAAAAGAGATTTCCAATAGGCTACCCTTGAGTATGTCTTCCATTACATACTAGAGTTTACTTCTTATGCCCAGGGAAGATGTAACTCTTTTTTTTTCCTTTTCCTTTGAAATGAAACTAGCATTCCCGACTAGTTCATGAGCCCCCTTATTTCCGATAACGCAAAAACGTTATGCATCAGCGACAATAATTCCAAGGGAAGATATGTTTAGGCCCGTCAATTGTGAAGCAGTCATAACAGTTGATGAGTCTCCTGTTCCAAATGATGGCTTCCAACGCTGCTGTATTCCTTTGAAGGTCACTGTGTTCCTGTTTCTTTCACAAAAACCAACAAAAGAGTAAAAAAGAGGTCTCCCTCGTTGCTCTTCAACTTATCTGCCACGCCTTTCCACCACCACAAGACAGAAAACTCCACTGCTTGAACCTCGTACATGACCCGCGGAGACAGAGCCCAAACCTGGTGTGCGAATGAACAGTGATGGAAACTATGGAGCACGTCTTCACCATCTTTGGCGCCCATTCGGACACACATTATCCACCTGAATCTTTTTCTTTTGCAAGTGCGAGCAAGTGGGGAGGACCTCAAGACATGCTCTCCACACACAGATTTTAATCTTGTTTGCAAGCCGCAAATTCCAAATGTAATTCCACTTACCACCTGTGTATGTGCTATGCCCCGTCCCCACTGTAGCACCCGCATGAGTCAGACCCCTTTCCATAGTCGATAGGCACTGCTTACTGAGAACTGTCCATCTTTCGTGTAATTCCAGATCAGTCTGTCCTTGTTCTGAAGTGAACCCAGCGGTAAAGATGTAATTAACTGGGCCTCATCAGACAAAATCTTGTTGATCAGACCTGTTCGCCACCTTCAGGAGTCCGCCTTAATAAGCTGTTCAACTGTAGCGTCACTCGATTGTATCCTTGTCGGCGATAGGACCTTAAGGTAACTAGTTGTGGAAGCCAACGACCTCCCCATATCCGAATTTTTCGTCCATTGCCAACCCACCAGCTGGATCCTGCCACTATGACATCCCTTGCAGCTAAGATACTTCGCCACGTTAAGGGATGGACATGAACCTGCAATTGAAATAAAAGAGAATCGGATGAGGTGGCCAAACGCCAAGCCTGTTTGCAAGCAGTGCCAAGTTAAACGCCCTTAAATTCCTAAAGCCCAAGCCGCCTTCATCTTTTCTTACGCATAAACAGTTCCAGCTTGCCCGACGCAATTTCTTTTGGTCATTATCGAGACCCCACCAAAAGTTGGCCATCATTGCCTCCAAGTCATCGTATAAGTAGTCCAGAAGTTTGAAACAACCCATTGCATACATAGGAATTGCTTAGCATTTCCTTGCCGGCTTTACTCGAGTATTTCCCAGTCCAGCCTTGTAACTTGTTCCACACGCGCTCCTGAGTAGAACTGAACACCTCCTTTTTTTATTTCCCTAAGACGGAAGGGAGAGCAAGGTATTTTTCATGACTCGAGGCGACTAATAACACCCAAAACAGAGAGCAGACTTCTTGTTGAGTTGCTGTTGACGTGTTCTTACAAAACACAGCTGATGATTTTTGAAAGTTGACGAGTTGTCCAGAAGCCTACCCACAAAGAACCAAAATCGCTTTGATACGCTTGGAATCACGTTGAAAAAAAGTAGGCTGTCGTCAGCAAGAATAAGTGCGAGATACTCGGGCATTTGCGATCCGACTTTAACGCCATGAATACATCCTTGATGCCCCGAATGAGAGAGTAGAGAAAAAGCTTCTGCACAAACAAGAACATATAAGGCGATAAGGGCTCGCATTGACGGAGACCCCTTTCAGGCAAAAAATGACCCAGCTGATTACCATTCAACACTGGAATAAGACACCATACCGATACAAGTCATTATTCGCTCTAACCAACCCCCATGAAAACCCATTTTTTGCAACATCAATTCCAGAGAAGTCCATTCTACCCTATCGAACGCTTTGCTGATGTCCAGATAAGGGAAGATATAAATGTTGGCACCCAACATCCGCGGGAAACAAAACTGAAGATATTACCTTTTTAAAGCAGGAGCAAAATTTGCCTAGGTCACATGACACTGATACTGCAGCGGGAAAGTCAGATACTACCTCAACTAATCACTCTCTCTTCCTCCACATCCCTCATCAAATGATGAAATGGAGCATTAAACCATTGCCACTTCTGCTTGATTGATTGCTTTAACAGGAAAACTAGCCAATTATGACATCAGAATACGTTAGCAAAATTGGCGGCCTTCTGTGCACCCTCTCCCGGAAATCATTGTTTCAGTTAATCCTCTATTGCTCTTTGACACCCAACTGCCAGATAATGCCTGTCTCCTGCCAAAAGAAGCCGATCGTAAGATCAAAATTTATGGTGAAAACTATAACAGAATTCTTCAGCTTTAGGTTTTAGACTTTTAGGACTTAGAGCAACGGTGGAATCATCTTAAATTTGGCCAGTCAGGCTACTCTTCCAAGGAGCCTGCGAAGTGGGTCTCTGCAGTCGCAAGTGTATAAAACATTCATAGTAGAAGGTTGAGGCGGCAGAGGCAGTGGTGACGTCGTAGGTACATATAACTTAACGACTTAAATGGGTACTGGATACGCATTAGAAAATCAAATTGGATTAGACAGAAGCTGCATGGACGCAGTTCATGATATATTTCTAAAATATTGGTGAAGTGGATGAGTCAAAAGGTGCAAATTGAAAAGTAGGCAGGTGGGTGCAATAAGCAGGTAGGTCAGAAGGTCGACTGAATGTGCATGCCTGATTTCCATCACCATGTAAACCAAGCACAACACTTATACCTCCACATGTTGCTCCTCAATGACTAAGAACTAGGAAATTGCACGGCACGGACTGGTTTGGGCATTATTTACACTTTTCTACCCTGAAGTATTAAATCATTCAGGATGTGGTTACAAATAAAAAAAACTGATGGCACACTCCAGTCAGACAAATTCTTAACTCATCAAAGAAGATTCTGCCTGATTTGAAAGAAACACAATTGACGATGAACCATGCTAGGGAACTAATGTAATTATATCTAGGTTTAAGCTGGATTAGTTTGATGTAGGAATAATCTCCAGGTTACTAGTCAAATCTTGTGACTTTTGACTATTTTGTCGACTAAATACTCAATCCTATTTCTTTTAGACAGGCTTTCTACAGCCATTCTATGCACTTGGAAAAGATTTACGCTGTGATTTCTGCACACTCTTACGCTGATCCAACGACCATTCACTGTAACAATTGTGCTAAGAAAGCAATTGCCTAAACCCAAAGGTTGAACCATTGAACTCAAACTTCAAAAACAGGGGAATACGACATCTCTTTGAAGATGTTATAAAGGTTAAAAGAGACCAATACAGAAGGACTTAATACACTGCAAGTTCATGCATTCATCTAATTAATCATCACTACCTTCAAGCGATGATTGATGGACCTCTAACTTAGTACTCCTTATGAAAAGTACTTCTCTGCTGTATTGAGCATAAAAAGGCCAGCAAACATGAAAGTTTGCTCTGCAAGCGTCTACTTCGACACAAATAGATTGGCTCTGAAACGCAAAATAGAGTTGAAATCTGGACTAAGACGAGCATATTATAGAGAAGGCAAAAAACAGAGGATTATACCTTAAGTACACGATTGCAATTCAGCATGCAAACTGCCAACTTTGGCAAGCAGACACTCTTGGATACATATCAACCTAGAATTTGTCTCAATGGACTAAGAAACTTCATCCAGTGATGTCCCAGATATTAAGAAGGTCATCTTTCTGGGGTTGATGACTAGGTATACTTCCTTGACCCCACCCTTTCTGTACTCGCTTCAGAGTCTTCAATGCTACTCCACTGCCATCATCTCTGACAAACGGGAAGAAAAAGAAAAAGGAACACAACAGGTTGAATATCATGCATTACAAAAAACATATAAATTCTAGTCAGTGATAATTCCAGATAAATTTTGAAAAATATCAAGAAGGCACAACTTGTTGAGCCCATCAATGTTAATTGCTATTTAGCATTTTAAGTGCATTATCCATCATAGCAGCCTTACAAACCCCAGTTAAAAGCGTATACAATGCATTGCTCCATGGGTTTGTGAAACAAGAGAATACAACAGGGGCTTTTGGAATTGGGGATGAGATGATCTCTGGTCATGCAGATTTTATCGTATATAACACGCTTCTTTCTGGGATCTGTAAGGCTGGTATGATGGAGAAAAAGAAAAATGACTTCTAGATCAGATAATATCATGTTATTCACTCCCAAATATTGGTCTGTCCTCCGCAAATAGCATCAAGCAGTTAGCACATCACTGGACGTCTCAAAGCTCCTTCAAATAAAACATCATCCCAGAAAGGATCAGGAAGCACTTTTGAGCTTGTACCAGTAAAATGGGAACAACAAGTGTATCCAAAGTACAAATATCACATGGTGACAAGCAAAAGGCAATAGAAATAGAAAACAGACACAAAAAGAAGAAGAGTTAAAATACCTGTGCACTATGGCCTTCCAGTCGCCCACGCTGGACTTGTTCTTTTTCCGCAGATTCAGTACACCAACATGTCGGCAAACCTTGTTTGGTATTTTACCCTCGGAAGCCATCTCCAGCATCCACTCTGCAAGTTCATCAGCCTCATGCTTATTTCCCCTCTTACCCAAACCTTCAATGACTGGCATGAATGACGCAGGATCAAACTCATATCCTTTATACAACATTTTTTTAAGGATGTCATTTGCGCTGTCCAAGTGTTCATCCTTACAAAGTCTGTCAATGAGATCTTTGTATAGGAAGTTCCCTAAGTCGAGACATCTATCTAATGCAGCTTCAAAGAGTTCTTTAGCTTCCAAGAGTTCCCCTCCAGCGAGTAACTCGTTGAACATCAGACTGTAAAGTACTTCTTTATGACCAGATATACTCAGAGCAATATCAAATACCTCCTGTGCTGCTCTGAACTCGCCTGTCTTGCAAAAAGCTTTAATCAGTAATTTGGAGGAAGAAATATTTGGGGATACACCATTTTGTAACATTTCATCTAGCAGATTTGTGGCATCTTCTGCTCTCCCCCCTTCACATAAGCAGCTGATCATGGTATTATAAGTACGAACATTTGGAGCTATACCTCTTTCTTTCATCTCATCCATCATTCCATACATTTCAAAAATTTGACTTTTAGTACCAAACCCAAGGATCAAAGAGTTGTAAGTTTGTAAGCTCTTGCTGCAACCCTTTTTCTCCATGTCTTTGAGAACGCGAAATGCTGATGATATCTTTCCCATCTTACAGAAATTATATATAAAAATATCGAAAAGAGTTGAATCAGGGTATAACCTTTTTCCCATCATCTCAACAAACTTCTTTTTAGCTTCATCAAGCCTCCCATCCTTGCATAAACCGTTAATGATGATTGAATACGTGATCAAGTCAGGCAAACAACTTTTTTGCTTATCATCGTCATCCACTAGGCCAACATATGAATTGCCTAGGGCACCAAAGGCAGCACTTCCATGAGTCCACATTCCACCCACAATCTCGACTGCTTTGTCCACCTTCCCACTTTTACATAGGCCATCAATCACAATATTACAGGTCACAGTATCAAAGCCATGACCTCTCTCATTCATCAATTGCAGTAAATTTTCTGCTTCTGACGTTTTCCCCTCTCTCCAGAGGCTGTGCAACAATATATTGCAAGTGTGAGCATTCGGAAAGCAGCCACTCCTTGTCATCTCGCGCAGAATATTATTGGCTTCGCCTACCTTCCGTTTTCTACAGTACCCGTGGAGTAGAGTGCAAAAAGTGACCGTATCAGGAGGAACTCCCCTGCTTATCATGAACCCCATCAGCAATCTTGCGTCACCAAGCATTCCACTCTTGCATAGACCATCCATGACAATGTTGTATGAGTAAATATTTGGCACTATGCCCTTGCCTTCCATCTCATCAAGAACCGATTGAGCCTCGACAAGCTCCCCATTCCTTACCAAACCCAACAACCAAATATTAACGCTCTCGACTTCTGAAAAGAGACCAATAGATGTCATAGACTTGACCAGGATCCTAGCCTCCTCCAGCATCCCTTCTCGGGAAAACCCCTCCAGCATTATATTGAAGGTGATGATATTGGGCCGAGGCAAACCCAACTCCTGATCTATTTGCATATCTCTAAAGATTCTAGAAGCCTCCAGAACCTTTCCTGACCTACAAAGAGCCGATATCCTAGAATTAAAAGTGACAACGTCAGGTGTAAGTCCATCCTCTCTCATCCTCTCGACCAATCTCTCAGCTTCATCAGTCCTACCTTGCTTACAAAAACTCGAAATCAGAGTGTTGTATATCACCGTATTAGGAACAACACCCAAACCCTTCATTTCATTCAACATCTCCAGACCCTGGGAAACAAGCCCAACTCTGCAGTACCCACGAACCAAAATCCCAAAACTGAACTCATTAGGCCGGCAACCTTTCTCAGGCATTTTGTCAAACACCGTCCGGGCATCTTCCAAACGACCCGAATCACAAAGCCCACTAATTAAAAGATTGAAAGTGTAAGTTTCCGGACAAACCTCAGCAAGAATCATATCTTTATAGAGCCACTGCACAAAATCCGTGCAGTTTTCCTTCAAAGACGACTCGATAAGTAAATTGTACAGCGATATTGGCGGAGGGTTTGCGGGGAATTGGGTTCGAAGGGATCGAAATTGAGACAGCGCGTTATCGACGTGACCCGACTTCGCCAAGATCCGAACGATAAAGAGCAGGGAATCGTGGCAAGTTTCGACGGGCAGGAGGAGTTGGTGGAGGGTGTCGATTTGTGTGAACATTTTGGCGCGAACGAGGATACGGGTGATGTGAGGTACTGCTTGAAGGAAGGTGTTTGGAGGGGAGGAGGAGGCGATGCGCTGGAACAGGTGCCATGCGAGAGTAGGGTTGTTGGTGTTGTTGATCAGAGCTCTGGCCAGTTGTTTAGATTGGCCCATGTACGGTCGATTCTCTCCTTAAAACCCGCTTTATTTCAATCCAATTCGAAGAAATGGCGGGTGAGTGTTCTACTGTATACCGGTAGTTTGGCAAACTGATATTCCTCTACTTTTGTCACTAAAGATCTCTTATTCTTTTCTTTCCTTTTTTTCCTTTAGAAAATTCTAGAGATATATACCATGTTTAAGAGTATTACTAAACCCGGTTATCCCTATACAAGAAACCTACAGATTTTTTTGAACAAAGCCTAACTCATATAATCCATAAAACTATTAACGTGAAATGACAATTCCATCCCTTACGACTTTAAGAGAACATCAAAGCCATAGCTGTGAACGAACACAAAAAGTTACTGATGAAAAACCCAGCTATACATCCGTTTAATCCAAGCAAAGGAAGTGTCACCATGTACATAATCAACGGTAAAACTGAACTAAGAATACACTTTTTACCCGTCTCATCATGCAATGAATGCAAACCTCTACGGTTGTCCGCCTTCTCGTAAAAAAAAGTTATTAAATATTGTCAAATTTTCATTTTTCTATAATACTTGTATGCTAAAAATCATTTTTGTAACTTGTTATGAAAACTTATCACCAGTGCCCTTTCATGTAAAAAAGCAATAGCACATCATTGTATCTTTTTTGCCTACCTTATCACAGTTTTTTTTTTATGTTTGGAACTTTATTTCTACCCTTGAGGCCATTAAAGCGTCTGTAGTAATAAGCCTAAACCTGATCATATGAATTCAAAATAAACACTTGTAGTTGGAAATTCTATTTTATGTCGTCGACTTTATCGATTAAAATAGAGCATTGATTATTGTCCCTATACTATAATCATTCAATTTCAATATAGATGTAACCCTATTAACGATTCATTAGCTCTCGCATTTGAGTTTGCCCTTGCCCTTTGCGACGACACTTCTATTCTTTTTGTATTTTTCGTAATCTTGTATGTATCAATACTTGAGGTACAACAATCATAAAAATCTTCAGTTGGGCCGGCCTGCTGCGATTGGAGAATCAAGAACTATATGTCAGGTCAGGTGATGGCTTTTTTCTTTTTCTAAAGTCGTGTGATGGTTAGGACCAATGGCAGAGGGAGCGGGGGGCACCGTTGGGCCGGTGCCCACCTGCTTCTCCAAGAAATTTTCCCATATATTTTATTTTTAATAGTAAAAATATCCACCTAAAATTTTTAAAAATACTTAGAAGAAATGTATTTGCAATCATTTTATATGTTAATGTACCTAAACGTTCCAGAGATGATTTAAAAAAATCTTTTTAGTCATTTAAAATCTAAACTTAAACAAATAAATCAAAAAAAATAAAAATAAAAATAAAGGCTTAATCTATGCATAAAGTCAACACAATTAATAATTTTTATTCTCTCGATGGTTTCCAAAGCGTAAATGCTTTCAAAACCTTAAAGGCACATATGCGAAAAGGAGAACACCGCCGCCTCCTCAGTTTCCTCACCGCCCACCGGCCTTACCTCACGTCGACACACCCTCAACGACCAATGTCACTGCCTCCACTAGTTGGTCCACCTCCGGTAGGTCACAGCAACCAAAGCCCAAAGGTCAACGCCTCACGTGCTCAAGCATGGCTGCAAGGGCGATTCACAGGGCTCACCATCAGTGGCATTCACGAACAGCAGTGAGTGGCAGTCGGTGAAAGAAAGGTAAGATTCACGGCAGTTGGTGAAAGCAATGTAAGATCCAATAATTGATTCTTAATTTTTTTTTACTTATTGGAACACTTCCTTTTTTGTATCAATTTAGAATGTGACAATTGAATTTTAGAACTTACAATTTGCAATTAAAAATTGATAAAATTTTACAATTGCTAATAGTGGAATTGTTAATTTCTGATTAAGATTTTGATGTCCATCTTAAAAAATTGTCCTGACTCCGCCACCAGTAAGGACAATGATGGAAGTGCCACAACAATTACTAGCATCTAAAACCAAGGCCTATTCAAAACCAAAGCCTAACATGGTTTTCCATTTTAAACCCTGCAACCAGCAAGATTCAGGACCACCGTAGTATTCAGACTTTTCCTACCCTAAAACACCAGACTTACAGTGTCTCGCCCTCTTAATACTTGGAAATTCCAATTGTTTCCAACTTCGAAATAATCGGAACGCTTAACTTGTTGTTTATGAACTTATGAATACGAAGGCCACTCCAATTCTGTCGGAGATGTGTTACTGTCAAGTACCACAAAAGGCCATTTGGGGTGACTTCAAAGCAGGAGTAGGAATTTAAAGTAGCTAGCCTTGTGTCACCAAAATTGCAGTCCATTTACATAAGGGCTCTAGAAGGTACAAATGTCAAATCTTTCTTCTTTTGCTGAACCAGGGTAGTTTGCCCAGACAACAAGAATTAACATACCCCAGCAATATCAGAGCGCGCCTAAACCTGCAGATTAACCATACACACAACCAATCAGACAAAATTATCCAGCCAGTAGGTGTGAACCGACTACTTGCCACTCCTGATCAAGCATGAAAGACCATAAGGGGTGTGAGGTAAGAACCTGGATAGGAAAAGGTCAAGAGAGAACTTTTAATGCAGTGAAAGCCTTGCTTCGGAGCAAATGTTAATTTGGGACTCCATCAACGTGCCATAAAAAGAACAAAAACTGTAATTGCAAAAATTTCAAGCCGAACATATCTCAAAACCTGCTGGTTATTACATCGTAATAGTTGTAAGTTTAGCACGCTCGTTTACTTCTTTCTTTTAACTTCAGGCAAAAAACACCACGTTCAGAAAAAAGAAGTAATCGAGCCTGGGAAAGGGACGCAATCTTGTTTCTATATTGTAGTATGTATCAGTTCCTCTGTCAATCTCTGTGGTTAGGATTAACATGCTTCAAATGCATCAATCACAGGGCTGGAGCCTTTAGTCAATTAGCTCAACAATGATGATGTAGAAGACTGAACCTCTCCTTGTGTCTCAATAGGTACAAATCTTGATGGCGGACCAAATATACTTAATATAACCTGCAAACCATAAGAAAGAGATGAAAGGAAAAGACTTTTGTGATAACCACATCCGCACATCGGACGTTGGACAATTTATGATTTGCCTTGTAAGACCCGGATCATGAACTCATAAATATATACCTATTTTTGCTAGCTCCTTCAAGAGGGGCTTGGGCTTTAGTGGGACGCTAAGGCATAAGAAGGGGAGAATGAGATATCCACGTCAGATGTGTGGGTATATGAAGGGGAGAATGAGATATTCCACATCGGATGTGTAATAATTTGTGATTACCATTATAAGCCCCTGCCCATAAACTCAAAAGTATCTACTTTGGCTAGCCCTCTTGAGGGACACTATGCCTTGTAATCGGCCCATGGACTGGTGTGTTACACCTTTACTGCCTAATATTAGGCGGTTCCAAAGTATGTCATGATCTCGTGCAACTACAGGGTTACAAAACACCAGGTTGAAAGACAACAGTGAAGCCTTCTTTCTATAGGTTCGCTCAAGACCTAATAATCTAAGCTTTGGATCAAGATGGATTTGAACTCGATTTTGCTCAAAATTCTGGTTACCTGGAATTAATAATGGAGCAGATGACAACTTTTTACTTAACTTACCGGCAAGAAGACAAGTCCATGCAAGAACCCAATAAGAACTAAGGCCAGGTACATTTGGAAGTAATAAACCTGCAATATAAGGAAGCAACAGTTCTTAGGTCCTTACAAGCTTCAACCCAAACTGAGAGTTGGCAAAGGATTAGATACCACAAAAATCTCTGATTTGGCGAAGTAGAGGACGATGACTCCAACCAGCTTTGTAAGTGTAATTCCGCTGCAAAAGACTCAAATTAAATAAAGAAACAAAACAACTAAGGAATGCATTTGTTAATTGAACTATTTGGCAGGAGCTAAAAACTCCATAGTTTGGCTTAAGCACTCCCATTATCCAAAAATGGGTCACAGGGTTTGTCCTCAAATCTTTTCTTAGCATATGGCGTTTGATCCTCTTATTTGGTGTAGAAAATGATATGTAGGATGTTCAGTTTGTACTCTCCATTCTTTAACCCACTAAACACTGTCGGTTTGTCTTAGGAATGTCAAAGCAAACCTCACATAAGATGCATGAGAAATATGAACTCCTCGGCAGCAATGCATCCCTATGCATATTTATTATACTTCACAGTTTTATTCATTCCCCTGATGATGTTTGATCAAGTACAAAAATGTTTGAACACCAATAAACCTGAAAACAGAAGATCCCATGGTACGCAATGCCTCCTTCGCACGTTCTTTCCTATCTCCGTGACTTACCTGCATAGAGATCATAATACTTTACAACTGGTAACTTCTCAGAATGATCAATAATTTCCAGTTTTTCAATTCTAACTGGCTCAAATCACATGAATGACTAATGCCACTCTCAATAAAAAGAAATTGCAATCAACCACGAGCTATTAAATGATGGTACATAGATTTGAAACTAACCGAAAAGGCATGTGAAATATGCACACAGAACTCTACGGCAATCCCCACTGACATGATTAGATTTACCACAGAGACAGCATTTAGTTGGATATGCAAAATTGCCATTACACCCTGCAGATTTTCTTTGTCAGAAAGTCTCCTTAACCGTTTCCGGTGAGTTAAACACCATTGTAACCAGAATAAGATAATGTTATATATACACAAACACACACACACATATACGTACATATATATAGAGAGAGAGAGAGAGAAAGAGCAGCAGCAGCAGCATAATATATATACATGAAAGTGCAGATATCTTTTAGAGCGCAGAAGATTACCATGAGATCCACAACAATCATAGCCAGGACAAGCAAAATGATGGCTGAACTCCATAAACTGCATTTAGAACGTGCGGAAAAAGAAATTGAAGGTTACATATTCAAAAAGAGAAGTACTCCCTCCATTTCATATTTTGGTACCATGTTCATTTTAGAGATGTTTGAAAACTTTGATGCCAATTGTAAAATTCAACTACAAATATAATTATACATAATCTTCCCATATTTGCTCTCTAAAAGTAAGTGGTATCAATTCAGAACACACACACACACACACACACAGAGAGATTCACATTAAAAAATGCATCATCACCTCATGGTTAAAAGCAGCAACCACCGGTCCACCACCAAATGAGCTCAAGCCCGTAAAAAGTACCAGATAAAACTTCAACAGAAGTTTCTCTCATTCCAGATTAATAATGCCGAACTTCACTGATGCTTCGATCCCACCATTTCCCAGTGTAATTAAACCCCGAAATCTACCTCTAAAATCCGAATGAATGTGGGCAAGAAAATCATACATTTCATTTGCCAGAAAAGATTCTGAACTAAAGTGTTTATTGCTTTCAAGATGGTCATTGTTCTTGTAACGTACAGGGGTTGGCAGTAGTGGTGGTGGCAGAGGTGGAGCAGTGTTGATAGTGCTGAGGCAGCGATGGCAGTGGCGGGTATAATGGAAGGAGGGAAGGGTGATGGTGGCTATGAGACTGGTGAAAAGGAGAGGTCCTTCCGAGCAGTGCTTTGCCGCAAGCACTAAATTCAGTAATTGGGTAATGGTCATCACTAGAATGTTATAAAAGGTGAACTGGTAAGTATTAGTTATGCGTAAATGACTTCCAAACCGTTGCCAAACTTGTGAAAGGGAGGGAGTATTACCAAGCACTCATGAGGTTAAAATTCAAGTAAGGTCTCGAAAATAGAAAACAAACCTGGATGTGATAACCAGAATAACAAGGAATACAGCACCTGTTAGATCATCTTATAACAATCAATAAGCATCTGACTACACAACATGCCACTAAAAGTTCATTAGCAAGCACAAACCACAAAAAGCATAAAGCTAACAACTATGTTCCTTTGTTTTATCTTCTTCTTTTGTTTCTCTATTCTCTTTCAGGGGGGTGGAGGGGCAGCAAATTGTAGTTACAAGATAAGGAAGTGAATCAAAAGGTACGAACGAGAACATAATATCAAAATCTCAAAAAGGCAGATGTACAATGAAGTAAAACAATATTCCTGCAAATGACAGCACTTTTAGAAGGAAAAAAGAACAAGTTGCATGCTTTAACATCTTACCGATGAAGATGCAAAGAAAAAAAAAATTCTCATGTACGGACATTTTTGTTGTTCTCTTGAATTGTTTTCTTTTGATGTAGTAATACATCTAGCATTCCAAGTTTTTAAAAGTTTATAAAGTAACTGGCTTATAAAATGATTTACATGATTTTTGTTAACACACTAGATGCCAGAAAGACAGATATAAATCATGCTTCTATCTTGTGCTAAAGTCCGGACTAGGCTGTTGCATAAGACCTATAGATGCGGGCAACCAGATGGCCTGCTCTCTCGTATGGATTTGCAAGAAGGAAGGTCTTTCTTGCTTGATTCCTCTCTTATATGGATTTTACAAAGGCTTTTGGTTTCTGTCAGAAGTTGTCATGGTAGTTATTGCCCACCTAATTACCAGGTTATCTGCAAAATTACTTTTTCAAATTATTTGGATCCCTGATTTTCCCTAGTATAAGTTTGATTGTTTACAGACCCAAATGGAGAGGATTTCTCAAGCGGGCCACCTCATGACTTGATGACTTTCTTTATGGATTTCACCAAGGCTTTTGGTTGCTGTCCAAATTTCGTTAGTTGTAGTTATTTCTGGCCCGCCCGATGTATCTAAAACTACTTCTCTGATTACTGTGCGTTTCCTAGTGTATATGTTTGGTTGCTTTAGTTGAAATCTCTGTCTATCTCTAACATGTATGGTCCCGTGTAGACTACGCTTGGTGTTATGGATCATTCTATTTTTTTTTTAAGCGAACACTGGCAGTTGATGAGCTGAATTTCTTTTAACAAACCTGAGGTGGCAGGTAGTAGCTTGGTATCTTCTGTCGGTGAATGGACATATTTTTCTCTATAGACTCAGAGGGTGTTTGGGATTGATTTTGGGAAGGTCAAACCTAATTTAATCTAGGTAAAATCAGGTATGTGGGTTTTGGCAAAAAAGGTTAAGAGATTTAATCTGTCTCAAACAGTTAATAACTGATTTAATCCATAATCCTAGAAAGTAAGGATTATGAAATAATCACTTTTCTCATAATCAGGCTGGACCTTCTAATTTACCGTACTATTTTCATATTTCCCACAAAAAGACATCCCATACCCTTTAAGTAATTTGGAAAAGTTATCTTACTATCAATACTAATGTGAGGTTATGGGTGTTTATACTTTAAAATGAGAAGTAAATAACTTCTATAGGTGGGTGAAAAAAACATTATTGAAAATTTATTTGTGTATTCTATTTATCTACAAATGAAAGTAATGTTAACAATACTTCACTATATGGATATTAAAAGTTTATTTATTAAGTGTCTTTATGGTCACTTTGTGAAAGTGGATCTGATTTGAGCACTTTTTTTCCAAACATTTTTCTGTACCTTTAAGCTAGTTAACAACTACTTTTGCCAAACAAGAAACTGATTCTGCTTAAAGTAGATTAAATCTAATTTGAAAAAATTGATTGAGATTTAAGCTGAAATCTGCTTTTTAGAATCAACCTCAAACGGGCTCTCACTGCTATTAAAGTGATGAAGTTCTTGTGGCTGTCATGGAAAACCTGATAGACTACCCCTGAATTCATATTCACACGAAACAACTTATAGTACCCTTTCCAAGGAATAGCTGCTATATTAATCAAGATGGCAAAAAGATCAAAAGAAAAGTCTATATGAAATACCATTCTGAGTGATTCAGTAATTCCGTTGCTCAGATCTGAATATTAACCATCTGCAGTCTCCGCTGACCTAAGTGCTAAAGTGGCCATGGCGCATAGACAAGAGGTGTAGAACTTACGAGTACTAATGCTGATCTGTATCTTGTTTCGTGTTGCAAAGGCTTAACGTGATTGTTTAGCCATGAAACTCGTGTTCAGCTCAAGGCGCCGTACAAGTTCTTATCGCCTACCAATCTGTTTTCCAGTCATAAGAACTTCGGCATCTTGTGTGTGTAAAATTTTTTTTGATGAGCAGAGATCTATTACAAGCTACCAATTTCAAAAGGTACTCAGGACTTGAGGAAAGAGAAATTCAGAAGCCCCTTCTTTATGCTTTTCTATAGTGTCTGGACCAAAAGGAGTCGGATTTCCAACATAGGTATCGCTCCATTTACTCATGGGGAGGCCTCCCTCCTTCTAGGGATAAACAAGGACAGAGAATTGATGGAGCTTAAAAGATCAGAGCACATACTTCTGCAGGAAAAGCACATACTTCTGCACGAAAAGCGAAGTTTATAATATGCCATACTCTACTCCTGTTTGTTTTTGCCATAAGCAAGACAGAGGCAGAACCATGCAAACTTACAAGTTTAGGCAGTTTCTAATATAGGCCTCTGTGTAACTTGTAAGCCTTTTGAGTATGAACACCTTGGATACCTTCAGGAGAAATGAAATGATAAAATCCTTCCATGTGTGATGAGGTGGACTAGAGTGATGAAAGCCAGTCGAATGGGTAAGCTTCCATTCTTTTCTGGCTCTCTCCTTAGCGATATTTATGGCTTGCTCGGTGGCAAAGAAGAACATTACACACAAGTAGGGTATCACATGTCTTAAATAAAATTGCTTCCTCTCATCTCAGAGTAGGTAGCCCAACTATGTAAGTAAGAAGACGAGAATTACTCCTCAGGCATGCATGCATACTAAGTACTCGGTCCTTGTTTAGCCCTAGAAGGAGGGAGGCTCCCCACACGAAAATGTCATGGATAGATGTCCAAAGTGAACAACCGACTCCTTTCGGCCCAACAATTTATATGAGAGAGAGAGAGAGAGGGCTTTTAAATTTCTCTTTTAAATACCTTTCGAATAAGAAAAGTTCTAAGAAACGTTTATGGCATAACGCTTATCCATTATTGCATCTAGAAGCTGTCGAACAGTCATCTTGTTGGCCTTTGAAAGAGATCCAGTCTCACAAGCTTTATCGTCATGACTTATTTCACAAAGGCGCGGATATGTTTAATATGAACACATCTATTTCACATCACAATTTAGAAACATCGACGTCAAATAAGAAGGATGTTATCCAAAAGTAGTTGGGGTCCTTTCTCTTCCATTCCCCCCTGCAAAGCAGATAATCTCTCATAAATTCCTGGCAACAAAGTCTTTTCTTAGTGCTTCTCCCCATGTTGTCCTCGGCCCTACTCCTATTTCTTATTATCCCATCAACTTGGCACAAACCACTACTTAAAGGGGCATCTAAAGGCCTACGTCGGATATGCCCAAGCCATCTCAAGTGATATTCATCTTTTCCTCAATTTGTGCCTCCCCCTTTTGTTGTCGATATCCTCAAGTATTATCTATCCGTCTTGTGGCCGCATATCAACCTAAGCATTCGCCAGACTCATCTAATGTATATGGTGTTTCTTAGTTACCCAACACTCCACAACCAAAACTCCACCATAGCCGACCTGCTCCTATCCTACGGGCAAGATCCTCATCAATCTCTCCCTCGTTGTGCATGATTGATCCAAAATTCCTAAAGATACCTTTCTCGGGTACTACTTGCCCATCCAAATTTACTTCAGCATCAAACCTCCTTGTTAATTTACTAAAATTGCATTCCAAGTACTCAGTCATAGTCTTGCTTAACCTACAACCTTTGGATACTAAAGTACTTCTCCATAACTCTTAACTGAGCATCCTGGTTGGAGTATCATCATTTCCTTCAGATAAAAACTAGAATGAGAAGCCCCTGCTTACTGTGCTTGCATGTTTATGAACTAAAGCAATACCTAGGCCTTGGTGCTTGGAATTACTTAATCTTGCCCTAGCATGGAGGCAATGTATCAAGGAGACAAACAGCAGTAATTAAAGAGCGAAATGTAATTTCTATCAGTGAGTCAGCCACCAAGCCTACCTATGGAAACATCAAGCAACCAAAATTCAAAACACTTCAGATAGAATATATCACATTGAACTATGGTCTAAGAGTTGAAAACCGACCGAGTGCTATAGCAATGTTGATCAAAGCAGTCCTCCATATATCCAGGTATTGCTCAAAGAAGATATAAAACACTGAATATGGAAAGACATGGATCTGCATCAATGAGACATAGTTAATGTTCTAGTGACAAGTAATTAAATTAGGTTAATTAGTAATATTACATTTTCAATATAACAACAAGAGTCTCAACCTATGTGCTAATATAGGAGAAAGGAGCACTTCTGTCCCCTTCGAGAGATGTTCAGAAAATTAGGTAGTGAAGTATTCGCCCGATGACCAGTTTAACTTATTCAGTATCGGCATTTAGCATCACAATAAGGAATATTATTTGGTGAAAGCTTAAAGAGACAAACATGGATATTCACTGAAGAGGAGATACTTTCTATAATTTAGGCAAGTGTTTGTTTCTATACAAGAGAGACATCCTGACTCAACACTAATTCACTAAGCATTGACTCTAATTTTTAAAACATTGTTCATGAGCCCTCCTTCAACAGTAATTTAAAAGGCCATGCTTTCAAAATTTCAGCAAAAACAAAACATGTATGATTCGCTAGGGCATCAATGGGTCAATGCTTTGTCATATGATGTTACTCTCAAGCAACCCTACCATTCTGAAGCACTGGTAAGAAAAATAGATGGAGGTAACTTCTTGAAGAGAAGATCAAGTAGGATCTCAGATGTATTTGGACATGGTCAAGGCTCTTCAGTCTTGACCATTGAACAGCTCCACAAAATGAAGTTACAAAGAACAGTTCAAGCACGGCAATCATATAATGATATAAATAGTCTCCTCCCCTATTACTATTAGTTTAGCCTGATAAAATATTGCCACCTTCCTCTTGACACCTAAACCTCATCTCTTAGGCTTATATCGACTAGAATTCCTGCTCCACAATACAGAAAATAAAAAGGCAAAAAGATCTAGACAACTTTAAGGCCAAGATCCAGACCAAAACTTATTTGCATAATATGGCAGCTAAAGAACATTCACAATATAATTCTATATGATCCAATCCAAACCTTCAAAGTGTTAGAAACCCTTGAGCAGAACTCTCGAGCAGCACGAATGGAATTCACATAATCACCCTGTCAAGACGGAAATGATATTAGACAGATGAGAGGATCTAGTGCTCCGTAAGAATAGAAAATAACTACCAAAATCCATCGGGTATGAACAGATCCATTCATACTTGTTTGTTTAGTGGTGTGTGATATGTACGAAACTCTGACGCTTGTATGACCCCACTTTCATAACCTGAAACCGGATTCAAATCCAATAAGAACTTGTACATTAGTATTAGCTGGAGATAAGTTTCGATCACTGAAAAACTACACCAAGCCTTTGACTACGAAACAAGATTCAGAACGACATCAATACCGTCAAGATCTACACTGCTTGTGTAAGCCCCATGGCCACCTTTGGCACAATCAGCAGAGGGCAGCGCATCAAGGAACCATGGCAGCTTCTCTCTAAATTGTGTCGTAGATGGACGATCATTCTTCAAATCTGAGTGACGGAAGCACTGGAAACACCCACAAAGGTTAGGTCATGAAGACTTTTCTTTTGATCTTTAACAAGCAGAGCCATCTTGGGTACTAGGACATCTTTAACATGATCTGAACAATGGGATCTTACAGTTGTGCAATCTTTACAAACTCCACCAAAGCCACAAGAATCTTCATCTGGTGAACAGCAGGGAGGCTACAATAGAAAACTACGTCTCTTGAGCGACAGAATGAAGCATCATAACTACAGCAATTCTAGCAATATCTACTTGCCACTCCATGTGGTTTGAAAGAAATTTAGCACATCCACTTGACCGTGATCGCTTCAAAACTAACATGATGTGCACAACATGAAGAACAAAATACATGTGTGTCTGTGCCACACACACACACACACAGAGGGAGAGAGAGAGGGAGGCAACAATAACTAACAACCATGCATAAACTAGGACACAAGTCATAGACTCCACTAGTCAAAGTAGTAGTTCCAGCTAACCTGATCATCAGGTGGGCAATAACTACCATTAACAAACTTCCGACAGCAACCAAAAGCCTCTGGTGAAATCCATACCAGAAAGTCGTCAAGCCATGAGGCGGCTGGCTTTGCAATATAACTTGTCTCAGGCGTGGAAGATGCTCTTGAAATCTGTGGGTCGATAAATTTCCTCTATGAAACAATTTATCTTCAAAGTCCAAGAAGAAGATACATCTATGATCATAATATTTCTGAAGTAACAAATGCTAGAGCAATGATCTGCAAACTTAGAAGCTAAGATTGTGTATCATGACTTCAAAACGAAAAGGTAAAGAAAAATGGAAGGAACCCCGAAAACCATACATATAGCATTGGTGTGAAACAAACAAATACTTCATCATATTCAGAAGGGTATATGACTTTTGAGATCAATCCGGCGCATTCAAGCAAACTGAACAAAAATTGTTAATCATGCACCTATTTAGTACAAAAGTGTCAATCTAACACACTAAAGTACCTCATTTAAAAGAGAGTTGGAGTCGCACTGGCTGATAGAGCACAGTTGATTTGTATTCCTTGATTCAGAGCTGCACCATAAACACCAGCCAAGAGTGATTCAAACAACGGCATCAAGATTTTTGGCCACCTTTTCATTGGTTGCATAGACAAAAAGCAACAATACTATATGATCACCATATTGTCAGTTACTTTCTAGTAAATTCTTGTGTTTCAGAAAGAACACAATAGTTGTAATTGACCTCGCATGTGTGATAGAACCTCAATCTAAGGATCGACTAGCTTACCTTGGACAGAGATTAACACAAACCATTGCTAACAATTATGGACTCAATCTATCTAAGGGCAACAAAAGTCTGATTGTCCTGATAAGTACTTAAAGTGGAGGCTGTTTGTCTTTTATCCTGCCTTCCCTTAATTGGTTTCTATCCCGATGTCAAGTAATTTTAACAATCTTAAACAGCTGCGGCGTATAGTATCTTCCTAACCACAAAATGCTTCACGTAATTCCTCAATCGTTTTGAGGATCTAGCTAGGACCAGGGCGGACTCTTCTGTTGTCCTCGAACAAACATTTGTACCTTGAAACAACTTTGTTTCCAAACCTCCATGGAGTTTATCTAAGGGTGTGTTTGAAAGCCTTGTGGTTTTTTTCTTTTCAGTTTTCAATAAAATGAAAACTAAACCCTTTTTTGGGTTTTCATTCTCCAAAAAAAAAACAGATACATGTTTAATTTTTATTTTTGAGGTTTTATCTTTATTTTCCTTTCTTAATTTTTCCTTCAATCCTTTTGTGTCTTTCGTCTCAAACATAGCACCTCCCCACCACCACCAAACCCACAACACCACCACAAATCTGAACCAGTTGCAAGTCAAACCAAGAAAAGAAGGTAAGGTCAGGACGAACTGATGAATCCAATCTATCTCCCGCTGCTACCACAGTGAACGGATCCATCGCCGGATCTGATGACGGCGGCGGCGGCGGGCAAGGGACTTGGTGGCGTGGGTCCTTCTGCCAGACTCCTATAAGGTTAGAAAGAATCGATAAATCCAACCCCCCCCCCCCCCCCCCGGCTGCTACCACCGCAAATGGATCCATCGCCGGATCTGATGGCGGTGGCGGTGGGCAGGGGAACTCGATGGCCGGGGTCCTTCTGCTGCTGGAAGTGGTCGTTGGTGGCATGGGTCCTTCGGCCAGTTGTCAACAAGGTGGTGGTGGTAATGGTGGTCATGGAGGATATGGTGGTCATGGCGGATTATCTGGTGGTGGCCATGGTGGCGGTGGTTATGAAGCAAGTCTCATAGTGGGGGCGGGGAGAGTCGGTTTGGGGGAGGGGGTGAATGGTAGCATACTAGCAGTGGTGGAAATGATGAAGTTAGGCAAAGATTTGTTAAGATGTGGATTATAACTTATAAGTTGCTTCCAATGAAGTTTGAAGCCTCTGTCTCAAGACAAAAACCAAAACAGAAAACTCACAACTTTAAATTGGAGTCTTCAAATAACAAGCCCAAATTGACAACCAGTTTAAAGAACTGGGGGGAAAAAAACCACTACTGTCAATTAAACCTCAACTTTCTTTTCAATTTACAAAGTGAAAGCAAAACTCTGTCAAACGCTACCAATATTTGTTGCCAAAATTCTGGCAACAATTCCATTTAATTAACTCAAAGTTTCCCATGCATCATACTTCTGATCCTTGGAAAACATAAAATCCGCCTTAATATTGAATTCGAAGATAAGAATCACACAGAAACAGGAAACTTAGATGAGAACGATGCTGATACCTGTAGTTATAGTCCTTAACAACAAAGTATAATGGTGGACCTACTCTGAGATACTCGGAAACATTATTGAAATATCCCTGCAGTAAATGGAAAATTACTGCTAACAGCAGATATACAAGAAATGTTTGATTTAAGTCAAAACTCAGTAAAAAGAATGTGAGTAAACAAAAATGTTACACCTGAAGATACGAATCTCTGGGAAGAGCAATCTGTTGCTCCAAACCCGGTTCAATTCGCGTACACAATGCCTAAAAGCAATGTACATAAGAGAGGGCCAAGAGAAATGTTCCTCATGAAAAAAGAGAGAGACATTACCAATAATAACAAAAACATCACTAACATATAACAGACAACAAAGAAATCACGTAAAAAGAGGAACTTTATCAGAGTAATAGGCAAGGGGAACTTACAATGCTCGCTAGAAAAAATGCAACAAAGACAGCAACCACAACAACTTTAACTCCCCAAAAATCAAGAAGGCGTGTATGAATTTCCTACATGAGAAAAGCAATATGAAATACTGTTAGGAACGAAAGTAGGAGGACATATCTCACAGCTCACAGTCAAAGTCGTTGAAGATTGCATGTATGCATATTTAGGATCTAAATGTGCATGTGATACCCTTCAGTTATGCATATCTGCAGTATATACTTCTGCAATCATATGAAAGTTTACTGTCGATATCTAGAAATGAAGTTTGTTGGTGCTAGGATTCATTTCAAGATTAAGACAATCCACCAAGCTTTAACTGATGCAAGATGCTATCTATATCCAAACTTCTATGAGTAGGACTTGCAGGACTGCAGATGAGAGGGCACAAACTCGGCAAGTTTTGAAAGAATAACAAAAGGCATAACAAATTTATCGTCATCATCGTCTATCTATATCTTTTGCCCAAACTAGTTGGGAAAGGCTATGAACAGATCGTCTCAAAGAAGAAAATCATTTTTAGTGAAGATTCAGACAAAAAAACAAATTAAACAAATCTGAAAGTTGTGGGGAAAATTAAAATCACTGTAAGATTGAGTAATATTACGGACAGACAACATAAAACATCTAGTATCACCCCCACTTCAGCAACTCTACAGACTCTCCCTCAACGGAGGCTATGTTCTGTGAAGGAGGAAGAGACAACCAAAACAAGAGGCTAGATGGGTTAGTATGTTGTGCACGACCAGCAGGGAGGGGGAAGGGGGGATTCAAAATATTTAACTTTTTATTTAGGAGCATTCGCTGAACTTCTTTCTCATTTGGGGATAAATAAAGAATATTAGCCAATCTACTTAACAGTAGTCCGCAAATATAGCTCATAGTGCAAATCTTCAGCAACTGAAGGTTCAAACAAAAATCCTTGCGTAACCGCGATGTTACATGTCATACTTCCAAATTCTGCACTAAACATGGACCTGAATACCTGATATATCCTCCCAGATCCCATCCAAACTTCCCCAGCGAAATCCACAACATCCCCATCTCACAAAAAACACATAAGTGTGCAGTACTATTAGACTTAGGTCACTCTTGTTTGATAAAACAAATAGAATATGATGGTAAAATGTTGTACAGCATAAAGTAAAGTAAGTATTGATGTTTATATAAACACAACTTTATAAAAAAAGATACCTCCATATATCGACCAAGCAATCCAGAATTCATCCGGTGGAATCCTGCACGCAATTTTGGTGCTTCATCAGACCACAATTACGCATAAACTTGAAAAGAAATCTGATTATATGTCATGATGTTCAGAACAAATCCAACACTGTGTATGTACCTTCATCAATTTCCTCAGAAGTAGAAATTTTTACGCACGGAAAGCAGTCAACCCTGTTATCCTCAGTTCTTGCAAAATCAAAAACTATCAACGCCACAAAAGCAGTAACTTGCAGAAGGAAGTCCAGTAGAACAGCCAAAGCTACAGGCAGATAAACGTCATAAGGATTAGGATGACAATTATCTAAAAGCATCACTTCCCGATCTTCATTCTATAATGAAGGGGAGCATGGCACGAAGCACACCGGGTCCATGATCCTCGAATCGAACGGAGCGACCATGCCCTTGCACCAGGTCCCCTCCATTTTCATAAATTTGACGTCTAAAAATTGAATTACAACGACACAGGCAACAGTAAATCACCAGCAAACATGGAGAAGACACAGCATGCTGGCATAGCAATGAAACCTCCAACTGCAAATGCTAGAACTTCGGATAAGCTAGCTAGTGTAATGGATGGACCAACTTCAGCAAGTGCATTACTTATTCGCACTTCTAAGGGCAAATCCAATGATTGCCGTTTCACAGCTTGTACCAGTATACACATGTTATCAACTCCAACCTGATATTAACTAAAATCAGTAGTTCGTTCGAAATGAAACTTCTAGAACAAGTACAGAAGCGACTAAAGAAAACGATCAGCATAAAACAGGTTTTATATGAGATAGACGGATGTCGGTGCCCACCGTAGATATCGATGTTAAAAAGTAATGAGGAAAGGAAGAAAGACATCAGAGGTGGTTCTAGTGCGTGGTCGATCGAAACCTATTCAAAAACTGACATGAATAGTAGTTGTAGGATACTGTGTGTAATTAGGATACTACCTCAGATGATTGGTTTGGCTAGACCTCAAGATTCAGGAAAGACTTGCGTGATTAGGAAGTAGTGCCATGCATAAGTGATATCTAAGATCAGAAATATTCTTCACTGAAGTCTGGATAGAAGGTGATTTTCCATTCGTTCCTTGAACTACGCCTCGAGGGGAAAATTGCAAATTTTCCACAGAGAGGTGTTTATCAGCCTCCAATGCATCAACAGCTGTGACAGGTGTGATTATGACTATTTAAACATCCGAAGAGACAGTGAACAATTACGAGGAAGTCACTCAGAGGAGGACCACAAGCACAGGGATGGACACAAGGAAAATGAGTCCTAGGAGACAAGGTTAGAAAAAGGGTGTTGAGTAAGCCCAAACTCCTTTCCTAACCGCTACTGGAAGAGCAAAAGGAGATTGATGAATAGAGTTGCTAATGCCCGGGGCTTCCTTCACTTAGAAGTAGTGCAAAATGTGTTTAAGATACAACACTAGATTTGTTCTACCACAGTTCAGAGGCATTTGCTATAGGCAGGCCCTTGGGAAGGTATTCAATCGGATTATCTTCTAGCTCCGATTGAGTAGAGTTTCCAATTCTTCTTAGTCGGTTTGCAATGGTAGCTAGCACTGCACCATTCAATGTTAAAATCTCTCCAGACTGATATTCTTGGGACCGATGAGCAAAGATATCCCTCCTGGCTGGCCAACAAGAATTCATCTTGGATCCAGCAATGCAAACAACTTTGTATTGCTTCTTGCCATTAGATCCCCGCAAAGCAGGTTAGTTGGCCAAAACAAAAAAGATGAGGAACTCTGCCTCCAATAGCATGCTTTTCATATTTGTTGTGTTATAGATAGAGAGTTTATCACACGTATAAAGATGGATATATCTAAGCAACAGAAACGCCATTAAAAGAAATCAGAACACATCTAGCCAAGGATGCATTATAGTCACAGGTCTGACTGTTACATATAGAGCAAAAACAATAAAGAAAATGTAACTTACAGCCAAAACTAGGAATGGAATGACTTCCAATATTATTAATGTAGACTTCACTCCTATAGCACTAAAAAATCCAACCGATCCAAGGACAGAAAGCATGACAACCATAACTCCAGAAAGTCCAAGTAACACCTGAAATAAGAACCATGATATCAAAATAACCAATTAGTTTCCAGAACCAACTTTTAACTTCCTATATGCTCCAAGTTTCAGCCTTCAGCCTGCATTACACAGTTGCATGAAGAAAAAGGTATCACATGATATTTATCAGAGCACTTTCTGATATGAGAATGACAACTACAAAAACTAAAAATCCCAATTCCATCATTTACGAACCTAAAGATGTTTGCCATGATAAGCCCTTTCCATAAATGACAAATTGAAGCAAATTTTAATTCTTCACCTAAATGAGGTGTGACAGCATAAATTGAACGTACGCCTCATTGTAATCTTTGCACAACAATAACAAGTGAAGCAGCCATCCACAATGAATTTCCTCAAACTATACATGTTATTGCCACAAGCCCCTTAATCATCTCAAATGACATACTAGAATTTCTTCCTTCATAGGTCCTCTTATTTTTAGGAAACTCTTCTTTTTCATTTTTCTGAACGCCACAGTAAAAAGCAACCAATAATCCATCTCCGATGATTTGGAGTAAAACAAAATCCGAGATTAAATATATTAATCCATCTCTGATAATTTTATCCACCAGTTATTCATTAACCCCTCCCAATAATATTCTGGATAGTGGTTAGGATTCATGCATAGCTACCTTTTCTAATTCACAACTAAATTTTTGGTTCTTAGGTATTTTTGCAAGCCAGAAAGAAGGCATAGTTTGAAACGAAAAGGGAGAAGTTGCAATGCGTGCAACCAAACGTGCTTTCACTATTTTGTTTTTGGATTTTTCATAAAAGGAAATGATAAATCATTTTAAAAAAAGGAAAGCTTCCATATGTCTACTGGAGGCCACTTGAGCCTGGGCTGCACTATAGGGGGTTACCGACCTGCCCTCCCACTCGATCAAATACACCATCCAAGATGCGTGTGGCAATCGATCCCATGTCTCTCAGTAATTTCATAACAAAACAAAGATCTACATATTTGGCCAATCTTTCAGTGCACAGGAGCTAGTGTTAATCATACTATTTTTGCAGTAGAGAGAGAAAAACCAGAAAAATGTGAAGTTGTACCTTGGATGAAAGGTAGAAAGTAGACAAATTTGATGAATCTCCCAGAGTCACAGATATGTAAGCAAACATTACAAGATAGCTTATCTGATTGGAAATGATGAGTAACGAATGTCAGAAAGAATATTAGAGGCTAAAACTAGAACAGATATATTCAATTTGGTGCAACTTTCTTTGAATCATAACCACGTAATAGATGAACCTCAACCTGTCACAAACAACAAAAAACATGTCAGCTTTATTTATTAACTTACTAATATCGTTGTAATATCGGCAGTACTTTCCCTTTTCAGTTCCTCCTCGATTGAGCTTTCAGATGAAAACGAGAGAGTGAGATTGCTAAATTGCACCATTGACAGTAGCTCATCCTGTCAGCATAACTACTTCAGTATGCAAAAATGGCAGTTATGGAAGAAGGTAGGCACGCAAACATTAACATAGACACCCACAACTTGGAAAAAATAAGATGAGGATGTATCAGAATACGTATGTTTGGATGGATGAACAGAATTTTAATATTAACAATGTAAGGACTAACGTGCTTCAATGACATATGAGTTGAGAAGTGAATGATGACACAACAGATTTACTTAATGAAACCATAAAACAAACGAAAATTAGCAACAATCTCGTGTAATGAAGCAAAATCCATCTATAAACATTTCAAAGAAGCATATTAACAATGTACCTTTACTAATCGTACGAAAGCTTTTTCCCAAGCGGTTGCCTTCGCATTTTCGTCACCCAGTTCATTAACCACGTTATTTACTGGGTATGTTACAATAAATGCAGAAGCCTGACATAGGTATAACATTATACGATTAAAACAAAGCTAAATTACTCAAGCAAGAAACCAAAGGCCCAGAAATCTGACATCAAATATCAGATGTGAGTATCTTATACTCAAGTAATCGCATTAAGGACACAAATAATACCTGGGAATAATTGCTTCCTGAATAACCCCCCAAAACAGTGCTTGGGTCAAGGGGCGCCTGAAACGCACTCATACATGTGTCTGCAGAAGTGTAATGCTGAAAGACGCGATGATGCAGTTAGTTAATAATACACAAGGTCTATAAAACATGCACGTTACCTTCTAAGAAACAGACCGTCCTTGCTCCTCTTCAAAACGAGGTATCTCCCCGTAAAAAACAGAAAAAAAAATAAAGAAAGAAAGAAAGAGGTAACATGGAAACCACATTAACCATAATACTATCTGTATTCCGCCACATTAACCATAATACTATCTGTATTCCGCCACATTAACCATAATACACAAGTATATGCCAATGCACGCATAATTAGAACAAACTATTCGTAATATCAGATCATGAAAGACCTGGTTGACTCAATAAGCTACACCAAATTTAGGACCTAATAGATGCTATTAGAGCAATAATACGCATGCTGGGCTCATTCACAGATAAGCAAGAGGAACCCGAATAGTTGTAGTTGAATCCGACCTCCCCTTACCCTTGCCTTTGGAATGACACAAAGACTCCTTGTCGGAGCCATCAGGAATCAATTTATCTGGCTAAATTGCCATATTATACTCCTACATGACAAAACAAACTCAAGAAATACTGCAACGGCTAAAAATTGAGAAGTTATGGAAAATAAGGGGAAATACTCCCATATAAAGTCAACAGATACCACAAAAACCTTCAAGACCATTTCTTCAACCCAGAACTACTAACCTGTGCCAAATTCAGTTTTTCCACCCAAAACTAAAGACTAGGACTCTTATCTAATGATCCGATCCTCACCAAACTCCAATGATCAAACTTACGCATGTACAGACACCGCATATGTTATTACCAATTTTAGACCTTGTTTCAGCTTTAAATAGCATTTAATTCTTGATGAACCCAACATAGAAATAGCCCAACTATAGCCAGAAATAGCATTTAAAGAAGATTGCCTGACGATCCGGGGTACAAAAAGCGCACCTGAAAGCAGTATTCAGCATGCTCAACTCCTCCATAGTCGTCATAATTGTCAGGGTCCATCTTGAAATACTGTCAACAAGAGAAGTCTACATTAACAAATAGAACTGTGTACGGTGGTACCTTTACAGCATGTTTAACCAAGACAAAGCACAATCACAGTTTAAAGAAGCAACTAAAATTAATCTGCGGTGGTGCTCATTCCCCATCTTCCTTCAATCCTAAGAACAAAGGAATATATAGATGATGAAAAGTCTACCCAGGACTGCAACTACTGAAACAACGTTAACTCCAATCAAAGAACAAGAGGGGGTACAAAATCCTGCTTTTGACTTCTTACGTTTAGCTAATTGAAACGTGCAATGGGACACAATAGCAAATGGATCCCTTTTCTGATTGGCCCACTAAAGCAACAGTATTAGCCCCTCAAAAATGACCAGCAATCTCATCAGCAAGGCATGCAGCTCCCCGACAAAAAAACCACGAAACCAGGCTCGCGGGGATACTTAACCTAGACTCTCAAACTGAAAGAAGTGAGCGCTACGACGAAGATCATACTGAATGTCTCCAAATATCTGGTTAGAATCCGTATCTTAGCTCTCTAGTTTATAGTCTTCTTCTGGAACATGCCCATGCCCCTTTTAGTTTCCCACAGTTGGAAAGGTGGGGAGAAAAGAAGAGAGGAGATAAATTTCGTATATCTTAGTTTTGAATTAGCTTCCTAATCCACGTCAGTTTTGAGCACGATTACATGCTAGAGAGAGAGAGAGGAAGGAGGCACAGATTAACAACGGGATTTTGCAAACCAACCAAACAGTATCACAACAACATTAGGGCCACGAGGCCTTTCCAACTTTTAAGGACCTTGAGAGGGCTAAATGCACAAACCCACAACCCTGCTTCTTAGGGGTCTTTCTGTTTAAAACCTCGCCTCCAGGTAACAGTAGAGCAACCTTACCATTGCACTAAGGCTCACCCTCTTGCAGACAAAAGAGTCTCAAAACTACAAAAGTTAGAGGTTTACAACTTCTGATCCAAGAGCTAAGTCGTTCCCAATCAACCAGGTAGATTTTGGATATACCAGAGTTAGTCAATCCATGATACAATTATACAAAAAAATAAAAGAAATGCGAGGCAAACCTGCAGAACACTTTGAGTGGCACAATCCTGATCAAGAGGCATCAAGCAAATGTCAGTCAGAGACACCAGAGTTCCAGAATAGTTAGCACGAACTCCATCAACCTGTCAAACTGAATGTTTATCATATGCTTTCACACATTTAGCTTCCACTCTGAAAGCAGAGGCAACAGTAATCTACCTTCTTTTGTATCTCAAACAGCAACTGGATATTATCCTCTGTTACAATGCTGGGCGATATGCCATGCTTGGGATCTGGTCTGGTTGCCAATATAAGCTGGAAAATATGGGGGAGAGTGCAAATAATGGTTCATTGTCATCTGACGACACAATCGGATCTACAATCTGTGCCATTTAAATAGCTTCTATAGCAATAATTGAGGTATCCTCACATCATGGTGATACGATTTGCACACTCTGAAATAGTCTCAATCAAATCATTTAGATTTGGAATAATTTTTTTTCTTCAGGTACATGTACCATTCTGATACTACAGAAGATTGTCCTTGTTCAATTTGTAATATCATTCTATGACTGGTTAAAACTAACTGACATGAAGGCCTCTACTCAGAGAAAAAATGGAACCCATAATTTTTTCTCGCACAATTTTCAGTCTACTAGCCAATTCTCCTATTAAAACGATAGCCAACAGCAGTAGCACTTACAACCCAAAGTACACAAAAGGAAATGAAAATGATATTTACTGTTATTTCACCAGATATGCACATCTTTGAACAAGATTTTCGGATTTCAGCATGAATTCTTCTAAAAGAGAGCATTACGCTGAGATTTTACCAATTTCATTTTTTGAAGGGTCATTTTACCAACTTCATTTTGGTCCAACCCCTGAGGAGTGAGGTCTATGATATTGTAGCAACTCAACCTAGCCTTATAGCACCTTTGTGGGGTTGGATACGTGAAAGCTTTTATGGTTGAGTCAGTGGCGGCAGAATCCAGGGGAGGCCTTAGGGGGGTCTGAACCCCCACAAAGCTTATAGATGCACAAAGCTCAGTATCCCTTGTAAAACCACCACAATCACCATTGAGTGGAACCCATCACCAATTTTTTGTTACAGCATAGTCAAAATTTCATATCCATTCAACAAAAAGGTCCTCTTTCTGTAAGAGATCAACTTGTTAATTTTGTTCCTATCATATTATAGTATGAAAAGAAAGGATCATTTAAAGTAGTCTAATACTTTAAGGATAATAAATTGCATATCTCATCTAGACCTTCGAAGTGTAACCTTTAAATTCATAGTTTGCATTCATAAAACTTTCACTTTTATATCTGAATTTAAAAGTGTTTTGACTTCACTTTTAGTGATTTTGTTGCATAACTAAAATTGGTGCAGCTCGCCAATTCAAATGTGCTATACATGATAAACTTCTTAGAACATACAACTTTATTTTGGCACTTCTAACACCAAGCACTAATTTCATGGCGATAATTTGTGCCAAAATACAACTGAAGAAGGAGTGCTGTTTCTGGAGGAATTTGCTTCCAATTAAGATTTCCCATAACATTTCATCTATGGTATAGCACTTGTTTTTCTGATAATAAAGTTTCCTATAACATTAGTTTGCCCCCTCAAATAAAGGTCTGAGGTCCGCCACTGCCCTCGAGAAGACAGTGCTGGATTGACCAATAAAGAATTTTGGAAAGCTGCAGAAGCAAGGAAAGAGAAGCAGTAAGGAAAATGAAAATACCTGTTCAATTCTATAAAAAGGAGCAAGGTGGTTATCAAAATAATGTTTCTCCTCTGCTGCCTTACTCCCATGACCTACCCACAGCTGCAAAGATTTCGGAAAATGATTACCATTTATTACTATAATAAATCAAAAGCATGTTCATATTAAGGTCTACGGATATCAATATTTGTATCTCTGAGACCAGTGATGGATACACACTCTCCTCTGCGAAAATGGTCATGACTTAATCTATTCGTGGCCATGTTGGCATGACTTAATCTATTCGTGGCCATGTTGGATGACAAGTACGTAACTATCACCAAAAGCACCAGAAAGGGGAGCAAAAATCCCAAGATCAAACCAACATCAGAAAAACCAACAAGTAAATGACTATCTTAAGGCGGTGCTAGCGCACAAGGCTCCCACCATTGTGAGGTCCGCAAGGGTTGATGTGCAGCCTTACCTTTAATGTTATGGAGAGACTGTACCCCATTTCGAACCTGTGACGTCCAGGATAGAATGGAGCAACCTTACCACTACACCTCCTTCTGAAAAACAACTCACTTACAAATTCCACAGCAGATATGGCTGAACCCAAGAATACCTTGTTGAACCAAAAAAGAAGACTAAAGAAACAAAGGACGAAGCCTATGGGCAGTCAACCCAGTCACCTCAAAGAAGTGCCTTTAACATCTATGCACAAAGAACAAGAATGGTTGAGAGCATGCATCCCAAGGAAGATCCACAACTTTTGTTCATAAAAGCAAATATATAACCACGATGTATGGAAATATCTATGTAGCATCTTCTGGAAAACAGAAAGTGATGTCAAATGACATACCTTCTCAGGCCTTGTCTCTACTTTAAAGCGGACTAAACCGAAACACAAAATAAAAACTACAGCCACCGACGAGAACAACACAAGACCAGGATTTCTAGCAACCCATGAACCATATGTCCTGTAAGAAGTATAAAAAAAAATCTCAAACATCCACGCCTTTAAAGCAGGAGGTAATGACGAGAGAAGCTATGGAATGGCATTGACCTGAAAATACTTGAAATGTGCCCTTGAACGATAGAAAGTCTGACCCTTTCTTTCACCTGATACTTACAACAAACACATACAGCATCATTAAAGCTACAGAAAAGCTTGTGCATAATATAGAGATCAAGAACTCAAATTTCAGTACGCCAAGAACTCGCCATGTGGAGCATCAAATAGATTATATGCATACTGGAAGAACAAACATAGAGGCACAATATAGGAAATGTACAACCGAGTACTTACAGAAAAAATTTCATGCATCAGTTTGGTCAGAAAAGGATTTGTTAAACTAACTTTTTCTTCATCAACTGAACTTAGCAAATAGAGACCAAAAAAAGGATCCATGAACAAACAGGAAACGATAGCCACCAATATACAGATAAACAAGTTCTTAAAGTCGATGCAGTAGATTGGAGGACTGTAAACCAGCGCATAATGAAGACACTTAAGTGGAACCAACAGCATGAGTCATATTTTCTCCAGGAAGGTTTATTTCTTCATCTGGAAACCGGCCATACTGTCTACAGGTGATTACATTGGGAACCTCGCATAAAGAGGTTATCTACTTGCATATAGGATGTGTAGCTGTTAAACTCTTAATATTTAAGAAGCTTATTTTCGGGTAACGAATAAAACAAAAACAGGGCATCATCAGAAACAAAAAGCATATATTTCTACTCTTTCTATCAGCATAATCTTCAATTGGTGTGGCTGTCAAACTCAAACATAATAACAGAACTCAGATAGTACACTAACTTTCAAAATGTTAAAATGGTGTTGGTGCATCAAAAATGAGTTGATTGAATTTGACGCCGCTAACATTATGCTGATATATGAGAGGCAGCGCGTAGAGAGCTGTTGAAATAAATCATTACATCATTTTTCATTCAAGCTGATTGTTATCTAAACTATTAAAACTTGATCACCAGCTAAAACTTATTGGTTTTTAAATTTTATAGCTATGTATTTCGACTTTGCACCACAACTAGGGGAGTAACTGTCTGCAATTTCGTTAAATTGATTTAAGTAATTCACATCCCCCCAAAATGTTATCTCCATATTCCAAACGAAATTATAAATTTGCTTGTGTTTGTCTGTATTGCGAATCTACTTTGTCAGCAGAAATTGCCAAAAAATTTCGTTACTCGTCTAAGTTAAAAATTTTCAAAAGCAACACGAGAAAAATTTCAGCACAAAGGAAGAAAAGATGATGTGATACAGCCACCGGATGAGATTATAGAATCACACATATCATAACCCCTATTGTTTTGGAGACCCTACTACTCATTAACTTTCAGCCGTTGGTTGTAGCATGTGTCCTTACTTAAAGTGGTTGCACCAAAATTTTCTCACACAACACGTCAATCATTAGGATATAGGACATACAACTGCTCAGTGATAACATAAAGTCAGAAGCACCTTTATTTCGGCACTCTGCATGTCGCCTCCATCTGCATAATTCAACAATGGTTTCATGCTAGATGCAGATCTTCTCCTCTCTCCTGTCCGATGAAAGAAACCCCATCCAAAAAAGGCAGAAACCAAAATGATGTACAATATTGCCACTGAGAAATCAACGCATTTCACCTGCAACACCAATTGTCAGTAGCAACATGAAAGGAGTGTATGAAAAAGAGCAGAGTTCGTACTTCCAATTAAAGCAAGAAGCCATTAACTAGTGGCAGCTACACAAACCGTGAGCCAAATAAACAGCCAAGACAATTATTATAAATCTGCACTTGATCGATTCCTACCTTAAGAGAGCCCACTCTGACAAAGCAATAGTCATCTACGGGAGGAGAGGGAGGTTCTGAATTGGTACATGCAGGAGACGAAGGACAGTCGCCACAAGAGCAGCCCAGAGATGTGTCGCCACAAGAAAAAATAGACATATTCATAAGATTCATTCCAGACGACTCTGGAACACTTGACTGAAAGTTTATAGCATAGGGTGAACCAGGCAACCCAAGGTCTGCTTGCTGACCAATAAATGCAAACCATTCTGGATCAAACAGCAAAAAATTGTATAGTTATCAAAAAAGAAGCACATAACGCCCAAGGCAAACTTAGCTGTGCACAAGTGAGACATGACATTCTCGCCACCATAAGTTATGCTACCCGAGGTTAATGTGTAGTATAAATTCACCTCAGTTGTATATTATAAACATCCACAGTTGATTTAAACAGTTAGAATTGCTAACGTATGTAGTAGCTATATGTATATGTATAAACTTTATAAGGAACGACAGAGAGAGACGGACAGAGAGACAGAAAGAGAGATGGTTGCATAATCAGAAGCAACACCTTGAAAATTTTGCGCCCCAGCACCAATAAATTCTATGGCCCGTGTATTCATAGTCCCAAATTTTACTTCCTTGCAGGAATCATATAACCCTTGTCCAAAGGTATCAGTTATAAAAAAGTCGATGCCATCCACAGTTTGGTTGCCATCCACCTGAGAGATAAACAAGAAAGTTATTTGGTCCGAAGTAACAAATAAACGATAACAGCTTCTTTATAGATTTCACGTAAGAGAAACAACAACAAATAGTGCAAGCACCACCATGCCATAAGGCAAATGGTCGTGGCATATGATGCAAAACCAAATAGAATTAAATAATGAGTGTATTTAGCCAATCAAAAGTAATTATCAGTCATGTAACAAACTCATCAAGGCACACCTTTTAGATTGCTCGAGAACTTAATTGAACTTCTTTCCTAACAGCATTTTGACTGAGCTTTTCTTTTATAATGGTATTTGAGAACGGATAATTTCAAACTGCTTTTTGATTTACTTTGGCTAATTCTCTCTAGGATTGCTTCGCCATACTTGATTATTAGCGGAAAAGAGAAAAAATACAAGGGGATATAACTAAAACATAATATCTATTTCACTATTTCAGAGTTTCTCATTAAATCAGCTCCATATAATAAATCTACAGGCCTGACCTCAGAAACAGAAGTCACATTGATGAATAGACTCTGATTTGGGGAGCAAGAAAGCTCGCAGAAAAGATTCAAGAAGTTCCTTAAGCATGCTGGGCAGCCTACAAGGAAAGGAATCGCCTGCAATAAATTACCTCAAATAAGATATGTGCAATAACATCAGCTATACACAGACTAATAAACCAAGAACTGTAAGTATTCTTACTAATGATCAGGACTTGCAGTACGCTCTACTACTGAAAAGCACAAAATAAATCATGTTGCACAGGTAAGCATGCCACCTGAAGCAATTGGCCCTGTGCTTTAGCAGCTGGTGCATTTAGAAGCAAACCTTAAGGCAGACTAAAGTATAAAGAGAGGAGAAAAATTATACATGTGACTAATACACGGCCCACAATAATGGTACTTATGTCACTCGTCATGCTCGAAAATCAAATTACAGCAGCCAAAAGAATTGGGAAGGACGGGTGTGTAACAATAAACACAAAGGATAATTTAACCCTACAAATTAAACCCTCACCCCAACAAAAACCGACACTCTTTTAGAAAAACACAAGCATCTTGTTCGCATCCTTAAGTTTATGTTTCGCTACCAATTCAATCTTTCATTTTTGCGTTTCCAAAATTTTAGTAGCTCAGCATATTCAAATTTTGTTTTTGGAATCACCGTTTTAATTTCTTCAATTCTACTATTGACCATGACATTGCAGATTTATTGCAGCCCTTTCTGAAATTCACCCGCCTATGCCACTGTAGCATTACCCAATTGAGTACACAACTAAAGAGCAGGGCATCCAGATATTCCAGTCACTATTCCATGTCTGTCACCTACAAGTCAAACCACAGATTTGGCTTGGACACGGGCATTGTAAATTGCTTATCTACAGTGTAGGTTAGGGATATAGGCCTTGCAAAAAGTGGTCATGATCTAAATAAACCACCAGAACTGAATTAAAACCAGACATAGTGCATAGCAGTTTACTAAAAGAGAAAGTAGAAACAGGAAATCATAACTCGACTAAAAAGGTTCACTGTCGTCCATCAAGCAAAGCAAGAAAGAATGTCAGGATATCACAATTAGAAAGCACGGGTCTATACGCTGACCATATGCTAGCAGCACATGGTCAGCGTATAGACCATGTGCAATTATGGATTTGCTATCAAACAACAGAACACATGACAATCATATACTAGATAATACAAATGCAAACCCAAAAAGTTGGCTATAACAATTTCTCCCAATAATAAGAAAAAAGAAACACACACACACAGAGAGAACTGGGAAAGGAATCTCACTTGTTGAACCTGTGCACGCAGCGTATCAAACTGTGCCTCTGTACAGCAAACGTTGCCACTTATTGTTGGGCACAAGCTTTGGACTTTGGCAGAAAACAGGTCATCAGGCTGCAAAACATATTAAACAAGGTTATAAACCCATCATGGGCAGTAGACCTAGGATACAAATGTGCACATATGTCCCACGAATTGCCCTCGAGTTCTCAAATTGGAGATAAAGAGCAAATATGCAGATAATTTTCACACTTAATGGGTGAAAAGCACGCTGGCATCTTAATAATCAGGCTAAGACTTGAAGTCTTTCTTGACCCCTAAGTACACCGACTACAAACTAGATATTTTCCCTTTTGAAACCAACTTAACCAAGTTTCCTTGTGTCATAATATGATTCACACACATACACAAGGGTATCTTTGATGATAATCAGCTTTTTATAGCAAAGGTGCCCCAAAAAAATATAATGGATATGTTCAGAATAACTATTCCTGTACTACAAGTTTTTTCACCCATCACGAAGGATATTTATACGTGCGTACAAATACCCGTGCACTACTGTAAATGCTCCAAAGAAGCTCCTCCTAATCACTATGTGTATCCTAGCAGTAGTATCTAGAAGCTTGATTGTGCAAGGCAGTACCAAAAAAGTTTTTGCACGAGCAAATGAATACGTTGTGAGTACCTTCACAGCGGGAGAACCATAAGGGCAGTTCAAAACTTTTCCATCACTTCGCTCACCACATATATCATACATTGCACAGTAACCTTCCGAATGGCTTTCCCTGATCAGAAACGAAACTAAGTTATTCGTCAAGTACAAATAAGAACAGATGTTGGGAAATATCACAAATTTCAGCTGTCACGCGTAAAATTTTGGTCATTCATGTAAGTGCTTTACCCATCCATTACAGTTGAGAAATGGCACGGCAATGGTGAACCAGGTTAAAACTGAAAAGTGGGCCACACCCTTTTCCGTAATACTTTAATGTCACTAAGAAAATAAGTTACAATCTTTATTGATAGAAATGATACGTATCGCAGAGATAAATTCCCCAAGACTGCCAGTTACGTATTCGTGAAAACCTTTGGAAAATGAACCCTTTGGATTTGTTTTACCGATATTATGATAACAAAAGTGCCATGAGGGAGCTATCAGTGACATAAAGGAGGGAACATGCGCGTGTTCTTTACTTTTACTACTGCACTAACTTGATTAAAATCACAGCTCTGTACTTATGCAAGCAATACTATGGCAGCACGTGCTTGTCAATGACAGGTAAGAGTATCAATCAAGATTGTATTCATAACAACGTAGCATTGACGTGGTGGATTTCTGGGCCGAAGCCTTACCCATATGTGGCACTGGAGACTGAATGAAAAGGTGTGTCGCTCCTCTCTGCACCAAGTAAGGTTGCGAACAGAGATACCTGGAAAGAAAACGAGTTGACCAGAGTAAGACCTTCAAGTTACTGCGTGGCTCACTGAGCAGTTACATCACCAAAATTCTTGTGCCCAAAGAAACTAGGTGCTGTGACTATGGTGTTTGAAACGCTATGTAACCACACGATTGATGTGATGAATTGTCCACTACTCGAGTAATCTTTAATAGTAACTCGTGATTAAAATTGTGATTGCGAGAAATCTTGCACGTAATCGTGTTAATTGTAGTAACTTGAAGCATGAACACTGGGAATGGGAAAGGGGAAAGGGGAAAGGAAAAAGGAATCTTACCTGTAATAACGCCGCAAAGATGACACCAAGAAGACCGAGAGGGGACAACATCCAGTTTCTTGCACAAGAGAACGCCATTGCGAAATTCGTTGTTCTTGTTCTTGAGTAACTATAGACTTGAGGCTCGTGCCACCGGCGTCTGATTGTTTGTCTCGTCGAAAAAAAGGTGCGAGTTCTTGAGGGGATAAGAAAGTCTGGTTCACTCTACTGAATTCAACAGGGTTGTTGATGCAGACTTGCAGAGTACTTCGCGACCAAGCGAAGAAAACAGGTGGCGAGTGTGTGCAATTAGAACGGTCAAAATCTGCGGTTTTCTTGTTTCTTGTTAGAACGGAAACAAAGTCTAACTAGCGATGTGCATAATAAACCTATTTATATAAACTATCCAGTTTTGAATTGTGAAAATCAAATACATCCTTATAAATTATTATTTATATGGCATTGGCATTTCGATTATATCTTTAATTAAAAAACTTAAATTATAAAAACTAAACATGTCGTTATAGGAAGTTATTAACTATTTAAATATTAACTTTGTGTCCCTTTTTAAAAAAAAATTCTTATGATATGAAGTGTCAATAGGCAATTTTATAATATCAAATGAGTGTTATACCAAAAGGCTTATTCCCATTATGCAGACTCTAGATTTTCGATTTACATATTAATATGTTTGGAAACTAGCTATGTCCACTTAAAAAGCTAAAGATTGAGATGGAATTTACGAATATGAGTCTCATTATAAGATAATATTTAACTGCGTTTGTTCCATTTTCTATAAAAGAAGTCATTCGGTTGCACTACTCCTTCCAATACAACTACCTTGTTACAACCTCACTTTAGGGTTTTCATAAGGAATGTACTTATTTGACCATGTCAAAATGGCATGTGTTGTGCACATGGGTACTTAACGGCCGAATTTGAACGGTCGTTCGGTTTTAGAGTTGTTTGCAATGGTTTTGCCAATCTCGGGAGACACTATTGCAAAAATTCTAAACACGGGGAGCAAAGTGCAAATGCGTGTAAACCTCAAGGAACAGTTTTGTAATTAACCCTAAGCCAAAACATGGTTTGATGTAACATTTTTTTGGTGTTACATAATTACAAATTTACAATGATGACAAGTGACATTCCAACAAATTTTCTAAGAAATGACACAAAATAAAAAACTTAATTGGTAAGTAACTACCAATATAATTATGTTTAATTTTTACAAATTAAAATTCATTAAAAAAACAGAGTTAAAGTAATATTTAAAAGTCAAGTTTGATACGATAATAATAATTTGCTAAATTATGTTTGGACACGTGTTACTAACTTATCTTTCAGTAATTCATTTAATGAATATGACACTAAACACGTATACGTGATTTTTTTTATAAGAAAATTTGTACTATTAATTTTATTTTCGATGACTCGTTTGAAATAGGTGTACATGTCTTAAACTAGCCCTAGCCAAAAACTCGGTCAAGTCAAATTTCCTAACTCAAGCGATTGGATCGACCTCGAGCACGTGCTAGTACAATATAAACGCACGTATTTAAGAGTTTAACCAAACAATTTTTGGAGTCGGTGATTGTTTTGACGAACTTTCATGATACAAATATTAACATAAAGTTATAAAAAAAAAGAACACCGCTAGCAATATTGACAACATGTACAAGGGGAGGAGAAACGAGAAGGGAGACTATGACACTGCTAATATGCTAATAACCAACTTATTATTTGTTAATAAAAGCTCAACACTTGTCAATAAATATAAATACTATTTTTAATGGTAGAAAACTATTGACATCATTATGTCTTCTAACCCTATTTTTAGAGTTGTTTGGATCTTTGTCTATCCCTCCGTTCCGCCATGAGAGGTCGTTGTAGAAAACTGTCGACATCATTATGTCTTCTAACCATCTTCATATTCGTGGTAAGTAATATAAATCTCACCTCGAAATCCTCGAATTCTGTTCGCTAATTTTTTGACAATCACTGCTTTCACCGTTAGCAATTTTGGGGGTTTTAGTAATGCAAGTTGAGTTGTAGCCCCTAGATCTATCAGCAAATATATGCGAGTATGTCCTATTAGTTGCTCAGCTCGAATTTTCACTTTTTTTTATGTTCCATCCGTTGCTTTCCTCTTTTGATATCATGGATTAGTTGATGATTTTGTTGGCGGGGTAACGAAAAAGGAGATATACGCAACTGCGATCTAATTAAGAAGTGCAAGCATATTCAACCAAGATTTTGCAGAGCACTGGATATATGATAACCAGGAGCAAGGATAGAAGGAAAAGAAAGGGGCTTACCCGAGCTTAGAGTTTTAAAAGGGGCTCATAGCTCTACAATATCTGAGATTTGTCATCAGCTAGTTGAATTCCATTTTTATTACTTCTACCTGCTTTAATTGTAGGAAAATCATATATCTTTTTGCCAATAAAATTACATTTTGCGGACACCAATCATTTTTTTAGCCCAACTATATTTTTGTCCGTCATTGTCAGTTAGGTTCTCATTGCCCAACCCTTGGAGTTTTTAACACATGCACTGTCTCTGTCTCTGTCTCTGTCTCTGTCTCTCTGGGGTGATAACTGATAGTATCAAAGTACTGCATTATGCTTGCTTAACACCATTTGATCCAAGTGGCAGTAGCTGCAGTTTATGAATTAATTATATACCTGCTTTCCCTAATTTCGTACTCTTTTTAACTGCATTCATACAGGTCATGATTCATATTGCTCTGGTCGGAGCAGACGTATCAGATACTTCACCAGTGTAAGACTGTTAATATGCATTTACAATTTTGACAAAATTGATCTTAATATTACACGAAGAGAGTGATACTACGACAAAATTGTTTGCACTATGACTATTAGTTAAGTCTTCTCTCTGTTGCAGATATTTTCAGTGTATCATGCTCGCTTTTTCTGTTTTTTCAGTCAAAGAGCGCTCAAAGGATATTTGCCCTTGTGTGATTGCCCACAATGCATTGACAGAAAGGTTCCCCTCTTATCCTTCCTATAAGTAGGCTGTCATTATCCAGGATTACATGCTGCAATTGATTTGCACATATTAAAGAGGATCCCAGGAGTTTGATTTCAGTTTTGTGTTTGCAATCCACCATCTTTCTTTTAGTCAGGAGATAAGGCAGTATGTGAGCGCGTTTGTCTATGTTCTTAATCAGTTGCGGTGCTTCCTTAACGTTAAGGGTATGTAAAACGATGCAACGATGCTTTTACCATTGGCAAAATAAGATAGATGAAGCATGCAAAAGTAAAAAAAATGTTATGAGCTCTAATAAGGTGTCATGCATATCAGTTATAGTTTAGCTCAACTATGGTCTGGTATAATTATGTTATCCAAAATTTTGACCTTCTTGGAAGTATTGGTGCTCAAGCTTTAGATGGTTATATAAAGATGCATACATGCTGTTGTTGTCGGACTGTAGAGGCGTGTCAAGGATCTTAGAAATTTTAGAGGCTCTCATGAAGGGGCGACAACGGTGATTTCCTGATGTAACCACTGTTTGATATCACGGTGGTAGGGAGCGGGCATGAATAGAACACTTTCTGTCCTCTCCTTAAGTGTTAGTCTTGGTTAATTCGTCATCTTTGCTGGTTTTCAAGATTACGCTGTCTTCCCAAGTTGTATGTAGAGATTTTAACTTGTTTTGTTTTCGGCTTGTATGCCGTGACTGTACCGAGTTTCCCCTTTTTCTCATTCTTATATCTGATGACTAATTCAAGGGATATCTGATAGACTAAGGGATTCAAAATTCGCTGCGTGACAAAAGGGGCTCAGTATGGATGAAATTTGACTACAAGGAAAGGTGTAAACAACTTCAGTCAAGATCAATATTAATTGAAATGCTTTTACTTGATCTGTAGGCTTCACTCTCTTTCACCGCCCAGGCGAATCCATTTAGTGTTCGTGCATGTCGTTTGTCCACCTCAGCCACCCTTACGCACTCACATTTCTGCTTATGTTTTCTGAAATGTCAGCACTATACCTGACGTGTTATTTGTTATATTCGGCGTTCTCTGCCCTTCTTTCAGAGGATGACCAAGAGGGAACAAGCAGCAGGCAATCACGCAGATGAGAAGGTAATCAGCTGATTTTCTTCTTTTCATAATTGACTTCATTATGATATGGCTTTTGTCCATCTATTTATACAGGGGATTGATATAGTAGTGACGTACACCGACACTTCTGGTGCTGTTCAAATTAGGCGTGTGAAGTCTACGGACCTATCTGCTTCCTGGGTCTGGAAAAACCCTCTCGATGAGAACCATGATCAGACTGGGAGGTCCAAGGTATGCCCACTTTATTCCAAGATGCCAATTCTTCTTCTTCAACAACTGAAGTTCAGAATTTTGGTTTAGTGTGACAGCAACTTGTATTCATAACTACGTTTCTTACTAGTCTCGGCCATTAGTAGACCCATTTCAACCTGAAACAAGGTTTGAGGACAGTCCGGAGGATTTTACTGCTGAACGTTCAGCTGGAGGCAACATGCCCCGTGCACAATTGTTTCCCATGCACCCAGCGAAGCTCAAGCGCAGGGTAAAATGCTAAATGGTGCTCTTCTTTCTTCTTATATATGTTTTTTTTAGAGAGCGATGGAATGATGACTACATTGCACTTCAGATGTTACGCCAACAAAGGAGGGATCGCCGAACTGCAGAACTAATCCGACAAGATAAAGAGATTGACAACCAGATGCAAGCAGCTGCCATCGATCAAGCCAAGGAGCTTGACACCAGTACTAAGGGCAAATACAGCATATGGAGGAAAGAATATGAAAATCCAAACTCTGATTCCACATTGAAACTTATGCGTGATCAGATCATAATGGCAAAAGCTTATGCAAGCATTGCAAAAGCCAAGAACGAAAGCAATCTCTATGATTCTCTAATTTTACATTCCAGAAAGAGTCAAGTTGCAATTGGAGAAGCAATTTCTGATGCTGAACTACAGCCAAGGTACTGGGAAACTAACTTTCTTCTATTTACCAAGTATAAATGTTGACTTCTGGTTCTTGTATGGACTTACTTTTTCTTCCTCATCATTCAGTGCACTTGATCGAGCAAAGCAAATGGGTCACATTCTATCTTTAGCTAAGGACCAGTTGTATGACTGTATGACAGTAGCAAGAAAGTTAAGGGCCATGCTTCAATCAGCAGAAGTGAATGTGAATTTGCTGAAGAAAAAGAGCACTTTCTTGACACAGCTAGCTGCAAAAACACTCCCCAAGCCATTGCATTGCCTTCCTTTACTGCTTACAGCTGACTATTTCCTGCTGGGTAATGAAAACAAGGGGTTTCCCGAAAACAAGAAGTTTGAGGATCCTTCTCTCTACCATTATGCTATTTTTTCCGATAACGTCCTTGCCACGTCTGTAGTTGTAAATTCGACAGTTCTACATGCAAATGAGCCTGAAAATCACGTTTTCCACATAGTAACAGATAAATTGAACTTTGCGGCTATGAAAATGTGGTTTCTTGTCAATCCTCCAGCAAATGCAGTAGTCCAGGTTGAGAATGTAGACGACTTTACGTGGCTTAATGCGTCTTATTGTCCTGTTCTGCGTCAGCTTGAATCTGCCCGGATGAAAGAATACTATTTCAAGGCACACCAAGCATCATCTCTCACAGCCGGGTCTGACAATCTCAAATATAGGAACCCAAAATATTTATCGATGCTGAATCATCTAAGATTCTACCTTCCAGAAGTGTACCCGAAGCTGGATAGAATCCTGTTTCTTGATGACGATATTGTCGTTCAGAAGGATTTGACTCCTCTTTGGTCTGTTGATCTGCAAGGGATGGTTAATGGTGCAGTGGAGACCTGCAAGGAGAGCTTCCACAGATTTGACAAGTATCTCAACTTCTCCAATCCAAAAATCTCAGAGAATTTTGATCCAAGTGCTTGTGGTTGGGCGTTTGGGATGAATATGTTTGATCTGAAGGAGTGGAGAAAGCGTGACATTACTGGAATATATCATGGCTGGCAAGATATGGTAAGTAATAATCACAGTCCTACCAAAGGCAGAACGATGAGGCTTTCATGCATTTGTTTTCCTCATAAAACCAACAATTTCCTGTGCGTACAATTATTTATAATTTCAGATTTCAGAGTCGATCCTTCTAGTAATCGCGACATTGTTTTGCAGAATGAGGATAGAACGCTGTGGAAACTTGGGACACTGCCTCCAGGACTGATAACTTTCTATAACCTGACGCATCCATTGGATCGGAGCTGGCATGTACTTGGACTAGGGTATGATCCGGCTCTTAACCAAACAGAAATAGAGAATGCAGCTGTGATCCACTACAATGGGAACTACAAGCCGTGGTTGGATCTTGCTATCACCAAGTATAGGTCGTATTGGACTGAATACGTAATGTTTGATAATCCTTATCTACAACTTTGCAGTATTGATGAGTAGCGGCTTCAAGTTCTCTCCACAAAACTTCTTGTGCGTAAAAGTCTGTTTTGCAATAGTAGTGATGATGATGATGCGTACATCTAACCCTTCCTTGACCCTGGAATGTTGAGGCTTCGTGCACTGGGCTAAGCCCTTTTCGCTTGTCTGTATACGTGCTCAAAAGCTCTTCTTGCTCTTTTGCCATCTTGCTTTTTGCACAAAATCTGTGTTCATGATGACGAGGCTGAAATGGGCACTTCGAAGGTCAAAAAGTTGAAGGGTACTTTGAAAGTAATTAAATGAAGCTCAAAATTTGTCTAGTTTTCATCCTTTTTTCTATGTAGAAAATGTGTTGTTTCCTATTCAAGGTTAGTCAAGTGGTAGCATTGTTACCTGATCGATAGATTTCTACTCTTTTCAAACTACAAGTAGAGTTGACCTGTATCAGTATTTAGTAAATCGTTTTGTATGTATAGACAAGCAGAATTATGAAGCGCAGATACTAGCTTTCACTTTTCTTTTGAGTTTTGACCATTATTCCTAAACTACACTAGATTAGACCTTGAAGTTATTGTGTAAGATTTTAGGTATTACCAACCTTGAGTGTGTCCTGGTGCCATTATCAAGAGCGTCCGAACAACTCAAGACGTACGAACGGAAGACTCGAGGGCACGAATGTTTGAAGCTTGAAAGTACTCAAGCACCAGCAATGTCCCTGGAAGTGGATGAGTTTATTATTGCCTCTGTCGCCTGTCAATGCGTTTCCCGATCGTTTTACCCAGTTCGAAACTCCCCTACTGGATTTCGAGGGTTAGAGAATCAGCACTCCACGATAAATGGGCAGACGTATTATCTCACTACCGTGAAATTAAACAAGCCGGAATCCGACCCACAGATCCTTCATTCTTCCACCCCATCCTAAAAGCATGCTCAACCCTCTCTTTTAGACATGGAAAGTCCATTCACGCAACTCTTGTCAAGCAGGGATTTGAATCTTTCACTTCTGCTGGAAATTCGATCATGGACTTTTACGTGAAATCCGGAGCCTTTGATTCTGCGGTAAATATGTTTGGCTGCATGAACAGCAGAGACTCAGTTTCATGGAACATAATAATTCACGGACACCTTAATCTAGGCAATTTTGACGAAGGGTTGTGGTTGTTTATGCAAGCCAGGGTGGAAGGTTTTGAACCCAACATATCCACCTTGGTCCTTATACTTCAGGCTTGTCGTAATATTGATGCTGTAAACCATGGGACGAAACTACATGGTTATTTAATTCGAAGTGGGTTTTGGACTGATACTTCAGTTATGAACTCTGCTCTGAGTTTTTACGCAGAAGGTGGAATGGGGCATGCACGGAAGGTGTTTGATGAGATGTCTGACAGAGATGTGATTTCTTGGTGTGTGATGATTGGCGGCCATGTGCAAAGTGGCGAGGCTGATGTGGCATTGGGGTTGTTCAAGGAAATGTTGTCAGCTGTCGGAGTTTCAGTTGATGGGCAAACAATGGCTAGTGCAATCAAGGCTTGCACTAGTCTAGTGGACCTTTGTATAGGAAGAGTGATTCATGGGTTTGTGATATGTAGAGGTCTCGATTATGATGTGTTTGTGGGAAATTCTCTCATTGATATGTATTCCAAGTGTAATGAATCGGATTGTGCCTGTAAAGTGTTCAGTGAGATGCCTCAGAAGAACATCGTTTCGTGGAATTCACTATTGTCTGGATTTGTCCATAATGAGAAGCATTGGGATGCCCTTATGCTGTTTGATTCAATGGGGAAGGCCGGAATCGAGGCTGATTCAGTGACTCTGGTGAATCTTCTACAGGTATCAAAGTATTTTGTAGATCCATTCCGCTGCAAATTCATTCATTCCATGGTAGTCCGGCGGGGTCACGAGTCAAATGAGTTGGTAATTAATTCTTTGATAGATGCATATGCAAAGTGCAATCTCATCAATTTTTCGTGGGAACTTTTCAATCGGATGAAGAGACGAGATACAGTTACTTGGAGCACGATGATTGCGGGGTTCACCCATTGTGGCATGCCGGATGAAGCAATAGCAGTATATAATGAGATGAACCGGGTACATGTAAAGGTCAACTCTGTTACCATGCTCAATCTTCTCGAGGCTTGCTCATCCTCCGCTGAACTAAAAAGATCAAAATGGGCTCATGGTGTTGCAATTCGAAGAGGCTTTGCAACTGAGGTTGCCGTGGGGACTGCAATCCTAGATATGTATTCCAGCTGTGGGGAAATAGAAGCCACTAGAAAGGCCTTCGACCAAATTTCCCAGAAAAACATCGTGTCATGGAGCGCCATGGTTGCAGCATATGGTATGAATGGCCTTGCACGTGATGCCCTAGCTGCGCTTGCTGACATGAGACTGCATGGTTTGAAGCCAAACCCGGTAACAACGCTGTCCGTGTTATCAGCATGTAGCCATGGGGGGTTGATCGAGGAGGGTCTAGCATTTTTCGAAGAGTTGATTGAAGATTGTGGGGATAAACTAAGGTTAGAGCATTACTCGTGCATGGTGGACTTGTTGGGTCGAGCTGGGAAGCTTGATACTGCAATGTGTATGATGGAGAAAATACCAGACAGATTGAAACCTGGTGCTAGCGCATGGGGAGCACTCTTGAGTGCTTGTAGGAAATATGGAAACAGTGAGCTTGGCGCAGTAGCTGCTTCTCGTGTACTTGAATTGGAGCCATCAAATTCAGCAGGTTATCTGCTTGCGTCGAACATGTACGCTGCCGGTGGGTCATGGGTAGATGCCGCGAGGATGAGATGGTTGGTGAAGGAGAAAGGGGTGATGTTGGTGGCTGGGTACAGTTTGGTGCACATTAATAACAGGGCGTGCAGGTTCGTTGCGGGAGATAAACGTCAGCCTTTCTCAGACGAGACATCCCATGTTGTTGAGCAGCTGCACGAGTGTATGACGATGGGCGAGATGGATGATGAAGCTTTCTTCTAAAATGTTTGACTCGTGCCTCTAAGGATTCATCTCTGCAGTTGTGATCTGCTTGTGTTATGCTTGGTGTTGCAACTCCATTTTCTGCTTCAATCAGCAGATTTGCCCTCTTGGTGTTCTTTAGAGTAATACCATTATCACACATCCGAAAATTCTACGCAGAGAGAAATGACGAATAAGCTTGAGAGAAACTGTTAAAACATCATTTGACAGCTCATAATCTAACCTTCTGACAGGACTCGGGAAATTATTGCAGCTCATTCGACGGTTATAACACAGGAGATGTGTAAAATGGTTGACGGCAAGTGCGCCAAAGTCCTTATTGTTGGCGAGCTTCCTCCCTATTACCTCGACTAAGAATACTTCTGAAGTGTGTCAACGGTGGTTCACTCGGACGGGTATCTTACTACATGTATTTGAATTTAGTCGGCATCTTCTATGCCTTCCAAATATCTAAGCAAAATAACATCCATTTTACCGGAAATTATCATACGAATCAAACATAGGCTTTGCAATATACATTTTATCGGAAATTATTTAGAGCAAATATAAATATAAACATATCGAGTATATCTATATCATACATAAAAAGTATGGAAGAAGTTAAACTACCCATTTTTTTTCCCCCTAAGATACCCTTTTTATTTAAAGAGTTTGTTTTAAATTGAGGGTGTGTTTAAGAGTACAATTCTAAGCTTCTTTCTTTAAAATATCCTTTCTTAGTTATGAAGTTTGTAAGAATCAAGAGTGATTTTTTCTTTTGATACACACAATTAAGCATCTTTATTTAAAATATTCTTGTTAATTAAATTTTGTAAAAATTAAGTGTGTTTTTTACTTTTCCTTATAAATTTCTATATAAAAACTATTAAGTCTACTAACCTTAGATACTCAATCTTCTCCATCAAAGTTGATTAAAAAACAAAGAACCAGGCAAAATTTTACTTTTCTGAAGTATGTAAATATGGTATTCTTTAACCCAAAACTAAATTGAAATTATGGTATTATTCAGTGGAGTAGACAACAAGTAGCTTCACTCATGCTAATTAATTTGTAAATTGTTAATAAAATATAAGCTTATGATTAGTACAAAATATGCATAAATTCGTGTTCTCGAATCACTTTTTCATGCGAAAAGCGAGTTAATTCTCTAGTACTTCAAAACATCTAGTTTGAACAAATATAAACATCCTAGATATCCCAAATCCATGTTCAAGCCCTAATGCTTCTCTTGTTTGCCCTTCCATTCCGTTCATATAGTATAGGCAATGGGGACGAAGCTGCCCCGACAGATAACTCAACTGGAAGTCCCAAGTGGCGTGAACTTTCATTTTGTGTTGGCTTAGTTGGAAGGCTTGCGTGCTAAAATGGCGTTCCACTGTGTGAAGAGAGAGGCTATACCAAATGCAGAATGGTTTCAGTGAAACGAATACCATGAGGAATAATAGATTAGATACTCATGATTGGAGAGTTCAAGCCTGGACATAACAACTTGACGTTTGAAAAATGACTATGTACTGCTACGTATCAAGGCGAGGAGACTATGGTACCAACCACGGTCTCTTTGGTCTCCTAAGATAAACTGTAATCACGCCTTGGAGGTGTTATTTCCTCTCCCACCCCAATTCACGTAGACATGTTATTTTGGTTTCACGGACTCACGGTCCTTCGGTTTATTTATAAAAAAAATAATTAAAAAAAGACTTGGACCCCGGAAAACAAGAACCATCGGTTAATCCTGCCTGTGTACTCCGCAGTATGTCTGATGATTGGAAATGGTTAAAACATGAACCACCTCCTCTTTGGGTGGGTGCTCCCTCTTCGTATTAGTCAAAATGACATAACACAAGAAGTAGGAGTCAGCAACATGCTGACGCAGTACACAAAGCGGTAATACCCAAGTTACCATGGTTATGGTGAGTGTTGGTAGGCTAGATTTCCATTTCACCTCAACCGGAGAACGCCATGTAGATAATCATTAACAGCGCCAATTTATGCATCATCTTGTTCGTTCCAGTATCTCCACAACCTCTTCCATTGATGGCCTGGACTTGGGGTCAAGTTTGAGACATGCTAGAGCAATCTGGGCAATTTCTGCTGCAGCTTCAAGAGCATATTTCCCTTCCAATCTGGCGTCCATTATGCTCTTCAACTTACTTCTTTTAGCTAAATATGGTTTGGCCCAATCAATCAGCTTTTGCTTCCCAATCGGGCGATTTCTATCGAGTGCCGGTAAACCTGTCAGCAACTCGACCAATACAACACCAAAACCATACACATCGCTTTTTGCAGACAAGTGCCCTGTTTCAGAACAAGAATGCACAAGACTGATCATGACATCATCTTACTGATATTATTAGCTCAATCTGCTTTGAAGCAAGCATAGTCCAATACCTTGATCTTTCAATTACCAGTAGGATACATAAGTTCAAAGATTAGAAGAATTACCAGTGGCAACATACTCGGGCGCAGCATAGCCATATGTTCCCATAACCTGTGTTGATACGTGCGTACGATCACCTGTAGGACCATCCTTTGCCAAGCCAAAGTCCGAAAGTTTGGCGCAGTAAGACTGACAAAAGAAACTGTTAGACCAACTTCATAGAAGTTAATAAGTATTCTGTCACTAATTAATCTCTTCTTTAACCACCATGATGTACTGAGTCAAAACGATGTCGTTAAAAGTAGAAAGAGGATCCATCAAAGGAAACCTGGTAAACAGGTCAATTGACAAGGAAGAATAAAAATAAAATGCAACCAAAACATAGGCATGCATTCTTTTGTGTATCATCTTTTGAACTACTTTCAGAACTTACCTCATCGAGCAATATATTTGAGGTCTTGAAGTCTCTAAATATTACTCGGTGTACAGACAAGAATGTCAGGCCGCGAGCTGCTCCTATTAAAACCTTAAGCCGAATGTCCCATGGAAGTGGCTGGACAGCTGAGCCTCCTGCACAAATATAAAGTAAATTTAGATTAACTTGCTTGACTTCTAGATCACGAGTACTCGTTCCATTTGACAAATACTTGCACATTTGCATTAATAGAACACTGCATTTACTTCGAAAAAGGTGGTTCTCCAAGCTCCCATTTTGCACGAACTCATAGACAAGGAGTTTCTCTTCATCCTTGTTACAGTATCCCAACAGCCTAACAAGGTTAGGATGAGAAAGCATACCAAGAAAGTTGACCTCGGCCTGCATGATTAGGTGAACAAAAGATACCATAAATAATCTCAATCAAGAATCTAGCTCCACTTTATGCAAAAGTAATTCTCTTCCTTCTTGCATAGAAGATCACAGCAGGAAGTTTTCCACCAAACCTTTTTGAGTGGTTATTGCCAGGAACCACCAACTGAACTAGAAGAATAATTCCACAACTGTATCTGGACAAATAACTTACCAACTGGAAATTCAGTTTGACATATGCACTCTAGACATTGTAGTACTAGTTTTCATTTCTCCTTCCTTTTTCTAAATGAGCAAAAAACAAGCAGAACATCGTGAAAATGTCTTTTATCTGTAGGTGATACCGAATGGTATATGAGAAACGTACGTTGGTCATGCTTATAAGTAATAGTGCTCAGTGCCAAGCATGAGATACATGTTAGGGGAGCTTAAATGTAAAGGGGCAAACATCTCTTTTCTGGTAGCAATACCGAGGATCGTTTTTCCGTTCTCACATAGCTTTAGCTTTTAGAGCAAATCGTAACTTAACATGGTATCAGAGCTCTGGTTTTACAAGATCATAACATCAAGTCTCTCAGCTTATGTATGGTCACCCTTTATGTTATTGCAGCATGCACACGTAAGTAATCTCACTTGGTCGTGGTGCACCTTTGATTTGTTTCTGAATCGTTTGAGTCACTCCACTGGGACACGAGGGGGAGTGCTTTCCTGTTGGGCCTATTCACTAATAACTTAAGCTTTTAAATCAGATGGTAACTTTTCAAAAATTAAAGTTTGAGATATTTCTATTCTAACATGCTACGAGAAATAGCATAAAGTGCGGTTACTCCCCCCCAAAAAGAAAATTTTGTTTCAAAATTCTCTGTTTAAAAATAGAAGTATGGCTGAAACTAGCTGTAGATTTCCCTACAAGCAAAAACTCCCTATTGCTCTAGATTACAATAAAAAACTCATGGCAAACCCAGTGTGGGCAGCCTTACCCTGCTATTGCAGAGACAGAGCTCTGCGCTCTAAATATGTGACCTCTAGGTTACCCTCAATCTGAATTAAAGAAGGTTAACCTCAATCAGAGAACCATGGGAGCTAGAAGCAAACTAATGGTTGCAATCTCGTGCCATGTTCCAAAATCTATATAGTACTCCGTTGTACGTAAGTAGGAAATTAATGCTAGAAGTAGTAGTTTAACCTCAACTCACAACGATTAGGAGAAAGTGAACCATAACTCGGACAGGCTACGCATAGTAAATGCAAATGACTTTGGTTAGTAAACTAAATTTGAAACAGCCTCTTCCCACCTCCCCCAGAAAATCCCACACCAAAACCCAAAGGAAAACCTCCAAACAGAAAAGTGGTTTGAAGCATGAAAACACCTCTCCATATAAGAGATTTCTAGTTGTGAAGGATGTTAACTTTAAATATTAGATGGTAAGAAGCACCTTTTGAACATCACATTCTCGTGGCGCAGTTTCAATCAACTATTCAAGAAAACCCTATAGTAAAGCAATCAAAAGTGACACTTAGAAAAACAAGCAAAAGTAAACTACGGAAAATAATTCGTTCAACTTCAGTATATTAAAGATGGAAAATGCATATTTCCAACAAAAAAAAGAAGAACAATAAAATTCGAGCTTCTCCAGAGTTAGTGGTGTTCTACACGAAGCTATAACAGGTAGCAACAATAAATATATACGCCAATGAATAATGCATAAAGCTATGCGATCTATTGGATTACTACAATAGTATAGTTAATGACCTGCCACTCTTTAAGTCCTTGCATGCTCCCAGAACTCAACCTCTTGATAGCGATCTCATTTCCATTCCTATTCTCCTTCTCAACAAGCAGTCCCTTGTACACCCTCCCAAAACCTCCTTCCCCCAACACTGTTCTGAAACTTTTGGTTGCAGCCTTCAGTTCTGAAAAACTAAAGACCCTCAGGGTCTGCCCATTTGAACTCACCTCATTGCCTCTGCCCACCAGCGAGAAAGGTTTCTTGGGTGCGGTGTTGTTGCCGAGAGAAACTTTGCTGCTAGACATCCTAGTTATACCTGCTGCGAAATACAGGATTACATTCTCAAAATAAAGCAGAAAAACAGGGTGATCTGTTGCTGAATATAGAAAAATGTGGTGGCAAGATATGAAAGATTCAGTTGCTAAAGAACAATTTCTCAACAAAAAAAGAGAGAGAGAGAGAGAGAAAAAAAAACAGGTTATAAGTCAAAAAACAGGTAATTTGAATTTGATTCTTCTACGGGAATCTCTTTTCATTGTATTCAGTTCCCCCTAGAAGAATCCAATTTAAATTAAAGACGGGATTTTCACGGCCAAGCCTGAGACGACATGGAAACAGAAACTACTGGTATGAGAAGACTTTGATCTATTAACAACACAAAAAATTAACCAAAAAGTTGCCAAATTAATGGGATACTGATGGGAATTATAGAAGGATCAAGCCTCAAAAGAAATTGTGCTTATAATGAGCATACAGGGCCGGGCCCATTGATGTGACTGAAAATGGTTATGCTATTGTTTTAGCATTAACAATGTTGTTAAGGTGGTTTGAATGGTATCAAGAATGTAATTGATAGTATTCCTGCAGATCAGTAACTCAATATTTTCACAACGGGATCCTAGATGTAAAAGCAATCATCCATTTGGCTGTGACACTGTGAAGATGCTGACACGCAGATAATGGCTTTGGGACATGGAGTGGAAGGGAACTATATAGAAATTGCAAGTTCTTGGATATGATACTAAAGCACTATCTTTGACCAAATTGCAATGTACATATTGACATTTTGAGGTGTAAACAAGCTTTAAATTGTGCATAGTGAAAAAATAAGATGCACAACACTGTTAAATGATTGCAATTGGGATCATACATTACACTTTAGGAACACTTGGTACAAATGTCACCATCAGTGTCCATAACCTAAAGCAGAACTTCGTTGAACTCCTGCATTGCTCAAACTCACAATTACACGAAAGCTCTCCGTTTAGGCCAGATAAGGGGCCTTGCATTCATAATTTGCTCAAAAAATTCTCTCCGTGCCATGTCAGCATACTCACATTTCTTACCTTTGTTAGTTCTCGTAGTATACTGACCATGTTCCAATCCAGTCTCCGTTGCTCTTCTTCTCTTAGGTATCTTTTTAATTGGTCCTACAAAAGGTTAACAACAATTTAAAATATATAAGTCAGTACACGTTTGAAATCTAGTTTCATATGTAAACTACCGATGACAGTGAATTATATATGTTAACTGCAGATGGTTAAAACCTAAAAGAATGGAATAATGGAACAAAGTAAAAAATAAAAGAGAACAATGCCCTAAACGGCTAAACTGACACAAGAAGAGTTTGGTGTTAAAGGTTCACCCGAAATCATCCGAGCCGTGACAGAAAAAACTTGCCGCACCTTCCTTGTAAAAGTTATTCTCCTGGCAGGCTTTCTAATCTCCTGTACTGCAGAAGATTCCTCATTGTCTTGGATGTCAGAAGCCCCACCCGTATCAGTAACTATCTCCTCAAGTAGAGAAGAATCTGCGGTGTCATGGATGACATATAAACCTTTCTCCATTACAGGAGCATCGGTATTCTCTTGCAGTAACAATGCATATTCAAGCTGGACCACAACCTCAGCCATTGAAGGGCGTTTCATGGGAAGATTGTGCAGGCATTGCGCCGCAATTTTCACAAATGTGATCAAACAATTCGGCAATATTTGCCCCCTCAAACTGGGATCAATACTCTCATCTAGGATTCCTTCTTTGGTGCAGTATTTTGCCCATGCAGCCAGACCCCATTGCTCTTCAGCCAGGGTCATATCTACTGCTGGCCTCCCGCACAGCACTTCGAACAAGACCACTCCAAAGGCATACACGTCAGATTTCCTTGTTAGTCTGCGGGTCAAGTAATACTCTGGATCCATATAGCCAAATGTGCCTTTTACATCGGTGCTTACATGGCTGCATGACTGATTTGTCGGGCCCATTTTGGACATCCCAAAGTCCGAAATCTTAGCTGCCCAATTTTCACCCAACAAAATGTTCGAGCTCTTCACATCGCGATGTATAACTCTGTGCATGACACTAGTGCCAGTGTGAAGATAGTCCAATCCACGCGCGGCGCCGATGCATATCTTGAGGCGTTGCACACAAGAAAGAGGAGATTTACCACTTGTATCACGCTTGTGCAGATGGTCAGCAAGGCTACCAAGGAGCATGTACTCATAAACAAGGATCATCTCGTGGACGTTGTCACAGTAACCAATGAGAAAGACGAGGTGGCTGTGTCGAAACTTGGAAAGCATCTCGATCTCTGTCCAAAACTCGGGGGCTCCTTGTCTGGACATGGAATTCAACCGCTTAATCGCAACGGTAATTGATCCATTGTCAATGACCCCTTTGTATACCTTTCCGAATCCTCCCTGTCCGATGATCAAAGCATCATCAAAGTTCCGGGTGGCCAATTGGATATCTGCAAGTGAAAACTGACGGCATAGATGCTCTGTAAAGTAGGCCGACGGTCTAACTTGATTACCGGAGTTTTCTTCGTGTAGTTGTCTCAGCTTATAAACAAAAATATCCAACAGGATGATGAAAAGTACCACGCCCGTCACAACCACATTAATCACTCTTCGCAGCGTTGGAGTCCAGGAAGTGGAACCATGTCGAGGAGGGCGGGGTTCCAAATTGCCTAGATGGTTGTGGGAGTAACAAAACTTCGAGTCAACAACGTTATCAAGAGAAGATTGATCATAAGGCGCAGGGAAGTCATACGCATCGGTAAAGATTACTAGGAGATGATAGAAGAGAAAGAAGTAGATGAGGGTGGAAATTGGGGATGAAGCCAGGAACATGTTTCTAGTAGGCAACAAAGGTGGAAGATGATAAAAACTTTCAAACCCACCACTTTTTCTTCTTCTTGATCTTGTTAGCTTTACTGGTTAGGTGTTTGGCCCGTTGACTTGTGACATGGAAGGCAGGGAAAGTCTTTCCTCCCTAATTTTAACCCTAATCAACTTTTTTAATCACAGCGATCTCTGAATTGTTTTTTCATTTTTCTTTTCTGTAACCCTAACCCACGGCGATAATCAAAACAAGGCTAATAGCCGTCAAATTTCTAAGTGAAGTGAAGTGAAGTCCACCAACTACGATCAACGGTACGCAAGTACCTCCGATTCAGGCAAAAAATCGAATGTGTAGGCAAATTCGAGCAGAAGAAGAAGATTAACAAATTAAGACAGAGATCAATTTTTATTTTTTTTACCAGGTGTGGAGACAAAGAAGGTTGGAAGAGGTATAATGGCATCCACAGACTTGTACAACGAGCTCTCAGGTCGAGTACCGAGAGCCCAATAGAGGCGTTCGACTTTTGGGGGGAACAGAAAGAGCGCATCATTAACGGCTTCGATCGCTACGACTTCCGGCGGGACGCGGAGGGGGTTTATGGCTGATATTTGTAAGATGATCTGATCTCACTCCAAGCTGGGATGGAGGGAGTTGTTTAATCTCTCTCTCTCAGAGAAGGTTAATTACATTCAGAATCCTTAAGGTAAGGGTAAAATTACATGCATGTTTGGTAATTTGGACAAATAGCAGTAATGTACATTGACATATAAAATCTTATAATGCTTATTTGTCTGTGTTTAAGAAAATGACTTTACTGCCCTTTACTTTGAAGATTATTTTTTTTCCAAATGTCATTACTTCTATCTCTCATCTTCATCTTGAAGAACTTGCCCATGCAGAACTGGCGACACGTCACTAGGCATCCCCCACGGTAATCACCATGCCCACGATATTGCTGAAATCACGAGATCCCTGTCACCTTTACCACTACGCACCTCCCTTCTCTAGAGATCCACAATCGCCACCATGCTTTCAGCCTTCACCAGCCACCACCATGTTCAACCTTCACGACTACATTGCCGCCACAAGCACCTAAACCCTCAAACATTAGACCCACGGTGACAGGTATTGACTGTACATCCCTCATGCCGTCAAGCCGTGATGTATCTCCAGCCACCATCATTACAGTCTCCGGTCCTAATGCTGGTGGCAATGTGGCGGTGAGCTCAAGGTGGTGGGCATGAGAATAAAGAAAAGGGGGAAGAGAGGGGGCATGGGAAGCAGAAGAGAGAGAGAGAGAGTCAATCCCCAATTTGAAAATTAGGGTTTGAAAATTTTATACAATAGATACTTGTATATAATGTATTAAGTTGTAATATTGACATTTGAAAAATACGTATTCATGAAATTAGCGAAAAAAAGACATATTATTAACAGAACAACAACATATGGACATGGCTAGTACCTCTTCAAAATACTGGTAAAGATTTATTACCTTTTCAACTTTGTATCATTGGCCGTAATTTGATGCTAACCAAAGAACATGGGTATAATTAAGCTTACGAGGAACGATGAATCATAGCTGTCACCTATGACTATGGTTGGGTCTTCATCCACTCCTTTCTTCACCTATGACTATGGTTGGGTCTTCATCCATTCTGACATGCCATTCATATCCTTAGCAGACATTTGCGAATTTGGTGGTCGACGAGGTCTTTTGTCCTTTTCCTGATTTGAGGTCTGAATTTGCGGCTCATAGTGAACCACAGATGATGACGGACTTGGACGAGCAACCCTGTTTTGCAGTATGCTTCTGATGATCCTTCCACTGGCCTCCCGTCGCTGATTCTGTTTAAATACAGTTGAATTCACAGGAGATGCTGCACCCTGCTGACGTGACAATCCACCAGAAACCTGTATATACAACCTATATATTCAATAACTGAGCCACTGCAGTTGCATTAATATGTAGCACGTCTTTACTGGTTTGGTTTCTATTGTAGCAACTGATCTTTTTACAGCCAAAATAAGAACAAAGACCAGTGCCCTGGCTGAGATTCAATCAGCTATAGTGATTTTTAAAATAAAAACGAACTTCATTACTCATCAATCCTTCCACTAGAAGCCCTCAAGTTATGTTATGTCGCTACAAAATAAGTAGGAACAATTTCACCAGACTATAACATCAAGTCTATATTTTATCTTAAAAGGTTGATCAGCACCCCCAGAACCAGTGGCTCAATCTTATGGGCTTCACGACGGGAACCTCCAAAATTAGTCTATAGTACTATCCTCGTTTGTACGCACTTGCAGCATTGACTCGTGAACAACGCTCTTGACTTTTCTCTTACACGACTCACACAGTATCATGATATATGTATAATAAAAATATCAAAGTGTATAAAGGAATGTGGTGTAAAACTAGAGAGAGAGAGAGAGAGAGAGAGAGGAGAGCTTTTGGTGCTAAAGAAAATGTGTGTTAGTGTGTGTGATGGCCTTATTTACCGAGAGAGTTGGAAGACAAAACTTAGAGGTGAAGTTTATTTACCGTTAAAGTTTACTTAGTGCTGAAAGTTGACTCTTGGAATGAAACTAAAGATTGACTTCTCCTTTCAGTTAAAACTGTATTTGGTTTGGTTCAAGGGATTGAGTTGAATCTTTTCCCTATCGTTTGAAGTGAATCTGATAATTATTGTACTCACATTCCCTTTTATAAATTTTGAGCGATCTTACTGACCTCTTAAAAGCACACTCCCTTTTTATGTTCCCTTCTGCATGTAATAGCCGACAATAGATTGCATCGATTATGGATTAGAACTGAGCGAGGGAGAGAGAACTGCAGTTTTGGTCTTTGCCACTAGAACCCCAGCGTGGGACAATATTACTATTTAAAATTTTTGACTTAAAATTGATGTTTAAATTAGGATAGTACATTTAGAGTATTGTCTTATTCGATGTATTAGTTGCTCTGACTGGCTGGTGGTTCAAATTTGGTTGAGTTTGAAGGTATTATTGTTGTAGTGTAAATGATCGAGTGAGTGTTAACATTCTGAAAATTTCGATATGTTACAAAAGAAAAGGATTCAAAAACAAACAAGATGATGCATCACAAAATTAACCTCAAAATAATAAACTAAAATGTGCAAAGGTAATGAAGAACATCACAAAACTTTACTAGCACATAACTTTTTACTACGTTTTATCTTAAACAAACTTTAATTATGATTACTGACATTTAAACAAACTTTAAATATGAAAAATATTAGAATCGTTAAAATAAATGGTTTAGCTCATAATTCAGGATGTAAAATTGATTTATACTCTTAATGAACTCATTCAAATTATTTGAACTTAGATATTACTATAACCGCCTGAATATATTATAAAATTAGAACTCAATCTACAATTTAAAAAGCAAAAAAATAAAGTAAGTCAACATAAAAAGGAAAATTTTAATCCTATGTCATTGCAGCCTCTTCTATCACAGTCTATACAATAAACTAGACGTGAACAAAACTTTTATTTATTTGACAAATCTTTTACTCAATCACATAGTAATATAATAAATACTTAAAAAGAACCGTATGATCGTTCTTTTAATATTATCTTTAACTATCATTTATAATCGTACGATATTTCACAAATGTAATAAATGTGAAATCAGCTCGATATTTACTATTTTGGAACATTTTTCATTTTTATGTTTTTTTAAGTTTCTTTTTATTATGATGATACTTACATGTGAAATGCATGAATGTGATCTATTTTGAATTTGTTGGTTCGCTTCAATCGAATGTAAATAAAACTTAGTTCAAAATTATCCATATAACGCCTAAATAACCAACTTTAACTCCACAAAAATATACTGACACTCAAAAGTACAGATACATTAGTCTTTAGTTCTCTTTTCTGATTTCTAAATACTTAGACTTGTGGGCATTTTGGTAAGATATCGAGTGAAACTTCTGCTTCATTCATTTATATAGAGTTACGAGTGAAGCAACAGTGAAAGTTGGGATGTTGTATCCCGTAAACAACACGTCAATATCTTGCTGCACCAGTGGTAATTCGAAAGGAGGCGAATCGTCTTAAGAAAACGACTTAGTCCGCACCTCAGCCAGCTATTTTTACACTATATTTTTGGAGTTGTTCTTACATGTTTCTTCATCTTTAGGAAATGATAAAACTTGTAATGTTCAGAGAAAAAAGTATAAATTAAGAAGATAAAAGGTCAAAGCTTAACCCTTAGGGGTGGTGGAAGTGGCAAAGGGTCTTGAGGAATGACCTTGAGGTCCTGAGTTCAATTTTCCTGTTGACGGGTCATATTAAATTGCTATTCTAAACATTCAAAATAAAAACGGTCAAAGCTTAATACCCTACCTAATTAAAACTCCCCTAAACCTTACGTTTTGGTTGAGGATAGGAGGCTAGTCTAGGTGCTTAAATGCCTTTGTACTTTGGTTTTGCTGCATGTTTTCTTCTGTTTTTCTTTTCAGATTTTGTGTTCAGAGCTCAACTTGCACTTACAATACTGATCAATGCACCTTTCCGAAGGTTCAGAGGGAGGAGCCATTAGCTCTCGGTCTAGGAGATTTCAAAAGACTTTTAATTTCCTACGGTCTGGCTCTGTTGAGGATAGAACTTCGTTCTTAAATCTACGAAACCGTAGCAGGGTAACTTGAGCATCATTACGTACCCTGTCGAAACCGTAGCAATCCCTTGGGATAATTGCAAATCCTAATTTCCTTTGTAAACCACTCTACACTTGAGCAGTGCTATAGCTGCTTCTTTTAATCCAATACATAGAAAAAAAATTAAAAAAAACATATCAAGAATATATCTCAAAATCTTTACGGGTTGAACAGCCCTGCCCCGTGAAATTATTGCAAATCCTTTGCTTGTAATTTGCTCTAAAATCGAGGAATAAAGCTATAGTTTCTTCTATGGCATTACCTAGGAGATTCAACGAAGATCTTGAATTATACCAAAAGAAAGAAAAAATTTACTGTTTTTGTTGAAATCACCAGACATCTTAAAGGGATGTGTATAGAATCCCCCAGGAGAGGGATCGAGGATGGGTCTTGCAGTAGGTTCGCTTTAGGTTAACCTTACTACAGTATTGCCGCCCCATGGTGGGGGTTTTACACCCAATTCCATGACAAGTGGTGAATGCCGACATGATATGGGAATCACAATAAATCAGTTTTGCTCAAACCTCAAACAAACTTGACTCTAAATCTAGCACAAGATTTGCCCAACCATAATCACAATGAAGTTGAAATCGCTACTCCTCAACAATTTGAGGAGCAGCGGTTTCAAAATCTAGGATCTATATGTTGAGTCAACATATAGATCCTAGATTTTACCTCATGACATACTTGGATGAAATCGCTACTCCTCAACAATTTGAGGAGCAGCGGTTTCAAAATCTAGGATCTATATGTTGACTCAACATATAGATCCTAGATTTTACCTCATGACATACTTGGAAATCCTTGAATCACTTGGCAACCGTAAAGCTTCTTAACTACTTTCCAAGTAGATTCGCGTTAGCGTTAGTATTTTTTAAGTAGTCATTGACATATTTTATTTAAAAACGTAAGACATATTTCCCTAAATAAATTGACGCTTTAAAAGCAACTCCGCACTCATGATTTTCTTAAAACTGACGCTCGCACTGAGAACTAGTGACTTATAAGGTCTGTTTGAGATCACTTCCAGTTTTGATTTTTAGTTTCAAAAAAAAAAAATTCAAAACTAGTTTAGTTTTTATTTTTTACAAAAACAAATGGATGTTTGATTACCCAGTTTTTTATTTTGAGTTTTTTCTTTGGTGGCGGTTGCGGTGGCGACGAGCGGTGGCGTTGAGGGTTTGGTGGTGGAGGTCTCAATACTAAAATAAAAACTCTACTATAAAAAATGAGAGTTTTTAAAAACAGCCGTGTTTTAGGAACTAGTTTTCAAAACTGAAGAAAAAAAAACGAAAATTGTGTGCTAAACGCGTTATTTTTTTCTCTAATTTATAAAACTGAAAAAAAAAATGAAAATAGAATGATTTTCAAACAGAACCTTAGAATATGCCTCTTGAAATGGTCACCAGACTCCCCCGGTTGGAATATAAGTACTCCACCAAAACCACCATTTCCCGTCACCCTCAATTATCATGTCATTCTCCTTTCTTATCCTGATCATTTCTGATGAATATATGGCAACTGTTTCTGGCAAACCATGATGGTTCTGCCTAGTGAATAATTAATGACTCTGTTTACATATATCATCAACCAATACTTACAGTTTCCTACTAAATAATCTCATCTGTTTTATGATATAATCACCACTACAACAACAAAACTTGTTACAAGGTATAAAGATCACATGACAAAAGAAGATGGAGACTAATTGCAAGACTCAATCCAAAGACCACCTCTTCGTTGGAAGTGGTAGTGCCAAAGCTACCAAGCTTGTGGTGAGTTTTGGTAGGATCGATTTACATCCTGTCTCGACCGAAGTGGGGAACGCTGGTGCAAAGGTTGCTGCCCAATTCGATAAGTAGAATTGTGTGAAGAACTTACTCGAGGCCTTCTTGGCCTTTCATTAACAGCACCGACTCGTTCCAGCGTCTCCACTACTTCTTTCATCGGTGGCCTAGTTTTGGGTTCGGGTCCAAGGCATGTCAAAGCAAGCTGGGCAATATGAACTGAAGCTTTGGAAGGATATTTTCCTTCCAACCTGGAGTCCATTATGTTTTTTAACTTTCTTCTATCAGCTAAAATGGGTTTGATCCAATCAACCAGGGTATGTTGCCCACTCGGGCGATTTGTATCAAGTGCCCTTAATCCTGTTAGCATTTCGACCAATACGACACCAAAACCGTAAACATCGCTCTTCACGTACAAATGCCCTGTTTCATGAGCACAATGCGAAGATTATGAGATGTCATTGAACTCAGTTTTTAAGAATAGGGCTATCAAAGCTCAAACAATTAAGATGGTTACCTGTAGCAACATACTCAGGAGCGGCATAGCCATATGTTCCCATAACACGAGTTGTTACATGTGATTGACTAGCCGAAGGACCCATTTTTGCCAACCCAAAGTCGGATATCTTTGCATTATAGGACTGAGAAACCAGCAAGAAAAGGTGTTAAAAGACTGATATCATGGGAAAATGACTAGGTCATTTATATTGATTGAACTAACTGCATAGAACTTACACCATCTAGCAGTATATTTGAGGCTTTGAAATCTCTATAAATTACTTGTTTCTCAGACGTGTGCAAGAATGCCAGGCCCCGAGCAGCTCCTATCAACACCTTAATCCGTAAGTCCCATGGAAGTGGCTGAGCAGCTGAGCCTCCTGCATAAAGGAAAGCAGAAGGGTAAGATTTTTGGTGATAGTTTCATGGTGTGTTATAGCTCTACTCTAAAGCATTATGTCTTACTTCCAAAAAGGTGGTTCTCCAGGCTGCCTTTCTGCATGAATTCATAGACAAGCAGTAGCTCTGTCTCCTCCCAACAGTATCCCATCAGTCTAACAAGGTTAGGATGAGATAACCTTCCGAGGAAGTTCACCTCAGACTGCATGAGTAAATGAATAAACATCAGCAGACAGGATTAAGAAGTAATTAGCAACAATCCAATGGTTAGTTCTAGCCAGCGAATGATTATTCCATGACAAAAACACTATTTCGTAGTACTAGACTGTAGCATATCGACAAGTGGCTAACGTCCAATAACAACTTGTATACCCCTCACCCAACAAAAGAAAAATCCTGGATGATCCTGGGTCTCTTGATAAAGCGTGAAGAAGAGTTTAACAACATTGAATATTAAAGTTTCTGAGAATGCACGAAAATCATGTTGAAAGTTCTAATCCACTATTTTAATTGATTATTTCATTTCGATTTGCCAAATGAAGGCTTGGAAGCATGATAATCTGTGTTTGCCTGCAGATGATACCGGATAAATGTGAGAAGACGCGTAACATGCTTACGATCACTTAACATTCGTTAAAACCAGTAAAATTAGTGATGTCTCTTTCTGTAAAACATACTTTGCAAATAGCAGAAGCTGTAATTTTTTAATACTAAAATTACTTCACAAAGCAACCCTCCAGCTATAATCTGAATTATAAATAGAATAATGAATTGAAATGGGCTCCATATTCCGTATTAAGCTTTCAGTTGGCCATAATACATTCTACAAATCAAGTAACTGCAGATCCCAAAATCAATTTCTAGCTATCAATTACTCAATTAGGAACCCTGTAAAGCTATCAAGTAAGAGTTCAACACATCGAAACTTTAAAGCATAAGTTGATTTGAAGCCTGAGAACATGGCAATGCATGGGCAACTGACTTTAGGTCTGTTTTTAGTTGAAAATAGTACAGATACCCCATCCCACCCCACCACCACGGCCAACATAGCTGCAGAAATAGAAACCCACTCATCCATTCACACACAGATGCACAGGCAAATCTTAGATGAGTTGGAGACCATAATACATTCAAGCATAATCTTATAACAGATTGAAACAAGAACTCATATGCTAATAAGTTGAATCGTTCGATTACTAATTGATTATTACAATAAGAAGTACCTGCCACTCTTCTAATCCTTGCATGCTCTCGGAATTTAACCTCTTGATAGCAACTACAGTTCCACTTCCATTCCTTGAGTTTGCCTTCTCATCAAGCCATCCCTTGTAAACTTTCCCGAAACCTCCTTCTCCCAACACCGTATCTTGTCTGAAATTCCTAGTTGCAACCTTCAGTTCTGCGAAACTGAAAATCCTCAAGTTGGGGAGGGGCAAGATCTGCCCGGTAGTGTGCGGCTCATTAGCGCCACTTGCTGCCGAGAATGCACTGTTCCCGGAGACAGCACTGCTACCGCCTGAAGATGTTGTGTTGCTAGTTGTCTGTGATATACCTATTGAAACATACAAGAACAGAAAAAAAAAACAAAGGAATTAAGTTCCAAAAAGATTAGAAAGGAAAGAGGGATTCCGGTAATGATTATCAAGTAGCAGTGAAATGACTAACAATTCAATAAGTTCAGAAAGAAGGCAAGACTGCAAAACAAGCTAATTTTGGACTATTGGTAGTACTATAGATGGATTCATCCCTGCCCGAGATTTGAAGACAAAGTAGACTCATAATACTGAGTAGCTATTTTTGGACCAAAAAAAGCAATACCCAAATCAAGAAAGAAGAGAAAACTTGTGAAACTTTGACAAAAAAGCTACATAATAGCTAAACAACTTATATCTGGCAACGGAAAATTGTAACACCTAGTGCGTTGATTTCTGCTCAGTAAGAAACAGAATTGGGATCAAAGAAAGAAGTTATTTCAAACCAACGATACCAAAAATGAGATGCAAGCACTTCGAAATAAATGAAATTGACTAGCTACTTATGAACAAGAAACAATACCCAAATCAAGAAACTAGAAAATTTTAGTGAAACCACGTAATGCATATTGAGAACACAAAAATAGGAAAGTCAAATCACATACTATATATGTTGGGGTACCTGAAATAAACTGGCCGGTGGTGCTAGGGCTTTGGTTATGAGAAGGAGAAGCCCAGCAAACACCCATAGTCTCTCGCTCGCTCTCGGAGTACCTAAGGAGAGACCCAGATGAGCATAGATTTTCTTGCTATTGATGGATGCTCTCTGCACATGAAATCTTCCACCTAGAGGTTCATCAATCTTCTTAAACTTCCAAATGCTGGTTCCTCTTTAATTTTTTAAGTTTTCTTGACTGGACTATGAATTCTCCTGGGCCTCTCTTCTATGTTGTTATGTATGCTTTCACACACGCGGTGGGTTTTACAGTGCGTCTCCAAACGGTGCTTGCCGCTGCCGAGACCAAGTCACGGGGTAGAAATTGGAGGAGAACTTTTGGCTTCGGACCATTACCAGACGCAATTGATAACCGAGTCAAACTGCCGTGTATTATAAAAGTCAATATCCCACCTCTTCTCCTCTCTCTACCAGCAGTTCGAGGAAAACGCCTTCCAAATGCGGGTGTATCTTCACTTTTTACATCTTCTCTTAGCACCGTACTATAGTTACTATCTAGAAGGAATGGTCGTGTTAGTAAAAAGAATGGTAAATTACACTCACACACTCTCACTTTTGAGAGTTTATTACACTCGTTATCTCGCATGTATTAGAAATTTCGCTCGCATCCTTGACTGAAAATTGTGATGTTACGGGCTCTGTAACCTCTTGATAAAAGAAAGTTCATATCGATCCAGTCTGAATATGACTTTGAATAATAAGGTCGGCTATATGTCTAAGGCCAGGGCCGACCCGCTCTCTCATGAGATCCGTTAGTATTCTTCTGTTGACCATCATTTGGAGATTAGGAAGGGATAAGGATAAGGATAAGGATGATAATTTCGAGGATAAAGTTGGTCCAACGCATATTGCGCCCGAAGGCGTCAGAGCGTATGTGATGATAATTTTCTCCTCGGGGCATCCAACCATATTCGCAGAAATAGCACAAGTGTGTCCAACTGGACGTCCCAAAAAGTATTTGCTTGTAAGACGCTCTCGCACGTATCCTTGGGGGCAAATTTTATATTGTTTAAAGTGCGTTGGCAGGCCAGGCTTTGACATAACCATGTGTACACATAATTCTCAGTAAATAAACGGTTTGGATTTTGGGAGAAGTGCCTCACTAACTTCTTTTCAAAACGATTTATGAGGACTTAGAAATAACCTTAAAATTTTTTTGAGCTAATGCTTTAAGACTTTTTCAATGCTATTTAAGTTACTGCTACTCCTACCTAATGCTTACAAGATGCCCTTTTTGTTTGGATACAATTTTCAAACACATTTTTTTTACGTCCAAATAGGTGGGATAGATTTCAAGAGTAGATAATACACAACGCTTTCATTTATTTACTTTTTTAACGAAAACAGAGAATAAAACAGTAAAAGCAATTACCCAAACATAACATTTTCTTCGTAAAAACCTAATTGGACCTGTCATGTAAGATTACGCTACAAGACGCGTGAACACACTTGCACAACAAGAGCTATATTGTAACTTTGATTACAATGCATAAATATGCAAAGTAATACGAGATTGTTTATTTTTATACTCTCTTGTTTGTTTTTTCACATTGTCAAAGTTATCGATAACTTATTTTTAAACGAAAATGAAAACGTAGAACATACGGTAGAGACAGTGGCAGAGGGAGCGGGGGGCACCGGTGGGCCAGTGCTCACCTGCTTCTCCAGAATATATATTTTATCCTCAATGAAAAAAGTGTCTACCTAAAAATTCAAAAAATACTTAAAGGAGATGTATTTGTGGACATTTTACATGTAAAAATGTACATAAAAATTCCAAAGATGGGTAAAAACAATATCATTTGTCATTTAAAATACTAAACTTACACAAATAAGCCTAAAAATTAAAGACTAGTCTACACATCAAGTCAATCCAAAATTTGATTTTTATTCTTGTTCTCTGCGGTTTTCAAAGCTTCAATACTTTCAAAACCTTAAAGGCACATATGCGGACAAGAGAACACCGCCTCCTCCTCAGTTCCCTTACAGCCCACCGGCCTTACCTCACGACTACCTGCCCTCCCTCAACGGCCAACGCCACTGCCTCTACTGGCCAGTCTACCTTCGGCAGATTATGGGCTCACGAGTCACGGCACCCAAAGCCCTGGGTCACGGCCTCACGTGCTCAGGCATGGCCGCAGGGGGGATTCACAGGCTCACCAGCGGCGGCGTGCACGGACGACAGTCGGGTCAACTTCTCGATGACGACACTATGAAAACAATTGAATTTTGAAACTTATAATTTGAAATTAAGAATTTGTAGAATTTGACAATTACTGTTAGTGGGATCGTTAATTTAATTTCGAGATTTTATTGCTCACCTTAAAAAAAAAATCCTGGCTCCACCACCATTGGGTAGAGATATATAAATGCTCCCAACAGTAGGAGTACAACTCTTGACTGGTCATGCACTCGTTACAGCTCACATGGGGTATTCGGCTATCCGCCTACGTCGTTGACTTGATTAACCCAATCAATTAAGGATGTATGGTTGACTTGTTCTATCTCACGAAATGAAATTGGAAGGCCTGGGGAAGGTACCCATTACATTTCCAGCACAAGCATACTGTCACGGAACGACGTGGAACAGCTTCTAACGGTGGCCTCCAAAACAGTGCGGGACAATACGCTCATCTTTATCGTATCGATTTTTCAAAGCAGTAATGGCTGAAAACTTGGACTCCCCCAAAGTCATAAACATGAAACCCAACACCTTCAAACAAATTTAATGGTCTGCATGACTTTCCAATTTAATGGTCTGCGTGACTTTCCAATACGCAGGTCCCAATTAAGCCAAGTACGTACTTGGCAAGAAAATACATCACTTTCCGGTACTAAAGAAAATTCTAAAGTAACAAAATTCTCTCCTTGCCATTTGCCAAGCACCTTCTGCCCAAGTATTGCAAAATTTACTGAGGTCAGACCTTCCCCTAACTCCTCATGGGCCTGGCACAGTATACTGTTTGGTAGGGACCTGCTCTTAATAGGACTAGACAACCCCATTGGAGATGGTGTCTGGCTTGGATAAATGAAGATAACCCTGGAATCCTAGTAGAGCCAAAACAGGAAACTCGTAAAGAATCCTTTTGACAGGGAACTCAAGGTATTTAATTTGATTGATCATACCAGAACTAGACAAACAAAACAAGGTCATGACTGTCAAATGTTGGTGCGAAATCTAGACTTGGTAGACAGGAAATGCGTACTCTATTTTAGTAGACAATTACAAAACAAGGTCATGACTTATCGTACTGTACAATTCAAAAGGTAATTTCACGAGACAAACGACGAGGCGCACGAGCAAGTGAGAAAAACCGTGAGCAATATTTTATAAGAAGTAAATTCTCTGTTTCAAAGAAATTAAACGAAACGCGTGTTTCGCGTATTAAAAGGCCCGATGCACCAGCAGCCTTTGTATTGACTTCAAACCATGTACAATACAGTAGTTGCCATTTGTCTCCTCTGTTTAATGCGCACTTCTTCTTCCAACGGCATCGCATTATGTTTCTCCATGAACTTTTTTATGGGGGGCCTCTGCATCCTTATTCAAATCACAACTTGTTAAACGTGTTGAAACACTAATTAAGGTGACTTTGATTGATAGCATTAGGTGTTTAATGTTGAAACACAACTTGTTTTGTCTTGCCAACTATCTTTTGTTTTGGTATTTCATGCTAAAGATAAGTTGCTAGTGGCATGTTTGTAGAACACATCTTTTAGATTTAAATTTTTTGGTAATCTCATTTTATGAGGTCTATGAAGGC